>CANSZD010002832.1:0-161337 GCA_947648045.1 Beta corolliflora | reverse complement strand
TAAGTGAAAATATATCATATATTTCTTCTACTTGTTAAATTTCATAAAAGCAACTATTCATGAAATATTTAATACCAAAACAAAATATGTATGCCCAAAGAATAAATAAAATTAAATTTAAACAGATATTTGACACACAAAGTAAGATATATACAACCCTTTAAGTTAATTATTGAGACAAACAATTGTTGATATTGTGTCTAAGAAAACATTAATTATAGGCAATGAAATTCCTAGTAAAGTAGCAAAGTGCCCTAATAGACTAGGGTCTAAATAAGTCTAATCACATTAGACGCCTCTTGGAGAAAGAATAAACTCCCTCCCTCAATTGATGTTTTACATGCAAGAGTTCATTATAGGTAATGAATTGTGTAATCAAGAATGATGGCTTGCCATGTTCTTTGTCATGACCCTAATTGTTTTAGGACCTTTTAAAAAATAAACTTTCCGAAGCTAGTACAAAATTAAGGTTCTGATGTCTAACCCTGGTATTAAGGTAATAACATTCTCTTACCACAACTCCATTAAAATTGTTAATTTTATCCCCAATTCCTTAAGACTTTTTTCTTAAACAACTTATCATGCCATAACATACATTTTTCAATTTTATACTAGATAGAATATTACGAAAAACTAATAAAATCAATAACGAAATTTATGAATGATAATAAATTTTATAATTGTGACTGACCCTGGGCATATGCCTGGCCCAAAAATACTGGTTATCTAAAAAGGCATTCCTATCAAAGGAACGGTACCACGTGGCGCCCTACTCAAGCTTCTAAAACACATGTTTATGACCTTATTAAAAATATTAACAAGGTGTAGTTACTAGGAAGCGAACACATGACCTTTCAAATGAAATGTGAGAGTTTAACCACCAATCAACTACAATTTCACTATTTAATGTTTCAAAATAAAACATAATAAAGTCTTATAATTATATTTAAGTATGAGCACATAGACCAAGCCTTTTGATCTCTAACACTTTTATTAAGGTAATTAATTAACGTTGTCTTACCCCCATTCGTTGGAAGTATTTTTTAAAAAACAATTTATCATGACATAAAATCATATTTGATAATTGTAACTGCCCGCGGCATCTTCAATGCTTTATTTATAAGCTAATAACGAAATGTGAGAGTTTAACTACTAATCCACTACAGTTTCAATGTTTTATGTTTCAAATAGACAATCTTTTTTTATCTCTAACACTTTTATTAAGGTAATAACATTCTCTTTTTGGAACTCTATTTATTTCTATGATAATGATATGGCACTTCATAAGCACGCCAAATGGCTTCTAATAAGGATGCCAAATGTTGGCTTTTGGAAAATTAGCCAATAATATAATATAAGATAAGTTAAGCTTCAAAAAAAAAAGTAATATTTTTAGTCTGAGTCAAGTTGAATAATTGAGTAGTGTCAAACTGTCCATATCAGCAATAACTTCCATTCCCGGCTCCCTGAAGGAACCTATAAGGCTATAAGCCTTTAACATGCACTGCATCATTACGCCTATTTTATCACTTCCAATGTAGAACTTTCACTTCACTGATCACACAAACTTAATCAGGTTCTTTTGTACTTCAATTATATTTATTAAAGCAATTAATCATCAAATATTTGATACAAAAAATAAAACAAAAAATAAAACCTTAATTTTGTACTACCATCTAAACATTAATTTGAGTGAAATAATGTCATAGAATAACCATTGGTGTCTCCTAAGAATGAATAGCAATTATTAAAAAAAAAAAGAATGAATAGCAATTGATCAATATAAACCTCGGCTTCAAGAGAATACATATATATAATATCTAATTAATTACAAAGATAATAATACAATCTTGTTTCTTAAATTTTGGTTAATGAGTAAGAAACTAAGAATATAACAGATGCAATTAAATGGTGTAGTGGTTAATTTGTATGAATATAGCGGATGAAAGGTAGGACACCCTATTAGTGTCGAATTAAGGACATGACACAATATTTAGTTTAATTGCGTTCAGTGGAGATAATAACATACTACTTCCTCCGTCCTAAAAAGATCTGAAGACTTGTTAATTGGGACACAAATTTTAAGGTGATAAGTTGTAGTGTGGTTATCAAATGTTATTTTATGTAGAAAGTAGATGTGATAGAAGTTGATGGGGTATTTTTTATTAGAGGAGAGAGAAAGTTGGGTAACTTTTTATTGATAAAAGATAGAGTGTGGGCCAAATGAGTGTAAAAGAAATAATATATTAATAGTGGGACCATACCAAAAATGGAAGTGTTCAAACTAATTTGGGAAAATCATAAAAGTAAAGTGTTCGATTATTCCGGGATCGGAGGGAGTATTTGATAAGGCTATCATTTGTAAAGTCGGTCATTTATTGAAATTAAACAACGATTTATATTTTATATAATAGTGGCGAATTAAGGACATGACACAACATTTAATTTAATTGCGTTCGATGGAGATAATAACATACTTCCTCCGTTCCATAATAAGTAAAACATGGGGATTGGGCACAAGATTTAATTAACATCACTTTGAAAAGCCAAAAAGTCATAAAATACCCTTTTCATTATCAAAAGGAGGAGAGAGAAAAGCAAACCACACAAGTTTGTGATGAGTACTCTTGTCATTTTGTCACTTTCTTTTTCCATTTAAGGTATGTTTCACTTATTTTGAAACGTTCTAAGATAGGAAGTGTTTCATTAATTATGGAACGGATGAAGTATTTGATAAGGCTATCATTTGTAAAGTTAGGTCATTTATCATTTGTAAACCTTATCGGCTTATTATCCCATGGTGAGCCACTATGATCCCGGTGTTTCATCCATACCGAGACGCAAGAGCTATTATTTAATAACATGACCACGATATCTTAGGACATTACCTAAGGAAATCTACCTATTACTTGATTTCCACATTAAGTCGTACGGTATTCTAAGCCTAAAGAGTTGGGCCATGTGCTTGATTTCCTCATTAAGTCGTATGGTATTCTAAGCCTAAAGAGTTGGGCCATGTGCTTAAATCGACCCAATGCAATGTCTATCATTCCTAATTAAGAAACACCAATGGTGAATATTGGACGTTATATCATGGTTAGAGGGTTTCATCCAACCAAATATGCCCAAGATACAGATCCTTTGTCTCAATTGTTCTCTGCAAAGAAATCATTCCAAGAAATACAATAACATTATCCCTCGTACCTTATCGACTTATTATCCCATAGTGAGCCATTATGGTCCTGGGGGTTTCATCCATAATGAGACGCAAGAGCCATTGTGTTGTGTATAATATCTTGTCTCCTATGGATCAATAATCAGTGTGTTGGTTGCTAATATTTAAAAACATGACCCATGATATCTTAGGACATTACCTAAGGAAATATACCTATAATTTGATTTCCACATTAAGTCGTACAGTATTCTAAGCTTAAAGTGTTGGGTCATGTGATTACATCGACCAATGCAATGTCTATTCCTAATTAAGAGACACCAATGGTGATTATTGTGTTGGGTCATGTGATTAAAATTTACTTAACGAGTTGACTAAATTTGTAAATAACAATAGCCAATGTTTTAGGACGTGACCCAGTTTGGTGTTGGACATGTCCTGGCTCAATTTCCTTGGGAAAACAACTAATTCTCTCACACCAATAAAAGATTGGTTACTTAAGGGACATGAGCAAAGAAGATTAGGACATAAACTATTATATGCTATGTATCCTGGCCATATTTGGTTGCAAAAAATAAACCCTATAAGCACCAGAATTATTTTTAGGTTTAAGGTTTATCTTGACAACAAAAAATTTAAAAGGTTGTTTTTGACAAAAAGTTGCTTATAAAAGGTTGTTTTTAACAGATTTCTCTTCAATTTCGCACTACACAAAATATTACAAAAAGCTAATGTTTGATAATTGTAACTGACCCGGGGCATCGCCCTTGCCAATATACTAGTTTATAATTTCAAATTCTTATTGATTTAGTAATATTTTACTTCATAACTGTAACACGAAAAATTAATTGATTTAGTGGTCCTTCGTCCTAGGGGAGGATTGTTGGGTATACATACAAAGTCCCACATCGGGGAGATAAGAAAGAGTTACCTAGTTTATAAGAGTTCACCAACTTCATTAGTACGAGGCCATTTGGCATGGGCCCCTACGATGACTTCAATTTTACACTAGACAAAATTTTACGAAAAAGCTATAAAATCAACTACAAAGTACAAAAATTTTGAATAATAATATTTTAGATAATTGTGACTGACCCGGGGAATCACCCGGCCTAAAAACTAGTTTTTGTTAGTTTGGAACTCTATTTATTTCTATGATAATGATTTGGCACTTCATAAGCACGCCAAATGGCGTCTAATAAAGATGTCAAATGTTGCGACCTCGTACGGTGCCTTTTTTTAAAAGTGTACACGACATGTTTTTTTACGACCTTATTATTTACTCTGATCTCCTTATTATTTATGTTTGAAGTGTATACGACAAATCTTATCAAATCATTTCTTATTTAAAAAGTTTTATAAAGCCAAACTTGTTAAACCATGGTTATTCTTAATCTTTATTTTCGTCACATAAAGAAGTTAGTGCCTTATATTTTCTTTTGTTTAGTGTCTTATATTTACTTTTTCTTTGTTTTATCATCTATGACCCTTTTTTAAAAAATTGCATACTGACAATACTCATAATGAATAGTTTTGTTGAAACTTTTTTTTTCGTATATCAACCAATGCCCTTTTAAAAAAAACGATGGAGAAGTTAAAATTACCCAATTAACACAATTCCACCAATTACAGCTAATTTGTTGTTATCAAGGGAAGTTTATTTAATTTTTTTTTTGAAAGAAAAGGAGGTTTATTAAGCAGCATGCCATTATTGCCATCCACTTCAGTTAATTACCTTAGTCATTATTGCTATAGAAATTGGGTATTGAATCGTTTAAAAACATCCGTGAGTAATATTAACTGCATGCTCATATCACACCATTTAACTGCCATACCCATTAGTATCCTCGATGTCTATATATAGACTATTCGTAAAAGTTAAGTACCATAGTTACCGTACCCATTTCTTCAAAATAAATATTAGAAAAATACCATACCCATACTTGTGCACAAAGAAATTTCTCTTAGATATTAACATATCCACGGAGCAGAAGTAAAGTACCAATTCCAACAAAGATTATCTAGCCGAGAAAAAGGAAAAATCTGTAATTTTTTCTTCAAACGATATGCTTATACATCTTGCATTTTTGTATTTTACTATAAGAGGGTATACTTATTCAGATTGCATTTTTTATTTTTGTAACAGGAAAATCAAATTGTTCTCATGCAGGAGGAAACGGAGAAGTCGAAGAATAAACGTAAATTTTAATATGAACAAGGGTGTGATCATCCAACTGCCGCTAAGAACATTTTAGTTCAAAAAGTAAGATTTATAAGATACTCATTATGTTTTAGAGTTAAATTGGTATTGCAGCCAAAAAATTCTCGTACTAAATACTTTTTTTTTCCTGCCACAAGCGATGGGCATGCAAAAGAATGCCAATGTTTGGTCCAGGAGAGTCATCAAAATCAAACAATGTTGAAGACGAATTTTACGCCTGCAACTGCATTAAAAGGGTGAGAAGGGAAGAGCGGAAGACTGCATGGGATGGCCCGAAACTAGCAAAAGATTTGTATTTTCATTTATGCAAGTGGCATCCCATTTATGACGACGTACCAGAAGGACCACCGGAATTCATCAAAATCAAAGGCATAATGGAAAATATTTATATGCGTTTGCCGGAGAAGGATCTTGTGCGGCTCATGTTGGTATGTAGGGAGTGGGGACGTAGCATCCCATATTGGAGGAATGACATTGCTACAAAACGTTGGTATGGAGGTAATCCACGTATATCTAGACCAACGCGGAGAATGGATGACAATCCACCAACACCGCCCTCAAGCCCTAACGGAGCCAACAGTGTTGACGATGAAAGAGATGGCAAATCCTCGAAGGGTGATATGTTGGCGTAGAAAATAGGTTATTTTATATGTATTTTTGTCAGGTGTGTACATCGGTCTTGCAACATGATTAAAGTTAGTAAGATGACATAGTGTCCTAAATTTCCTTTCTTCATTACGTTACAAGCTTTTTTTAACATTCATTATCAGTTTTGTCACTTGTCAGTATGCAATTTTAAACAAAAAAATAAACAAAACAAAATATAAGATACTAACTTTACAAATGATGAACTTATAAAATATGTTATTATCTCCTCTTGAAGTAACATAATTAAATGAAGACATTAGGCTAAGCCTAAAATGTTGGATCCCTTTTTTCATATTAATTAAATTATATTATCTCCTTATTTGGAAGTTTCGTATTACGATATACCTTCTTTAAACGTTTGTGCCACGGTTTAAACGTCTACTAAAGACGTTTATACCATTAAACAAACATTTGCATAAGGCGTTTGGACGATGGCCCAATCGTCAGATCAGTGGTTATAGGGTTTATTTCATGCAACCAAATATGGCCAGGATACATAGCATGTAATAGTTTATGTGCTAATCTTCTAAGATCATGTCCTTAAAGTAACCAATATATAATTGGTGTGAGAGATTTGTTGTTTCTTCCAAAGAAATTGCCTAGGACATGTCCAAGGTCATACCGGTCATGTCCTAAAACATTAGCTATTATCATTTAGGAATTAGTAACGCCTTTTAAGTATCTTTTTGGCTATTATCATTTAGGAGAGAGTTATCAATAAGCCTTTTATTAGGACCTTTTAAAAAATAAAGACTTATTAGGTGATGTTCCAAGAAAATAAAAGGACAAGTCGTAAGCGAAAATAAAATGACCTTTTAAAAAATAAAGACTTATTAGGTGAAGTTCCAAGAAATTAAAAGCACAAGTCGTAAGCGAAAATAAAACGCGGCCCTGAGCATGTAATAGTTTATGTGATAATCTTCATAGCTCATTTCCTTAAAGTAACCAATATTTTATTGGTGTGAGAGATTTGTTTGTTCTCCCAAGGAAATTGACCCAAAACATGTTCAACGTCATACTGGTCATGTCCTAAAATATTGGCTATTATCATTTGAGAATTAGTAACGTCTTTTATGCCTTTTATTAGGACCTTTTAAAAAATTAAGACTTATTAGGTGATTGTCGAAAAAAATAAAAGGACACGTCGTAAGTGAAAATAAAACGCGGCCTTGAGCAAATTACAAATAAGTGAAATAACTTGTTGGCTATTATTATTTAGGAGAGAGTTAGCAATAAGCCTTTTATTAAGACCTTTTAAAAAATTAAGACTTCTTAGGTGATGTTCGAAGAAAATAAAAGGACGACCCTGAGCAAATTAGAAAAAAAAGAGAAATACTCAGCTCGCCAGGAAATTGACCCAGGACATGTCCAACGTCATACTGGTCATGTCCTAAAACACTGGCTATTATCATTTGAGAATTAGGAACGTCTTTTAAGCCTGTTATTAGGACCTTTTAAAAAATTAAGACTTATTAGGTGATTGTCGAATAAAATAAAAGGACAAGTCGTAAGTGAAAATAAAACGCGGCCCTGAGCAAATTACAAATAAGAGAAATAACTTGTTGCCTATTATTATTTAGGAGAGAGTTAGCAATAAGCCTTTTATTAGGACCTTTTAAAAAATTAAGACTTATTAGGTGATGTTCCAAGAAAATAAAAGGACAAGTCGTAAGCGAAAATAAAACGCGGCCCTGAGCATGTAATAGTTTATGTGATAATCTTCTTAGCTCATGTCCTTAAAGTAACCAATATTTTATTGGTGTGAGAGATTTGTTTGTTCTCCCAGGGAAATTGACCCAGGACATGTCCAACGTCATACTGGTCATGTCCTAAAACATTGGCTATTATCATTTGAGAATTAGTAACATCTTTTATGCCTTTTATTAGGACCTTTTAAAAAATTAAGACTTATTAGGTGATTGTCGAAGAAAATTAAAGGACACGTCGTAAGTGAAAATACAAACGCGGCCCTGAGCAAATTACAAATAAGTGAAATAACTAGTTGGCTATTATTATTTAGGAGTGAGTTAGCAATAATCCTTTTATTAGGACCTTTTAAAAAATTAAGACTTCTTAGGTGATGTTCGAAGAAAATAAAAGGACGACCCTGAGCAAATTAGAAAAAAAAGAGAAATACTCAGCTCGTTAGGAAATTGACCCAGGACATGTCCAACGTCATACTGCTCATGTCCTAAAACATTGGCTATTATCATTTGAGAATTAGTAACGTCTTTTAAGCCTGTTATTAGGACCTTTTAAAAAATTAAGACTTATTAGGTGATTGTCGAATAAAATAAAAGGACAAGTCGTAAGTGAAAATAAAACGCGGCCCTGAGCAAATTACAAATAAGAGAAATAACTTGTTGGCTATTATTATTTAGGAGAGAGTTAGCAATAAGCCTTTTATTAGGACCTTTTAAAAAATTAAGACTTCTTAGGTGATGTTCGAAGAAAATAAAAGGACGACCCTGAGCAAATTAGAAAAAAAAAGAGAAATACTCAGCTCGCCAGGAAATTGACCCAGGACATGTCCAACGTCATACTGGTCATGTCCTAAAACATTGGCTATTATCATTTGAGAATTAGTAACGTCTTTTAAGCCTTTTATTAGGACCTTTTAAAAAATTAAGACTTATTAGGTGATTGTCGAATAAAATAAAAGGATAAGTCGTAAGTGAAAATAAAACGCGGCCCTGAGCAAATTACAAATAAGAGAAATAACTTGTTGGCTATTATTATTTAGGAGACAGTTAGCAATAAGCCTTTTATTAGGACCTTTTAAAAAATTAAGACTTATTAGGTGATGTTCGAAGAAAATAAATGGACAAGTCACAAGTGAAAATAAAACGCGATCCTGAGCAAATTACAAAAAAGAGAAATACTCAGCTCGCCAGGAAGGGGAATCAATCCCGCGGCCCTCAGCATGTAATAGTTTATGTTGTAATCTTCTTAGCTCATGTCCTTCAAGTAACGAATATTCTATTAAAATATAAAACGCTGTTTAATTTCAATAAATGACCTGACTTGTGTATATTGGTTCGATGAAAACCTCTAACCACTACTTCGAATGAGATAACGTCCAATAACAACCATTGGTGTCTCTTAATTAGGAATTAATAGACATTGCATTGGTTGATTTAAGCACATGACCCAACACTTTAGGCTTTGAATTGGTTGATTTGAATGACATGGTTGATTTGAATGAGATAACGTCTAAAATACTGGTTTTTATTAATTTTGACTTTTCGAGCTCTATATATTTCTATGAGAATGATTTGGCACTTCATAAGCGTGCCAAATGGCGTCTAATTGGATGCCAAATGTGCGCTGTCTTTTGGACTATGCTTTAAGGTTTACCCTAACCATGTTTATGTTACAATATACTTCTATTGTACATATTTTTTTTTGTTATAGTATGATTTTCATATATTAAAAAGTACAACATGGATTACGACCAAAAAATGGAAGTATTGATATCTAAACCTAAATAAATAAGAATAACTAATATATAAAGTAGAGTCCAAAAGACAAGACATGAGTTGGCGACATTTTGCAATCCTTATTAGACGCCATTTGTCGCGCTTATCAAGTGCCAAATCAGAACTTTTAGACATAAATTAGTTTTTAAACCCATGCTACGCTCCAGATGATAATTTTCGATTTAGGACATGACCCAGGTTGGATTGGGACGGATGATCAATCCCCCCCATGTAATATATCATGGACATATGTGGTTGGATGGAGTTTTTTCTTTCTCCAAAAGGTACTATTTTCACATTTAATTTTTCGGATGGGAAAGGGTCACTTTATCACTTCACTCCCTTAATAAATGCGAACACTTCATTAATGTTTTAGGTAATGACCCATGTTACTTGGGGCGATTACCTAAACTATTACTATAGGAACTTACTAGATGAGTCATACACTCATACTAGCCTACTTAATATTCTAGTCTAATTATCACTAGAAATTAGGAACCAAAAGCACTAATTTTAAAAGCAAGTTCCCTATTGCATAAACAAGGACAACATAAATGTTAAAATAAACAATCGCATTTTTAGAACCATCATGAGTTTGTTTTAAGTAATGACCCATGTTACTTTGGGCAATTACCTAAACTATTACTGTAACACTAACTAGTTGAGTCATACTACCTACTTTGATCACTTAGTAATATTCTAGTCTAATTATCACTAGAAATTAAGAACCATAATTTGAAAGACCTAATTTTAAAAGTAAGTTCCCGATTGAATAAACAAGGACAACATAAATGTTAAAAAAACAAGGCAAAATTGGCCTCAACACCCTGAACTATAGCTCGGGTGCACTCAACACCACCAACTACGACTAGTAGCCTAAACACCACCAACTATGGGGTGGGGTGCATTCCGTACCATAAATGAGGCCGGAAGCTTAAAATGTTACCGAAGACGGTGGGTTTTTATGGTGCAGACTGCACCCACCCCGTAGTTGGTGGTACAGACTGCACCCCACCCCGTAGTTGGTGGTGTTTAGGCTACTAGTCATAGTTGGTGGTGTTGGGTGCACCCGAGCTATAGTTCGGGGTGTTGAGGCTAATTTTACCAAAAAACAATCGCATTTTTAGAACCATTGTTAGTTTGTTTTAGGTAATGACCCGTGTTACTTTGGGCGATCACTTAAACTATTACTATGGGAACTTTGAGTCATACTAACCTACTTTGATCACGTAGTAATATTATAGTCTAGTTATCACTAGAGATTAGGAATCATCACTAATTTTAAAAGCAAGTTCCCTATTTAATGAGATAACGTCCAATAGTCACCATTGGTGTCTCTTAACCACACTACAATTTTAGAATATCTTGTTTCCTATGAATCAATAGTCATTGTGTTGGTCTCTAATATTTAAAGACATGACCCATGATATCTTAGGACATGACTCTAAGGGAATCGAACAATTATTTGATTTCCACATTATGTCGTACGGTATTCTAAGCCTAAAGTGTTGGGTCATGTGCTTAAATCGATTAATGCAATAACGTTTATTCATTCCTAATTAAGAGACACCAATGGTGATTATTGGATGTTATCTCATTCAAAGTTGTGGTTAGAGGGTTTCATCCAGTCAAATATGCCCAAGATACATAGCGTCGGAGGGTTTATTGATCGTTTGTCTCAATAGTTATTTCCGAAGATATCATTCCAATAAATACAACAAAGTCATCCCTCGTACCTTATCGATCGGCTTATTATCCCATGGTGATCCAGTATGGTCCGGGGGTTTCATCCATAATGAGACGCAAGAGCCATTGTGTTATGTAGAATGTCTTGTCTCTTATGAATCAATAGTCATTATGTTGGTCGTGATATCTTAGGACATTACCTAAGTAAATCTACCTATAATTTGATTTCCACATTAAGTCGTACGGTTTTCTAAGCCTAAAGTGTTGGGTCATGTGCTTAAATCGACCAATGCAATAATTTCTATTCATTCCTAATTAGGAGACACCAATGGTGAACATTGGACGTTATCTCATTCAAAGTAGTGGTTAGAGGGTTTCATCCAACCAAATATGCCGATACTGAGCGTCGGAGGGTTTATTGATCGTTTATCTCAATTGTTATTTCCGAAGAAATCATTCCAATAAATACAACAACGTCATCCCTCGTACCTTATCGGCTTATTATCCCATGGTGAGCCACTATGGTCGGGGGTTTCATCCATACTGAGACCTTAAAGTTACCAATATTTTATTGAGCATGTAATAGTTTATGTGCTAATCTTCTTATCTCATGTCCTTCAAGTAATTAATATTTTATTGGTGTGAGAGATTTGTTTCTTCTCCCAAGGAAATTGATCCAGGACATGTCCAACGCCATACCGGTCATGTCCTAAAAAATTGGCTATTGTCATTTGAGAATTAGTAACTATAAAAATACAGAGGTAGTATTTCATTAGTAGTTTGCTTTAATGGAATTGAAGAAGTTGAAGAAATATGGGATATATTAATATAAACAAGTGTTTGTCTCAATAATTTACTTAAGGGGTTGAAAATATCTTAGTTTGTGAGTCAAATATTGGTTTAAATTTAATTTTATTTATTCTTTGTTCATACATATTTTGTTTTTGTATTAAATATTTCATTAGTTGCTTTAATGAAATTTAAAAAGTTGAAGAAATATGGGATATATTTTCATTGATAAGATAATTACAAAATATGGGCATGTTAGCCCTTTAGAAAAAAATAATAAATGGCATATGGCATAGGAGATAAAATATTAAAGCATTTAAGGTAACTTGATTACATTTGTCTTGTGACTCATCTTTATGAAGATAGAGTCATTAATGACATTATAATTGAAAAGACTTGCATCTAGAGACAACATTTGGATGTATTCCCTACACACTGTCTCTACCATTATCGTGTATTCGCTGGCTTGTAGTTCGCGTCCTGCACTACTTATGGTAACTCCGAAGTAGTAACCGTCTTCAGGGGAGTACTTGAGCCTTGCGTCGAAGAGATTCCTTTGGAAACTATTACCCAAACATATCTCCTGTTGATCAGTGCAACATACATCCAGGAAAGGAAGTGTTCTTGGACCAATAGCTTCCACAGTTCACACATACACTTAAATTGCACTATTTGTCCCTGGTGCTCATCTTGACCTTCTTCCATCCTCACCACTTTGAGGGACGACTGGGTATAAGAATGAACTAGACTCTTTGCATATGTCAAGTTCATCCTCTTAGGTCTTGGGAGGTTGAAGATAGTGGAGACCTCCTTGCCCCACCTTTTGCAAACTGTTAGCAGTTTGTCTTGTGACTCCTCTTCCAATTTGGGCCATATATGGGTGGACAAGATATATATATCAGAACCGATCTTCGAAGCGCTTGATCCTACTAGCTCCAGATCTCTTGGTTCCACTACGGGTTCATCGCCAAACACCCGTGCCATTTTCTCTGCCCATCTGGCTCTCTCATTTGTAATGAAAGATCCCTTGTCGTCCTCTATACCGTTGAAGGCAAAATGATGATTAAAACAATCATCATCAAACTCAGCTGCCATGTCTGCATATGCTTCGTTATTCATTTTGATTTTTTGAAATGAAAATGTGATGCTAGTATGCTATGGCTAGGTACCTTTAAATAACCAGCCCATTTTCATTAATTAAAAAAGGAAATTTTACAACCTAGATTTGAAATTTTTATCTTAAACCTTTTGAGGTGCAATTAAATGTACCATAATAAATGTTACTCCCTCCGTCCCTAAATAGAGTGCCCATTTCTTTTGGGCACAAGTATTAAGAAGAAATCATGTGTAGGATCTTAGTTGTATTAAATCATAATTAAATGTAGAAGTTGGTACACTTTTTATGCATTGTTTATTAAGGAGAGAGAATGTGGGTCATATGGAAAAGTGAGTGATATTATAAAGTTGAAAGCAAAATAATATTTTAATTGGTGGACCCATACCAAATAAGGAAATGGGAAATCTATTTGGGACAACCATAAATGAAAAAATGGGCACTCTATTTAGGGACGGAGGGAGTACTTGAAATGGGGGGAAAATGTTTGAGTAACCCTTAAGGTTGCCAACCCTCTTAGACACATTAAAATAAAATATTGATATGTATGTAATAAATGAGGGGAGAAGTGATATAAAAATAATGTTTTAATGTATTCCTAACCAATGAAAATTCAATAATAAGAGGGTTGGCAACCCTTAGGGTCACTCAATGGTAGTACAAAATTAAGGTTTTATTTTTTGTATCAAATATTTGATGATTATCTGCTTTAAGAAATATAATTGTAAGTTTTCGTGATCAGGTGAAGTCAAAGTTCTACATTGGAAGTGATAAAATAGGCGTAATGATGCGGTGCATGCAGTGCATGTTAAATTAAAGGCTAATAGCCTTATACTTAGGTTTCTTCGGGGAGGTGGGAATGGAAGTTATTGCTGATATGACATGATGTTGACAGTTTGACACTAATTAATTATTCAACTTGACTGAGACTAAAAATATACTTATTTAACATGCACTGCATCATTACGCATATTTTATCGCTTCCAATGTAGAACTTTGACTTCACTGATCACGCAACTTAATCAGGTTCTTTTGTACTTCAATTATATTTCTTAAAGCAATTAATCATCAAATATTTGATACAATAAATAAAACCTTAATTTTGATAAGTTTTATAGTTGATTTTATTAGCTTTTCGTAATTTCTTTCTATTACGAAGTTGGAAAATGGAAGTTATGGCATGATAAATTGTTTTTAAAAAATACTTCCAAGGAATAGGGCTTAAAAGTAACAATGTCCATGGAGTGGGGGTAAGACAACGTTAATTACCTTGATACAAGTGTTAGAGATCTTCTTAAAGCTTACAAGACTTTCTAATGTTAAACATTGAAATTGACTAAAATTGGTGGTTAAACTCTCACATTATTTCATTTTAAAGGTCACGTGTTCAATTCCCTGTAGCTACATATTATTTATCATAACCTTTATTTTGTACTAGCTTTTGAAAGTTTATTTTTTTTAAATGCATCTTCAACAATTAAGGTCATGACAAAGAACATGATAAGCCATCATTCTTACACAATTCATTACTCATAATGAACTCTTGCATGTAAAACATCCATTGAGGGAGGGAGTTTATTCTTTCTCCAAGAGGCGCCTAATGTGATTAGACTTATTTAGACCCTAGTTCATTAGACTGCCTGCTACTCTACTAGGAATTGTTTGTCTCAATAATTAACTTAAAGGGTTGTATATATCTTACTTTGTGTGTCAAATATTTGTTTAAATTTAATTTTATTTATACAAATATATTAAAAGTCGTGCCTATGAAGTGTATGTGCCACGCGACACTCTCCTCAAACTTCTAATGTAATTTGTTTTGTCTCCATGTGTACCCCTTAATAAAAAAAATTTGTCTAATTGCAATAAAATATACTTGAAATGAAAGGTAAGATTTTAACCATCAATACACTCGGACTTTATTGTCTAATGTTTGAAAAAAATATCATAAAGTCTTATAATAAATATACTTGACTAAAAAACATAAACAAATATATACATCTCTAACACTCTTATTACGTAACTAACAAGAGACGATTGATGTCATATTCTCTTACCACAATTTCTTTGCTATTATTTTCAAATTAAAACCTTTCATATTTTTTTACTTGTCACGTCATGACGTAAACTTTACAATTTCTTAATGGACAAAAAATACAAAAAGTGGCAAGCTAAATTTTGGAATTTTCACTTACGACTTGTCCTTTTATTTTCTTGGAACATCACCTAATAAGTTTTAATTTTTCTAAAGGTCCTAATAATAGGCTTAAAAGGCATTACTAATTCTCAAATGACAATAGCCAATGTTTTAAGACATGAACGGTATGGCGTTGGACATGTCCTGGGTCAATTTCCTTGGGACAACAAACCAATCTCTCACACCAATAAAATATTGGTTAATGTAAGGACATGAGTTAAGAAGATTAGCACATAAACTATTACATGCTCAATATAATATTGGTAACTTTAAGGTCTCAATAGGGAATAGGGATGAAACCCCCTGATCATAGTGGCTCACCATGACATAATAAGCGAATAAGGTACGAGGGATGACGTTATTGTATTTATTGGAATGATTTCTTCGGAAATAACAATTGAGACAAACGATCAATAAACCCTCCGACGCTCTGTATGGGCATATTTGGTTGGATGAAACCCTCTAACCACTACTTTGAATGACATAACGTCCAACAATCACCATTATTGGTGTCGATTTAAGCATATGATCCAACACTTTAGGCTTAGAATACCGTATGACTTAATGTGGAAATCAAATATTAGGTAGATTTACTTAAGTAATGTCCTAAGATATTTAGGGTCATGTCTTTAAATAATAGCGACCAACACAATGACTATTGATTCATAGGAGACAAGATATTCTACACAACACAATGGCTCTTGCGTCTCAGTATGGATGAAACCCCCGGACCATAGTGGCTGACCATGGGATAATAAGTCGATAAGGTACGAGGGATGACGTTATTGTATTTATTGAAATGATTTATTCGGAAAGAACAATTGAGAAAAACGATCAATAAACCCTCCGGCCCTCTATATGGGCATATTTGGTTGGATGAAACCCTCTAACCACTACTTTGAATGAGATAACGTCCAATAATTAATCACCATTGGTGTCTGTTAATTAGGAATGAATAGACATTATTGCATTGGTCGACTTAAGCACATGACCCAACATTAGGCTTTGAATATCGTACGACTTAATGCGGAAATCAAATAATAGTTCGATTTCCTTAGAGCATGTACAATGGGGCTCTCGAACTAGTTCTGCAACTAGCTCTCCAAGGAGAGAGAAAATGGAGAGCCACCTTTTACCCAACAATGGGGCTCTTGGTAGTGTCTTGTATGTCTCTCCATGGAGACACTTTGCAAAGTGGCTCTTGGGGGAAATACCTTTGGTGTTGAAGGAGAGATAGCTCTCTAATATTTGGGGCCCACATGCTATTGCAATTACTTAAGTTTTCTTCTCTTCTTGCAACCATTTAATGATCTTTTTTATAAAAATAAAAAAAAAATGGTAATAATTACTATCTCAACAACTATAATTTTTCTTTATCTATAAAATGAGCCTAATATTGGATATATTTCATACACAAAATCTACTATCTTTATTTAATTTATGAAATTAAATATTAGCATTCAAAATTAATATTTTTTAAAAAAAATTCCACATTACATAAATTATGAAAAAGATAATTTTTTTTTTGTAATTATATTTAATTTACATGAATAACTTTATTTATATAACTTTAATCATAGTATAAAATGAGGTTCATTATTGATATGGGGACCACAAAACAATAAAAAGTTGAATGGAGAGCTCTTTAAAGAGCTTTATTGTTATTGGGTGTTTTTAGACATAGTTCTTGAGAGTAGCTTGAAGAGAGAGAATAGATGAGAGAGAGTGGAGAGCTAGTTGGAGAGTCATGTACCATTGTACATGCTCTTAAGGTCATATCCTAAGATATCATGGGTCATGTCTTTATATAATAGCGACCAACACAATGACTATTGATTCATAGGAGACAAGACATTCTTCACAACATAATGGCTCTTGCGTCTCAGTATGTATGAAACCCTCGGACCATAGTGGCCCACCATGGGATAATAAGCCGATAAGGTACGAGGGATGACGTTGTTGTATTTAATTTCTTTGAATGATTTCTTCGGAGAGAACAATTGAGACAAAAGATCAATAAACCCTCCGACGCTCTGTATCTTGGGCATATTTGGTTGGATGAAACCCTCTAACCACTACTTTCACTGAGATAACGTCCAATAATCACCATGGGTGTCTCCTAATTAGGAATGATAGACATTGCATTATATGTATTCTCTTGAAGCCGAGGTTTATATTGATCAATTGCCATTCATTCTTAGGTGACACCAATGGTTATTTTCTGACATTATTTCACTCAAAGTAGTGTTTAGGCGGTAGTACAAAATTAAGGTTTTATTTTTTGTTTTATTTTTTGCATCAAATATTTGATGATTAATTGCTTTAAGAAATATATTTGAAGTACAGGAGAACCTGATTAACTTATCTTATATTACACTTGAGACAAATATTATTGTTTAGTGGCGCACTTATAAAAATGAGAAAATGAAGGAAAGAAACTTATACCCCCTAATTTTCTGGTCCAACCCTTAGAATTAATTATCAAACCTCATAATTACCACACAAGAACTAGTGTATTGAAGTCATATTGAATAAGATGTCTTAGTCATAAGTACCTACTAAATGGAAGACTTAGGCCAATGAAATTGAAATTAACTTTATTTTCATGAAATCTTTTTGATCCACTACAGTCTAAAACTGTTTAATTTATTATTTTCCCATATATTAATAATTTTTATGCTTATAACACAAGGGAATAAAAAATTAATCAGAAAAAAGAATCTAACTCCTTTTAAATTTACAACAAATGATTAATGACTATCATGACTTCAATTTTATTTTTTCTCTTCATGTCTTAGCCTAAATTGAGACAACATAAGAAGAAGCATAAATAAATAGAGACAACATAAGAAAAAGCATAAATAAACTGAGAGACAATTTAAGAAAAAATATATTTCATTCATAATAGAGTCATTACAAAAGTCTTAATACTAATTTATTACAACCTATAATTTGCTCCTACTACTAACGGAACCAAATTACAGACAAAAACAAGAAAAAGAAGCATAAAAAAACCCTAAAAAAACAAAAAAAGCAACCCTTGACAAAAGAAGACATGGGAAAGGCCATACAAGGACATGATCAAACCCAGTCATTTGAGAATTAGTAACGCCTTTTAAGCCTTTTATTAGGACCTTTTAAAAAATTAAGACTTAAAAGGACATGACCCATGATATCTTAGGACATGACCCTAAGGGAATTCCACTATTATTTGATCTCCGCATTAAGTCGTACAGTATTCTAAGCCTAAAGTGTTGGGTCATGTGCTTAAATCGACCAATGCAATAATGTCTATTCATTCCTAATTAAGACACACCAATGATGATTGTTGGGTCACTTTGATCACGTAGTAATATTCCTGTCTAGTTATCACTTGAGATTAGGAATCATCACTAATTTTAAAAGCAAGTTCCATATTAAATAAACAAGGACAACATAAATGTTAAAATAAAAAATCGCAATTTTAGAACCATTGTCAGTTTGTTTAAGGTAATGACCCATGTTACTTTGGGCGATTATCTAAACTATTATTATTGGAACTAACTAGTTGCGTTATACTAGCCTACTTTGTTAACGTAGAAATATTCTAGTCTAATTATCACTAGAAATTAGAAACCATGATTTGAAAGCACTAGTTCTAAATGCAAGTTCCCTATTGCATAACCAAGGACAACATAAATGTTAAAATAAACAATCGGATTTGTAGAACCATTGTCGGTTTGTTATAGGTAATGACCCATTTTACTTTGGGCGATTACCTAAACTATTATCAAATACCTAAACAACGATGTATCAAAAAAATCAAGGCGGTAAGCCCAGTACAAGCGTCTCTAATTGACCAGAAATAGCGTAGGTCAAGCTTTAGGAAAAAAAAAACAAGCGTCAAACAGTTGCTTACAATGTGGTCAGTCTTCATTTTAGGAACCTGTTTGACTGCATTTGTAGTGGCTACCATTTCCTTTGACTTTTTAGGTTGATTGGCGTTCTTGCAGTCGTTATTGGTGCAGGGGGTAATTGGTTTCTTCACGGCTTAGGATGTCTAATGAAAGGCTACGACAAGAGTAAGAGAGGTGATCATAGGTACACGGGCGAGGTAGGGGAGGGGAGGGGAGGGGGTCCTGATACATTGGTTGGGTGTTTTCGAGCAATCTTGTGTTTGGTCATGTCCTAAGCCTGACATGCTCAGGACGTGGCCTAGATAAGTGTCCTAAGCAATGGGCGTTCGTTCATGGGAGGGAACACCGATGGCGACTCTATGACATTATTTCACTCAGTAGTAGTGGAATAATAATTATTGTGGCCACCTTACCCCCAAGTGTATCTGCATCCTCGGTATTGGTGCAAGGGGTAATTGGTTTCTTAACGGCTTAGGATGTCTAATGAAAGGCTACGACAAGAGTAAGAGAGGTGATCATTGGTACACGGGCGAGGTGGGGGAGGGGAGGGGAGGGGGGTCTGATACATTGGTTGGGTGTTTTCGAGCAATCTTGTGTTTGGTCATGTCCTAAGCCTGACATGCTCAGGACGTGGCCTAGATAAGTGTCCTAAGCAATGGGCGTTCGTTCATGGGAGGGTACTCCGATGGCGACTCTATGACATTATTTCACTCAGTAGTAGTGGAATAATTATTGTTGTGGCCACGTCTCCCCCAAGTTTATCTGCATCCTCGGTATTGGTGCAGGGGGTAATTGGTTTCATCACGGCTTAGGATGTCTTATGAAAGGCTACGACAAGAGTAAGAGAGGTGATCATAGGTACACGGGCGAGGAAGGGGAGGGGAGGGGAGGGGGTCTGATACATTGGTTGGGTGTTTTCGAGCAATCTTATGTTTGGTCATGTCCTAAGCCTGACATGCTCAGGACGTGCCCTAGATAAGTGTCCTAAGCAATGGGCGTTCGTATTTATCAATTTGTGATTACGAATATTCAAAATCACGTGATTCAAAGGGACAAGAATCACAATCAAAGGTACCTTAATTAAAAAAAAATCTAGAAAAGACGTTTGGGCCTAAGGACGTTTGGCCCTAGAAGCATATGGGCCTTGGCCCAAATGTGCCCGAAAAGTGACTGCCCAGAACAAAATTACAAAAAGGGATTGCTTTTTTTCAAACGATTCGATCTCGCGTCGCATAGATGCAAGTTAGTTTCATATCAGGACTAGTGAACACGGAGACGGGGTATCAGCACGTCAATTGTTTCTCCCCGATTGTTAATGTATTATGGTTCGGAAAAGAAAGACAAAAATAAGATACCCGTGTGTTTATATTTGCTGATAGGAAAACCGTTTTGACACAAAATAAATATATAACTTAGAATGTAGGGTAGCTAAAATACGCTTTCTAATTTATACAATGAAATAAATATAAGTGTTTATTAAATGACCCCATTTTGCACATGATAACCTTATTTATTTTTTATTATCTCCACTAAACCTAATATTTCATTTCCACGTTATCTCATTCAAAGTAGTGGTTAGAGGATTTCGTCCCTTGTACCAAATATGCCCAAGATACAGAGCGTCGGAGGATTTATTGATCGATCGTTTGTCTCAATTGTTCTCTTTGAATAAATCATTCCAAGAAATACAATTACGTCATCCTTCGTACCTTATCGGCTTATTATCCCATGATGAGCCACTATGGTCCGGGGGTTTCATCCATACCGAGACGCAAGAGCCATTGTGTTGTGTAGAATGTCTTGTCTCCTATATATGAATAAATAATAATTGTGTTAATTGGTCACTATAAAGACATGACCCTAAGGAAATCTACCTATTATTTGATTTCCACATTAAGTCGTACGGTGTTCTAAGCCTAAAGTGTTGGGTCATGTGCTTAAATCGACCAATGCAATAATGTCGTGTATTCATTCCTAATTAAGAGACACAAATGGTGATTATTGGACGTTATCTCATTCAAAGTAGTGGTTAGAGGGTTTCGTCCCTTGTACCAAATATGCCCAAGATATAGAGCGTTGGAGGGTTTATTGATCGATCATTTGTCTCAATTGTTCTCTCCGAATAAATCATTCCAAGAAATACAATAACGTCATCCCTCGTACCTTATCGGCTTATTATCCCATAGTGAGCCACTATGGTCCGGGGGTTTCATCCATACCGAGACCTTAAAGTTACCAATATTTTATTGAGCATGTAATAGTTTATGTGCTAATCTTCTTGTCTCATGTCCTTAAAGTAACCAATATTTTAATGATGTTAGAGATTTGTTTGTTCTCCCTAGGAAATTGACCCAGGACATGTCCAACGCCATACCGGTCATGTCCTAAAACATTGGCTATTATCATTTGAGAATTAGTAACGCCTTTTATGCCTTTTATTAGGACCTTTTAAAAAATTAAGACTTAAAAGGACATGACCCATGATATTTTAGGACTTGACCCTAAGGGAATCCAACTATTATTTGATTTCCACATTAAGTTGTACGGTATTCTAAGCCTAAAGTGTTGGGTCATGTGCTTAAATCGACCAATGCAATAATGTCTATTCATTCCTAATTAAGAGACACCAATGGTGATTGTTGGGTGATGGGTTTTAAAATATACCGCAAGTGCACGGTGTCTGTTTGGCAGGAACTGGCAAATACGGGTCGATCCACAGGGAGAGGAGTTCTACAGATTTATGTTCAATTATCTAACTACTTCCAGAGAGGAAAAATAATTGAGGAATTAATAACTAAGCTAGAGTAAACTAGAACGCAGAAAAATGAGAATTTATCAAATAATTAAAAACCTAGGGCAATCGATCGGTCCACCATGCTTATACCAGTTTAATCAATATAATATAGTTCAACAACACTTGGATTGAGGTTCGAATAAACGAAGTATTTCGCTAATCCTTGGTCGAGCATTAACAACTCCTAGATTAACATATGCCGATGCGGTCGCTCAACATAATCAAATCTACCTATTGTAACAAGCCTCTAATGAATATGATCTTTCGATTCTAATTCTTATTAGCTAAACATAACTCATGATATTGCGCAATTACATGAATTAAACAAGTATAACAAATCAATAGGAATTATTTTAATTCAATCCAATTATTGAAGAACATCAAACCACAATCAAAGAGGTATAAACATGGCTTCCCTCTCTAAACCCTAGAAATAGACTACTCACTCATTATAACAAAGAACTCAATAAACAGGATCAAAGTAAAAGAATTCATTAAATTAAAGAAAGTAAAGAAGAATACCGAATGATTGAAGAACAATGAAAAAGGAAATCGACAATCTATATAATCTTCCAATGTAAAAGTTCAACAAAAGTAGAGAGAATAAACTAAGTGTTTGGCCCTAAAAACGTAGAAAAATCGAGATCCCCCCACGAAAATACTAAAAACCTATTTATACTAAATACAAAACCGGCTAAAAAACCCGAAAAATCGCGTCCCGAGAGTCCGCCGGTCGGCCGACCGCGAAATCCGCCCGGTCGGGCGACGGTGATCGCAGACTTACGACGAAGGAAAAATTCCGCCCGGTCAACCGGGCGCGTAAGCGTTTTTCTTCGTCTGATCGCCCGGTTGACCGGGCGAAATAAAGGATGAAAAATCCCAAGTGTTGAAGTTCGCCCGGTCGGGCCACTCCGCCCGGTTGACCGGGCGAAGGTATTTACTTGTCTTTTTCTTCGTGGAATCCAACCATAATGCTCATGCGGTCTTCCGGATACGCCTTGGACCTTGTGTGATCTTGGACTTCCGTGTTGCGACTCCGATAAAGGTACAGTACCAAATCCGCATCAAAACCTGCAAAACACGACAAGAACTCCAAGCACATCAAATCCACAAGAAAAGGGCTCGAAAGAGCCCAAATCGACTATCAAAACTAAGGGGATTAGAGTAAATAATCGATGAATAATGAACACATCAAAATCCCCCAAGCTAACCCTTTTGCTTGTCCCTAAGCAAAACCATGACATGAACAAGAATATGATTGCCTCACCCCTTCAAATATGAAAACAGAGATCAAAATTTTTTTTTTTATAAGGCTCACAAATCATTCAAGCAGGCACAATTCAAGCTCAACTGTTCAGATCACTCTAGTTACCAATCACCCAAATAACCAATCCAATGCAGCTGCCTTATATGACGTACAAATCTTGAAAAGGTACTCACTGGGGTGTCACTCCTCTCGATATTTTGTGGCGAGGCAAAAAGATGTGCCCCGATCGCTCACCATCCCAACCATAATGACCCTTCCCACTCACACTCTCATGTGTTTAGAAAGGTGATAATATCACTCAACCTAATCATGTCGACTCAAGTAGCGAACGTACTCTTTAACTTTGACAAACTGACCACATCAATCCGATAGACAATATAAGCGCAAGCTCAAGAGGACTTTTTTCGGGGTTGTAATGGGGCTTAGGTATGGGTATGGATTATGTATGGGAAATGTGGTGGAGAAAACCAAGAATAGGGGAGCACAAGTTATTAGAAGTATCCACCGGATATAGCCAATAATAGTTTCCCAATTCTATAAATCACCAAATCAGCGATGAACTCATTCTAGAAACAACAGTGATTGAATTTTTTTTTTTTTTTTTTTCTTTCTCTTTGCATTTTTTTCAATCCCATAATCACATGTATTTCATTTTGCTCATTCTTTTCTTTTTCTCAATTTTTGTACCTTAAGACAATCGTTTCCATCCAAAGTAACTCATAAAAACTATCTCAGATGCTAACTCAACCATATGCTCCCCCAAGCTAGGCTTGGGATTAGTATCAAAACAGAGGTATGGGCATGTAATGAGGTTAAGTAACATGAAACAGTCATTAGGCTCAGCAGGGCTAAGGAGGATAAAAGTATATCATGAAAATCACTTTAAGGTTCAAAAAGCAGACAAAAGAACGCCTCTATCACAGCAATTGCCACAAGTCATCAGATCTCAATGCGTACGATGTCAAAGTCAAGATCAGTCAGCTAATGAGGGACTAACACACAAGAAAAACAGAATGGATATAGAAATGAATCCATTGGCAAAAATGAATCCTCACAGTCTAACCAGATCAAGTATGCAGTCAAGATAAGCGCTTTATTATCAAAACTCATTGAGGGTCATGGCCTTTAGAGTTCACATTCCAAAGATCACAATCACAAATACCCAACTATCCGATAAAGAGCCCAAATACATTTTCAAAGAATATCACGGGGCACGGAGAAGCGATCATACCATTCCAAATCAATTCGTATTTTTGGTATTTTTTTTCAAAGAATATATGATTTTTTTTTTTTTTTTTTTTTTTTTACAATGAAACTAAACTAGGACAAACAGACTAACTAAACTGACTACACTAAAAAGCAATAAAGAGAGAGGGTGTACTTACAGCAAATCTCCCCCCAAGCTAAACTCGGCAATGACCTCATTGCAGCAAGAGGGAAGAAGAGAGGACTCATGTCTCATCGTCAGACATATCAGCAGTAAAACCGGCTCCAGAAGTACCTGCAGCACCAAAAACAGCATTGCCAAAGGCATCCTCCCCCATATGGTCAGTGGGGTCAGGTACGTGTGGCGTATACCAAGACGGATGGGTATGGTCATGGGCGATAAGCCCCTGGTGGTAATAGTCATGGTAGATGGGGTAGAGGGCATGGTGCGTGTCGGACTCCACGGTGGTCAACCGTGTGTCCAAGGAGGTCAGGTGGGTCTGAATGGTGGCCTGACCCAACTCAAGACGGCCCATCTGTGAGGTAAGGGACTGCTGTCCCTGCTCAATGCGAGTAAGGGCGGCCATCATAGGGTCTTCAGGAGCGGAGGAAGAGGCTGCCCCCACCGACTGCCTATGGTAGGTCCTCAAGGGTCGTCGAGCAATGGGCTCCTGACCCCGCAAAGGAAGTAGGTAGGAACCTACTCCAGGCTCAAGGCGGGTCTGGGCGCGGTCAGGAAGAAGGATGGACTCCTTCTTGGCAATGTACCACCTAAACTTGTTGGCCGACTGGGAAGTGATCCACTTGGCATTGAGCATGTAATCGATGCCAATCTCTCGGCAGGCCAACTACTTGCATTGTTAACATCGAGCACAAAACCAAAGTGAACAGCAATAGCGAGTTATAAGTCCACCTACAACAATAGGTTGTCCCCGACACTACCATCCTCAAATTGGGCGAAAGCTAGTGGCGGTCCGTTTGAGCCGGGAGACAAACAAATATGGCGAGGCACAAAGCATAGTCCAAGCTCGGGAAACAAATAGCTCCCCATCGAAAAAATCTCCTGTTTTTGACGGGAGTGGGGCTCAGCTCGCCCAAAAAAGTGTGCATCCCGAGAAATCGCTGCAAGTAGCGAAGACTCGGGAAGGTGCAAAATGATCGGCGGACATATGTTGGGTGTTGACCTCATCTTCACCCGTAAAGGCCGTCCAAAGTGTGTTTATGCGAAGTTCTGGGGGGTGACGATGTTCCCCAGTTAGGGGTAGGCCAAAGATAGCAGCTAGTTGGCTCAATGTTAATTTCCTATCCTCATTCATGAGGCGAAAATGAAGCACTCGATTTTTATTCCCTACTTCTAGGGAACTCGAAATCGAGGGTTAGGTGCCTATAGGTCCAGAAAAACATGCCAAACATAGTACCCAAACCCAATTTCTCAAATAAAGTCTTTGTATCATTAAATATTCCCAATGTATGTAGAGATTGCGAATCAACAAATCGAGTAGGAACAATATTTCTATGTTTTAATTTCTGAAACTTTTCTTTTTGTTCTAAAGATTTGAAGATTACCTCGGGGAAGTTGGAATCCGGTGGGATGCGAGTGCTGGATTCCCCTCGTGAATTTTGCCGCCTCTTGCTTGGCCTTGACATGCTTGAATTTGATAGGAAGGTGAATGGAAGTGAGAGAGAGAAAAGATGGAGATTTTCTGAATTTTTTTGTTTTTTGGAGAAAGATGAAGAAAAGTGAAGAAAATTTGAAGGAAGGGATGAGATTGGTGAGAGAAGAGAGGTAGGAGAAGGTATGGAGATGGAGGTAGTGAGGAGAGAGAAAACAAGGGTTTGGAGAAGATGAAGTTGTGAGAGAAGGAAAAAGAAAGAATGAAAAGGAGGGTGAAATCGAGTCCCTAAAGAAGTTGTCGGGGTATCCGCCCGGTCGGGCCGATCCGCCCGGTCAACCGGGCGAAGTTTCATATATTTTTTTTTTTTTTTTTTTTTTCGGATTTCTGCGTTCTTCTCGAAGCTGGGTAATCGCAAGCGAAGGAAATTCCGCCCGGTCAACCGGGCGAAATCCGCCCTGGTCGGGCGCTTTCAGATTTTTCATATTTGTTTCGCCCGGTTGACCGGGCAATGTAACCCAAAACACGCTTGCGCGCCCGGTCGGGCTAGCTCGCCCGGTTGACCGGGCGATTTCAATTTTTGCGTTTTTCCGTCAAAATTTTCCCAAGTCCGTAAATTTGCCTCCTGCACACACTAGACTCGTCCAAATATCAGCACACTCTCCCTCACCACACTAAGAAAGTAAACTAACTAAAAAAAAAAATCAAAAGAAAACAAAAATCGAAACTAACAAAGAAGAAAAGAAAAGACGGGTTGCCTCCCGCAAAGCGCTGGTTTAGATGGTCCCGCACGACCTTAGTACCTCTTCTCAAAATCAAGGAGTGTCTAGGTACATGACCTCTACTTGGCCGATGAAGGCGCCCTCATGGTACGGTTTCGACGCGCGCCATTCACTTTGAACTTCGTTCACTTGCATTGGCCACTTCAATAGCTCCATGTGTTTTCACGTCAGTGACGACAAAAGGTCCAGACCATTTTGACTTAAGCTTTCCAGGAAAAAGCCTCAGTCTAGAGTTGTATAATAGGACTTTGTCACCAACATGAAACTCCCGCTTTACAATCATCTTGTCATGAAAGCGTTTGGTTTGCTCCTTGTAGAGTTTGTGGTTTTCATATGCTTCCAATCGAAGTTCATCTAACTCATTCAACAGAAGTCTTGCTTCCCTACAGACTTCCAAATCCAAATTAATTTCTTTAACTCGCCCAAGCCGAGAGATACTCCATTTCAACCGGTAAATGACAAGCTTTGCCATAGACTAATCGATATGGGGTGGTTCCTAGAGGTGTCTTAAAAGCGCTTCTCGAGCCCACAGTATCATCTAATTTTTGTGACCAATCCTTCCTTGACACAGTGACTACCTTCTCCAAAATGCGCTTGATCTGACGATTGGAGACTTCAACTTGACCACTAGTCTGAGGATGATAGGCTAAACCAACTTTGTGAGTGACTCCATATCTCTTCAGTAAAGCTTTGAAAGTGCGCTGGTGAAAGTGAGATCCCCCATCACTGATCAAGACTCTCGGGACTCCGAATCGAGGGAAAATGACCTTCTTGAAGAGCTTCATGACTACCTTAGAATCATTGGTAATGGAAGCCACAGCTTCAACCCACTTAGTCACATAGTCCACAGGAACCAAGAGATACTGTTCCCACAAGAAGAAGGGAAAGGTCCCATGAAATCAATACCCCATACATCAAAAGGTTCAATCTCCAAAATACCCATCTGGGGCATCTCCTGCCTCTTTGAAATATTACCCGTTCGTTGACATTCATCACAAGAGAGACAAAAAATACGAGCATCTTTAAAAATGGTAGGCCAATAAAAACCACTCTGGAGAACTCTATAAGCGGTGGCTTGTGAGCCCAGATGTCCACTGCAAGGCATACTATGACAATGTTGGAGAATGCCAACTATCTCCCAATCAGCTATACATCGTCGGAACAAGCCATCTGAACACTTCTTGTATAAGAGGGGGTCATCCCAAAAATAATGCTTGGCATCGTGATAGAACTTCTTGCGCTGTTGGTATGTCAAATCAGGAGGATGAGAACCACTAACACAATAATTAGCAAAATCAGCATACCATGGAGATTGAGTAGACACAGTGAAAAGATGGTCATCTGGAAAAGCATCATCTATGGGACCGTCGAGACTTGGACTCAAACCTCAACCGGGAGAGATGATCTGCAACTACATTCTCAGCACCCTTCTTGTCACGGATCTCCAGATCAAACTCTTGTAGTAACAATATCCATCGTATAAGTCGTGGTTTGGCCTCCTTCTTGGCCAAGAGATACTTTAGCGCAGCATGGTCAGTATGAACAATCACTTTCGAACCTATGAGGTAGGTTCGAAACTTGTCAAGAGCATACACAATGGCTAACAACTCTTTCTCTGTAGTAGCATAATTGACCTGGGCCTCATCTAAGGTCTTGCTGGCATAGTAGATGGCATGGAGGACTTTGTTTTTCCGTTGACCAAGCACAGCACCAACCGCATAATCGCTAGCATCACACATGATCTCGAAAGGAAGACTCGGTCCCGGAGGTTGTATGATAGGGGCGAAGTGATCAATGCTTCCTTAATCCCGTCAAAAGACTCCACACACGCATCGGTAAAATCAAAGGTGGCATCCTTGAGCAACAATTGAGTAAGGGGTTTCGCGATTTTTGAAAAGTCTTTTATAAATCTGCGATAGAAACCCGCGTGACCCGAAAAACTCCTTACTCCTTGACATTCACAGGGAGGAGGAAGTTTCTCAATCACCTCAATTTTTGCTCTGTCCACCTGGATGCCACGCTCAGATATGAGATGTCCAAGTACCACTCCATCATTCACCATAAAGTGGCACTTTTCCCAATTAAGAACCAGATTAACCTCAGAACAACGTTTCAGAATTTGAGAGAGATTACGCAAACACACATCAAAGTCAGAACCATAAACACTAAAATCATCCATAAATACCTCCATGATATTTTCAATGAAATCAGAAAAAATGGCCATCATACATCTCTGAAATGTGGCAGGGACGTTGCCTGAAACCAAATGGCATTCTCGCGATAGGCAAAAGTGCCATAGGGGCAAGTGAACGTCGTCTTCTCCTGATCAGCTGGGTGAATGGGAATCTGAAAGAAACCTGAATATCCATCCAAATAACAGAAAAAGTTATGTTTTGCTAATCTTTCTAACATCTGATCAATAAAAGGGAGAGGGAAATGATCTTTCAGAGTGGCAATGTTTAATCCGCGATAGTCAATACACATCCGCCAACCCGTAATAAGCGAGTAGGAATTAGTTCATCCTTATCATTCTTAACAACGGTAGTCCCCCCTTTTTAGGAACAACTTGAACCGGGCTCACCCACTTAGAATCTGAGATGGGGTAGATGATGCCCGCGTCAAAGTAGTTTCATAATTTCCTTTTTCACCACCTCTTGCATATTAGGATTCAAACGTCTTTGAGGTTGTATGCAAGGGGGGTGATTTGCTTCCAAATTAATTCTATGCATGCAGAAATCAGGACTAATGCCCTTTAGATCATCAATACTATACCCAATAGCCTTCTTGTGCATGCGAAGCACTGTAAGAAGTTGTGAAAGCTGGCTATCTGTGATTTTAGTACTGACAATCACAGGACATTCCTCAGCATCATCAAGAAATGCATATTTGAGATGAGAAGGTAAAGGTTTAAGTTCTAACTTCTTTACCTGTGGTTCGGAAGTAGAGCAAATAGTCTCCATTACCTTACAATCTACCGTATCAATGTCAAGATCCTCAGTGAGATCAAGACTTGTCTCCAATAATTCATCAGACAGAAATTGTGAAAAACTAACTCCAGAGATCTCATCGAGTATGTCAATCCTGCAACATGTGTGCTCAAGCATAGGGGACTTAATAGCATTGGTTAACTGAAAAGTAATAGTATCATCACCAACACTCAAAGTCAGAGAGCCAGATTTTACATCAATAACAGCACCAGCAGTACATAGAAAAGGTCTACCCAAAATAATGGGAATTTGACTATCTTCTTCCATATCAAGTACTACAAAGTCCACAGGAATATAAAATTTTCCAACTCTAACAGGGACATCCTCTAAAATACCCAAAGGATACTTCACAGATCGATCAGCCATCTCAGAAAGTAATCGCGTGTGCACTTTAAAGCACCCAAGTTCGGTTTATTACGAGGCAGATAAAGGCATAACAGATACACTAGCACCTAGATCACACAAAGCCTTATCTATAAACAGAGCACCCACATGACAGGGGATGGAAAAACTACCAGGATCTTTTAATTTGGGTGGGATTTTATTTTGCAAAACAGCACTGCATTCTTCAGTTAAAGCAACCCTATCTATTCCACCAAAATCTTTCTTTTTGGTTATCATATCTTTCAGAAACTTGGCATACACAGGTACTTGAGAAATTAAATCAGTGAAAGGAACTGTTACCTCAAGATTTTTGACCATAGACATAAATTTACCAAGTTGTTGATCGACCTTTGATTTTTGCATCCTATGGGGGAAAGGTAGTGGTGGAGTAGGAGAATCAGTAACCTTCTCCTTGCGTTTCTCTGCGTCATCCACTTTCCCGCGCTCAACTTCAGTTCTGGAGCTATCCTCACCTTCATTGTCATCCACATCATCATTCTGAACTGGAGGTATTGAATCATCAGTAGGCATAGGTGGCGCATCATATTGTGTACCGCTTCGAAGAGTGACAGCATTAGCGGTTTCTTTAGGAATTGGTTGCCCCGGCAGATGACCTGGTTGCCTTTGTGCATTGTTTCCTGCCACCTGAGCAAGTTGAGTCTCCAAATGCTTGGTGGTGTTCTTCAGCTCCTTGATGCTCTCCTCATGATTTTTCTGCATAGAAACCATCATTTTCATTAGATCAGACATAGTAGGTTCTTGAGAGCTGTTATTATGAGGAGCTTGCTGCTGATAGCCTTGGGGTGAAGGCCTATTGAAACCGGGGAGGGGGTTCCGGAGGGCCCCTTGATAATATGGTGGTCTAGCGGCATGTTGTGGTGGGTTTTGATGTGGTGGTGGGTAGGAAGATTGTGGTGGAGGTTGAGGATTTTGAACATTGTGGCTCTTATAGGAGAAATTGGGGTGATCTCTCCAACCTGGGTTGTAAGTGTTGGAATAGGGATTGTGTGGTCTCTGCTGAAAAGCATTGGCATGCTCCATCTGATTAGGATCAGGTTGACTGTAGGAACAATCATGACCAAAGTGACCTTGAATACCACACACTTCACAAAAGGAGGAAGTAATAGGAGCCATGGAGGACATCGCATTAATACTCATGGGAGGAGTAGTGGGTGCGAAGATTTCAATGAGTCCATCTTCATGCTCAACCGTGCTACTTGTGAGGACAACAAAGCATATGCATCGGCATCCAACTTCTTCTTGGTAGTAGTCCTGGAGGAGCTATGATCATTCGCCTGCTAAGTTGGCCGAAAAAATCGTATCCTTCATCTACCCCCCTTATCTAGGAAGACACCCCCTGATGAATCAATCGTGCTCTTGATATGAGGTTGTAGACCATTGTAGAATGCTTGGGTGATGAACCACTTATCCAGATTGTGGTGTGGGCATTCCCTCTGCAGATCCTTAAACCTATTCCATGCTTCCTTCAGTGTTTCATCAGGTTCTTGTTGGAAGGTGGCAAGCTTGTGTCTTATTTCTGCAGTTTTGGTGGGAGGGTAGTACTCTTTCAGGAATGCTTCAGATATAGCACTCCACTCAGTTTCATTAACATCATTCAGCCACTTCTGTGCCTTGTCCTTTAGTGAAAATTCAAAGACCATAACCTTCGACCGATCGGGAGTGACCCCTTGGTGCTTAACGTGCACGACAAAGTCGTTGAAACCGTTGTAAATGATTTGCGGGGTCTTCGGATGGATGGCCACCAAATTGATTCTGCTTGGATCATGTTGATGAGGCCGGGCTTGATTTCGAAGTTGACTGCTTGTATATCAGGCATAGTAGGACCTGTGGGAACATTGCCAGGAGAAGGTACCCCATAAGATTTCAGCGACTTAGGAGGCATAATTGGTTCAGTTGGTTCTTCCGTGGTTTTTTTCTGATTAGCAGACTGCTTTTTCTTCTTTTGTGTCTTCTTGAGTGCTTAGGATGGTTTTCTCAAGATCGGGATCGATCTGAATCGGAGAACCCGTTCTTTTAGACACGGGCATAAAAGAAACAAAGAAAAATGTGCAAGAAGATGGCCTCAATTGGAACTTGAAGTTCCAATGAGACAGCGAAATAGTCAAATAATTAATCAAAAAGCTATAGAAACTAGCCGTATCCCCGACAACGGCGCCAAAAACTTGATGGGTTTTAAAATATACCGCAAGTGCACGGTGTACGTTTGGCGAGAACCGGCAAATACGGGTCGATCCACGGGGAGAGGAGTTCTACGAGATTTATGTTCAATTATCTAACTACTTCCGAGAGAGGAAAAATAATTGAGGAATTAATAACTAAGCTAGAGTAAACTAGAACGCGTAAAAAATGAGAATTTATCAAATAATTAAAAACCTAGGGCAATCGATCGGTCCACCATGCTTATACCAGTTTAATCAATATAATATAGTTCAACAACACTTGGATTGAGGTTCGAATAAACGAAGTATTTCGCTAATCCTTGGTCAGGCATTAACAACTCCTAGATTAACATATGCCAGTACGGTCGCTCAACATAATCAAATCTACCTATTGTAACAAGCCTCTAATGAATATGATCTTTCGATTCTAATTCTTATTAGCTAAACATAACTCATGATATTGCGCAATTACATGAATTAAACAAGTATAACAAATCAATAGGAATTATTTTAATTCAATCCAATTATTGAAGAACATCAAACCACAATCAAAGAGGTATAAACATGGCTTCCCTCTCTAAACCCTAGAAATAGACTACTCACTCATTATAACAAAGAACTCAATAAACAGGATCAAAGTAAAAGAATTCATTAAATTAAAGAAAGTAAAGAAGAATACCGAATGATTGAAGAACAATGAAAAAGGAAATCGACAATCTATATAATCTTCCAATGTAAAAGTTCAACAAAAGTAGAGAGAATAAACTAAGTGTTTGGCCCTAAAAACGTAGAAAAATCAGATCCCCCCACGAAAATACTAAAAACCTATTTATACTAAATACAAAACCGGCTAAAAAAACCCGAAAAATCGCGTCCTGAGAGTCCGCCCGGTCGACCGGGCGAAATCCGCCCGGTCGGGCGACGGTGATCGCAGACTTACGACGAAGGAAAAATTCCGCCCGGTCAACCGAGCGCGTAAGCGTTTTTCTTCGTCTGATCGCCCGGTTGACCGGGCGAAATAAAGGATGAAAAATCCCAAGTGTTGAAGTTCGCCCGGTCGACCGGGCGAATCCGCCCGGTCGGGCCACTCCGCCCGGTTGACCGGGCGAAGGTATTTACTTGTCTTTTTCTTCGTGGAATCCAACCATAATGCTCATGCGGTCTTCCGGATACGCCTTGGACCTTGTGTGACTGCTGGACTTCCGTGTTGCGACTCCGATAAAGGTACAGAGTACCAAATCCGCATCAAAACCTGCAAAACACGACAAGAACTCCAAACACATCAAATCCACAAGAAAAGGGCTCAAAAGAGCCCAAATCGACTATCAAAACTAAGGGGATTAGAGTAAATAATCGATGAATAATGAACACATCATTGGGTCACTTTGATCACGTAGTAATATTCCAATCTAGTTATCACTTGAGATTATGAATCATCACTAATTTTAAAAGCAAGTTCCATATTAAATAAACAAGGACAACATAAATTTCAAAATAAACAATCGTAATTTTAGAACCATTGTCAGTTTGTTTAAGGTAATGACCCATGTTACTTTGGGCGATTATCTAAACTATTATTATTGGAACTAACTAGTTGCGTTATACTAGCTGAAACGAACACGACACTATGAAGAATAATGTTGTGGGATAGATTGAATGCAAGCTCAAAGAATCACTCTTAAAGCTATTACTTTTTTTTTTTAGTTAAAGAAGTGAATCACTCTCGACCTTAAACTAAAAGGGTTTTAATTGACAAGATAAGTGAATCACTCTCAAATCTTGTCAATTGGGTTTGAATTCTTGTAGTTTTACCTCCTAAGAAATTCGTGCAAAGTAGAGTAAAAACGCCCGGTTTTTAATCTCTAAACGCAACGGTTTTTAACAATGTTTTTAAACAACCAAATCTAATCCTCATTGATAATCAGGATTACATACTTATAGTACAAGAGCTAAAAGCTTAAAACACCAGCTATTAAATCTAATACACTAAGGAGATTAAACAAAGCATTTAACTACAAATATCTCCTAAAACTAGCTAGAACAGCACACTTGCACTAGCCTTGCTGCATCACCAAGTGGAACGTGGTTTAAGAGAGGGAAACCAAATAAGGACTCTTCATTCACATGGTGCCATCTCCCTTCATCATTGCCTTGCTGCAAATCAGCACACAAGGGCTGCTATGGCACGCCTAAACACAAGCTTGTCATTGGCTCCCTTGCTGCAAGTAGGCCAAGCACCACTATGACTAAGCACCTCCAAGTTACACACCCCATTACAATTTAAGCTAAACAAAATAAAATCGGTTTTACAAAACCGAAAGTTTACAAAAACTGATAAAAAGAGCTAAGTAGCTAACTAATACAATTAGTGAACGTAAAGCATGTTTAATACTTAATTAACACTAATTGACAACAAGCACCTTAAGCACACACCTCCCCAACACCCATGGGCAGTTGCTAGCTTACTTAGTTTCTCTTCCGTTGTTGCTTAGCATGATTACGTTAGTACTAATCTTTAGGCCATGAATCTCTCCTTTATTGTGATTGAGATTAGTACTTAGTAATACCTCTTGATTTGCAACTAATTTCGTATCATCCTCTTCTTTTTCAAAAGGAATTGTCCTCAATTCTTGTACATCTTCATCTTCTAAGTAGGGGGACAAATCACCTACATTGAATGTTGCTGGCACGCCATATTCTCCGGGTGGGTCTATTTTGTAAGCATTGTCTCCATAACGTTCAAGAACTTTGAAAGGTCCATCAGCTCGAGGCATGAGTTTATGCTTTCTTTTGCTTGGAAATCTCTCCTTCCTTAAGTGAATCCACACCAAATCTCCAGGAGCAAACACCCTTGGTTTTCGGCTTTTGTTTGCTTTCTTCTTGTATATCTCATTTGCTTTCTCTATGTTGGTGCGTATTTCTTTGTGAATCTTCACCATTGTTTCAGCTTGTTTCCTAGCATCTCCATGGACATAAGAATCTTTAGGCAATGAAATAAGATCAATAGGTACATAAGGATTTACCCCATATACCACTTCGAATGGTGAATGTTTTGTTGCACAAGTTGGAGTTCTGTTGTAAGCAAACTCCGCGTGGCATAGCTTGACATCCCAATCTTTTCCGGTTTTGCTCACTAAGCCCTTTAACAAGGTGCCTAGAGTTCGATTGGTCACTTCAGTTTGACCATCTATTTGGGGGTGACGTGAAGTACTAAACAGCAACTTAGTACCCATCATTCTCCATAGGGACCTCCAAAAGTGACTCAAAAACTTACTATCTCGATCCGAGATAATAGTTCTTGGTACTCCATGTAAACGAACAATTTCCCTGAAATACAAACAAGAAACGTTAATAGCATCTTCTGTTTTATGGCAAGGCACGAAGTGTGCCATTTTTGAGAAACGGTCCACCACCACCATGACCGAATCATTCCCTCTTTGCGTTCTAGGAAGTACCACAATGATATCCATACTAATATCCTCCCATGGTCTCTCCGGTACTGGTAAAGGAGTGTACAACCCCTTATGGAACGTGCTCTTAGCTCTTTGACAAACACCGCAACGAGCCAAAACAGCGTGCACTTCTTTAATCATATGAGGCTATGAAAAATGTTCTTGTAATAACCCCATGGTTTTGCTAACGCCAAAATGGCCAGCCAAACCACCTCCATGAGCTTCTCTAATTAGCAAATCCCGAACTGGACACTTAGGAACACAAAGTTTGTTCCCCTTGAATAAGAACCCCTCCATTTGATGATAATGGTCTTTTGGACCATCTTTCGTAGCCACGAACAGGTCACGTGTCTCATCATCAAGAACATAGAACTCTTTAATCAATTCAAACCCAAGCACCTTGGAATCCATCATATTAAGCAGTAGGTGCCTCCGAGATAAAGCATGTAATAACTAGAAAAAAAAATATATATATATATATATATTTATTATTAGTATGGGATTGAAGGTTAAAGTATTATTATAAGATAAACTAGTCCCTAAGATCTTATATACGTTATTTTGTCATTTATATGATTATTTTAGATGAAGTTATGTGTTTCCTTGGCTTTGTGCATTTACTCAGGGCAAGTTATATGTGCATACATATATCATTTATATTAACATTATAGTTTATAAAGTACTTTAAGGGTCAAAGATTAATAAAATTATCAATTACTAGTTTATGAGCTTAGAAATATATCTAGTAGGATTTTTAGTAAGTACTGCATAAACCTACAATGCTCCTAACTTATAATCGGTGAAGCTAATGACCAACGTAATTTAGTTTTTAGAATCGTCACTAATGACTTTACCTAAGGACGGACAGTCGCTACCCATTTTAAGACAATATGCAGAATACAATATTAGTGGGTTTCGAAGTAAACAAATTAATGACACTTGGCCATTGGTAGTAGATTCTTGAATTATGGTAATGTGATAAAATCAACCTTGCATACAAATCCATACAACTTACGTGAAGCTGTACTACAAGTAACTAACTTTATATAGTTGACTTTGCATGCATGATACAAGTAATTCTCATGTTTATCATAGTTGACTTTGCATGCATGATACAAGTAATTCTCATGTTTATCATGAAGTATCGAAACCCAAATTGACATTTTCTCCCCTTAAACCCCTATAAATACATGCAGTAGTAAGCATGCTCTATATGAGCGACATAAAAATAACAAAGATACAACAAAAGAGAGTGAGAGACATATTGTGAAATTTGGTTAACACACCTTATTAAGGTACATTCTTGAATACCCCTTCCTAATGTTGTTTTGCTACAATGTATTTTTATATTAACCTTTTTAGATAAACTAATAGTAATAGTTTTGCCTTAATAGTAAAGGTATATTGTGGTTTGTAAATAATGCAAATGGTATTTGTCACATTATGATTTATATACAAGGTGATTCTAAAAATACTATCATGTAGTGTTTCATTATTAGAATTATATTAAAATTACAGGGCGTTACAAAGCATCTGCCACAACGTTAGCTTTTCCAGCTTTGTACTTAGCAACAAAATTGAAAGATTGTAAGAATTCTACCCATTTAGCATGACGAGCACTAAGCTTATGTTGTCCATGAATGTATTTTAATGATTCATGATCATAATGAAGAACAAAAGCTTGTGGTCGCAAATAGTGACTCCAATGATTAAGAGCTCTAACCATAGCATAAAACTCTTTATCATAGGTGGAATAATTTAATTTAGCATGATTAAGCTTCTCACTAAAATAAGCAATAGGCTTGCCACATTGAATCAAAACAGCCCCAATACCCGTTCCACTTGTGTCACACTCAACTTCAAATGGTTTAGTGAAATCAGGTAAAGCTAGGATAGGCGTTTTACACATTTTCTCCTTTACAAGTTCAAACGCCTTTTGAGCTGCGTCACTCCATGCAAATTTTCCATGTTAAGTGAATTCAGTTATAGGAGCTAATAAAGTGCTAAAATTATTTATAAACCTCCTATAAAATGAAGCTAAACCATGAAAATATCTCACCTCGGTGATAGTTGTGGGAACCGGCCAAGAAGAAATCGCCTCTACTTTGGATGGATCCACCTTCACACCTTCATCGGAAATGATGAAGCCAAGAAAGCCAATCTCTCTTTGCATAAACGTGCACTTTTCAAGTTTGCCGTACAGTTTTTGCTCCTTTAGAACTTCGAACAATTGTTGCAAATGATTTAAATGATCATCCTTGTTAGAACTGTAAACAAGAATATCATCCAAATAGACAACCACAAACTTTCCCAAAAATGGCCTAAGTACTTCATTCATCAATCTCATGAACGTACTAGGGGAATTTGTGAGACCAAATGGCATAACCAGCCATTCATACAACCCATACTTCGTTTTGAAAGCCGTCTTCCACTCATCTCCCTCTCTCATGCATATTTGGTGATATTCACTCCTCAAATCAACTTTCGAAAACACTTTGGACCCACTCAACTTATCTAGCATGTCATCTAATCTAGGGATAGGAAATCTGTATTTTATGGTTATGTTATTCACAGCATGGCTATCAATACACATCCTCCAAGTTCCGTCTTTTTTTGGCACAAGTAAAGCCGGAATAGCACATGGACTTTTACTCTCCCTCACGTAGCCTTTCTTCATCAACTCACTGATTTGGCTTTGTAATTCTTCACTTTCCTTAGGATTACATCTATAGGAAGGTTTATTTGGAATTGGTGCTCCGGGAATGAGATCGATTTGATGCTCAATTCCACGCTTAGGGGGTAGGCCATGTGGTAGGTCGCTAGGAAATACATCTCCAAACTCCTCTAACAACTCCCTCAAGTTCGAATCTTCAACCTCCACTCCCTCGTTCACCTCCTTAGGAACCAGAATGTATACAACCTGATTCGATTCCAAGTCCCTCTTGAATCTTTTTCTCCCTAAAAACACACTACCACACACGAGGTTCTCTTTTGGTTTAGGCTTTGTGTTTCGGATTTTTGAAGGGGGTAATGGTAGTAAGGTTTTGATTTTGCCATCCTTATTCACCTTATACACATTAGTAGAACCATCATGAATAACTTTTCGATCAAATTGCCAAGGTCTACCAAGCAATACGTGACAAGCAGTCATAGGGATTACATCACATAGAATTTCATCTTCATAATTTCCAATTGACAACGTAACTAAAACTCTATTTTTCACCCTTACTTCACTATAATCATCTAACCATTTCAGTTTATAAGGATGTGGATGTTTAGTAGTAGGTAATGCTAACTTCTCTACCAGTTCAGTTGAAGCTACATTAGTACAACTACCACCATCTATGATTAACGTGCATAGCTTCTTATTCACTAAGCATTTCGAATGAAAAATGGTTTCTCTTTGTTCCTCATTTTTAGCCACGACACTACAATATAAGGACCTCCTAAGAACCAACATTTCACCCTCCATTTCCGGATTACACACGTCCTCCTCCTCACTTTCACTTTTATCATGTTCTATCTCTAAAAGATATTCTTTTTCCAACTCGTCTATCTCCTCTATATCTCTTATAGTCATGACTCTTTTAGTAGGACAAGCAAATTGGAAATGACCATAACCTTGACACTTAAAACATTTCACTTTAAAAGTTTTATGATCTACAACTTTCTCCTTATCTTTCTTAGTGAAATCTGGTTTCTTGTTCTTATCAAAGTTACTAGTACTAGAATTAACTTTAAAAGTACTAAATGGCTTTGAATAAGACTTACTTGTAACTGCTTTCTTCTTTTAGCTATCAATTTTGAGAGCCACTTTGCAAGCTCCATCGAAAGTAAGGTATGGATACACCTCGACTTTCTCTCGTACATCTTCATTTAGGCCTCCTAAGAACCGGCCTAGTTTTTGCTCCTCCATCTCTTCTATTTCACAAACAATGGAAAGTTTCTCAAACTCCTTGATGTACTCTTCCATGGACATGGCGCCTTGCTTGAGTGTGGACCATCTAACATACTGATTTTGCTTGTAGTTAGTTGGAACAAAACGCTTCCTCAATTGCTTCCTCAATTTCTCCCATATAGCCATCTTGGATTTGTTCTCCTTCACCCTTTGTCTCTTCACGCCTTCTAACCAAATGGATGCATATTTGGTTAACTTCAAAACAGCTACCTTGTACTTCTTCTCATCTGGAGTATCTTTGTATTCATAGAAACGCTCTAAAAAATGTTCCCATTAAAGGTACACTTCTGGATCACTAGCTCCATCAAATTCCGAAACTTCAATTTTCAACCCTCTATCATCAGCCTTAGAACTCCTCTCTTCCTCATTGGATTTCTTCTTGAACATTTCCACGGTTAATTGAGTCATCATATCATGTAATGCTTCGTTTTGCTTGGCTAGTGCTTCTAGCATAGCATCTCTCCTAGCATTATCATTCATCTCGTCTCCCATTTCAGAACTGAGCTCTTGACACCACTTGAAACGAACACGACTCTATGAAGAATAGTGTTGTGGGATAGATTGAATACAAGCTAAAAGAATCACTCTTAAAGCTAATAATTCGTTTTTTAGTTAAAGAAGTGAATCACTCTCGACCTTAAACTAAAAGGGTTTTAATTGACAAGATAAGTGAATCACTCTCAAATCTTGTCAATTAGGTTTGAATTCTTGTAGTTTTACCTCCCAAGAAATTCGTGCAAAGTAGAGTAAAAACACCCGGTTTTTAATCTCTAAACGCAACGGTTTTTAACAATGTTTTTAAACAACCAAATTTAATCCTCATTGATAATCAGGATTACATACTTATAGTACAAGAGCTAAAAGCTTAAAACACCAGCTATTAAATCTAATACACTAAGGAGATTAAACAAAGCATTTAACTACAAAATATCTCCTAAAACTAGCTAGAACAGCACACTTACACTAGCCTTGCTGCATCACCAAGTGGAATGTGGTTTAAGAGAAGGGAACCAAATAAGGACTCTTCCTTCACATGGAGCCATCTCCTTTCATCATTGCCTTGCTGCAAATCAGCACACAAGGGCTGCTATGGCACGCCTAAACACAAGCTAGTCATTGGCTCCCTTGCTGCAAGTAGGCCAAGCACCACCATGACTAAGCACCTCCAAGTTACACGCCCCATTACAATTTAAGCTAAATAAAATAAAATCGGTTTTACAAAACCGAAAGTTTACAAAAACTGATAAAAAGATCTAAGTAGCTAACTAATACAATTAGTGAACGTAAAGCATGTTTAATACTTAATTAACACTAATTGACAACAAGCACCTTAAGCACACACCTCCCCAACACCCATGGGCAGCTGCTAGCTTACTTAGCTTCTCTTACGTTGTTGCTTAGCATGATTACGTTAGTACTAATCTTTAGGCCATGAATCTCTCCTTTGTTGTGATTGAGATTAGTACTTAGTAATACCTCTTGATTTGTAACTGATTTCGTATCACTAGCCTACTTTGTTCACGTAGAAATATTCTAGTCTAATTATCACTAGAAATTAGAAATCATTATTTGAAAGCACTAGTTCTAAATCCAAGTTCCCTATTGCATAACCAAGGACAACATAAATGTTTAAATAAACAATCGGATTTGTAGAACCATTGTCAATTTGTTTTAGGTAATGACCCGTTTTACTTTGGCCGATTACCTAAACTATTATCAAATACAAGTGTTAGAGATCGTCTTAAAGCTTACAAGACTTTCTAATGTTAAACATTGTAATTGACTAAAATTGGTGGTTAAACTCTCACATTATTTCATTTTAAAGGTCATGTGTTCAATTCCCAGTAGCCACATATTATTTATCATAACCTTAATTTTGTACTAGCTTTTGAAAGTTTTTTTTTTAAATGCTTCTTCAACAATTAAGGTCATGACAAAGAACATGACAAGCCATCATTCTTACACATTTTATTACCCATAATTAACTCTTGCATGTAAAACATCCATTGAGGGAGGGAGTTTATTCTTTCTCCAAGAGGCACCTAATGTGATTAGACTTATTTAGACCCTAGTCTATTAGACTGCCTGCTACTCTACTAGGAATTTCATTGCCTATAATTAATGTTTTCTTAGACACAATATCAACAATTGTTTGTCTCAATAATTAACTTAAAGGGTTGTATATATCTTACTTTGTGTGTCAAATATCTGTTTAAATTTAATTTTATTTATACAAATATATTAAAAGTCGTGCCTATGAAAGTGTATGTGCCACGCGGCACTCTCCTCAAACTTCTAATGTAATTTGTTTTGTTTCCATGTGTACCCCTTAATATAAAAAAATTGTCTAATTTCAATAAAATATACTTGAAATGAAAGGTAAGATTTTAACCATCAATACACTCGGACTTTATTGTCTAATGTTATACTAGCCTACTTTGTTCACGTAGAAATATTCTAGTATAATTATCACTAGAAATTAGAAACCATGATTTGAAAGCACTAGTTCTAAATGCAAGTTCCCTATTACATAACCAAGGACAACATAAATGTTAAAATAAACAATCGGATTTGAAGAACCATTGTCAGTTTATTTTAGGTAATGACCCGTTTTACTTTGGGCGATTACCTAAACTATTATCAAATACCTAAACAACGATGTTTCAACAAATCAAGGCGGTAAGCCCAGGACCAGGCGTCTCTAATTGACCAGAAACAGCGTAGGTCAAGCTTTAGGAAAAAAAAACAAGAGTCAAACAGTTGCTTACAACGTGGTCAGTCTTCATTTTAGGAACCTGTTTGACTGCATTTGTAGTGGCTAGCTTTTCCTTAGCCTTTTTAGGTTGATTGGCGTTCTTGGAGTCGTTATTGGTGCAGGGGGTAATTGGTTTCTTCACGGCTTAGGATGTCTAATGAAAGGCTACGACAAGAGTGAGAGAGGTGATCATAGGTACACGGGCGAGATGGGGGAGGGTAGGGGAGGGTGGTCTGAGACATTGGTTGGCTGTTTTCAAGCAATCTTATGCTGGGTCATGTCCTAAGCCTAATATGCTCAGGACGTGGCCTAGATAAGTGTCCTAAGTAATGGGCGTTCGTTCATGGGAGGGAACACCGATGGCGACTCTATGACATTATTTCACTCAGTAGTAGTGGAATAATAATTGTTGTGGCCAACGCTCCCCCAAGTGTATATGCATCCTCGGTATTGGTGCAGGGGGTAATTGGTTTCTTCACGACATAGGATGTCTAATGAAAGGCTACGACAAGAGTAAGAGAGGTGATCATAGGTACACGGGCGAGGTAGGGGAGGGGATGGGAGGGGGTCTGATACATTGGCTGGGTGTTTTCGAGCAATCTTGTGTTGGGTCATGTCCTAAGCCTAACAAGCTCAGGACGTGGCCTAGATAAGTGTCCTAAGCAATGGGCGTTCGTTCATGGGAGGGAACACCGATGGCGACTCTATGACATTATTTCACTCAGTATTAGTGGAATAATAATTATTGTGGCCACCTCTCCCCCAAGTGTATCCGCATCCTCGGTATTGGTGAGGGGAGAATTGGGTTTGTTCACGGCTTAGGATGTCTAATGAAAGGCTACGACAAGAGTAAGAGAGGTGATCATAAGTACACGGGCGAGGTAGGGGAGGGGAGGGGAGGGGGTCTGATACATTGGTTGGGTGTTTTCGGACAATCTTGTGTTTGGTCATGTCCTAAGCCTGACATGCTTAGGACGTGGCCTAGATAAGTGTCCTAAGCAATGGGCGTTCGTTCATGGGAGGGAACACCGATGGCGACTCTATGACATTATTTAACTCAGTAGTAGTGGAACAATAATTGTTGTGGCCACCTCTTACCCAAGTGTATCTGCATCCTCGGTATTGGTGCAGGGGGTAATTGGTTTCTTCACGGCTTAGGATGTCTAATGAAAGGCTACGACAACAGTAAGAGAGGTGATCATAGGTACACGGGCGATGTAGGGGAGGGGAGGGGGGTCTGATACATTGGTTCAATTTTTTCGAGCAATCTTGTGTTTGGTCATGTCCTAAGCCTGACATGCTCAGGACGTGGCCTAGAGAAGTGTCCTAAGCAATGGGCGTTCGTATTTATCAATTTGTGAATAAGAATTATTCAAAATCACGTTATTCAAAAGGACAAGAAATACAATCAAAGGCAACTTAATAAAAAAAACATCTAGAAAAGACGTTTGGGCCTAAGGACGTTTGGCCCTAGAAGCATATGGGCCTTGGCCCAAACGTGCCCTAAAAGTGACTGCCAGAACAAAATTACAAAAAGGGCTGCTTTTCTTCAAAGGATTCGATCCTGCGTCGCATAGATGCAAGTTAGTTTCATATCAGGACTAGTGACCACGGAGACGGGGGTATCAGCACGTCAATTGTTTCTCCCCAATTGTTAATGTATTATGGTTCGGAAAAGAAAGACAAAAATAAGATACACGTGTGTTTATATTTGCTGATAGGAAAACCGTTTTGACACAAAATAAATGTATAACTTAGAATGTAGGGTAGCTAAAATACGCTTTCTAATTTCTACAATGAAATAAATATTAGTGTTTATTAAATGACCCCATTTTGCACATGATAACATTATTTATTTGTTATTTTCTCCACTAAAATTATTATTTGATTTCCACGTTATCTCATTCAAAGTAGTGGTTAGAGGGTTTCGTCCCTTGTACCAAATATGCCCAAGATACAGAGCGTCGGAGGGTTTATTGATCGATCGTTTGTCTCAATTGTTCTCTTCGAATAAATCATTCCAAGAAATACAATATCGGCTTATTATCCCATGATGAGCCACTATGGTCCGGGGGTTTCATCCATACCAAGACGCAAGAGCCATTGTGTTGTGTAGAATGTCTTGTCTCCTATATATGAATCAATAGTAATTGTGTTAATTGGTCGCTATAAAGACATGACCCTAAGGAAATCTACCTATTATTTGATTTCCACATTAAGTCATACGGTGTTCTAAGTCTAAAGTGTTGGGTCATGTGCTTAAATCGACCAATGCAATAATGTCGTGTATTCATTCCTAATTAAGAGACACCAATGGTGATTGTTGGGTCACTTTGATCACGTAGTAATATTCCAGTCTAGTTATCACTTCAGATTAGGAATCATCACTAATTTTAAAAGCAAGTTCCATATTAAATAAACAAGGACAACATAAATTTTAAAATAAACAATCGCAATTTTAGAAGCATTGTCAGTTTGTTTAAGGTAATGACCCATGTTACTTTGGGCGATTATCTAAACTATTATTATAGGAACTAACTAGTTGAGTTATACTAGCCTACTTTGTTCATGTAGAAATATTCTAGTCTAATTATCACTAGAAATTAGAAACCATGATTTGAAAGCACTAGTTCTAAATGCAAGTTCCCTATTGCATTACCAAGGACAACATAAATGTTAAAATAAACAATCGGATTTGTAGAACCATTGTCAGTTTGTTTTAGGTAATGACCCGTTTTACTTTGGGCGATTACCTAAACTATTATCAAATACAAGTGTTAGAGATCATCTTAAAGCTTACAAGACTTTCTAATGTTAAACATTGAAATTGACTAAAATTGGTGGTTAAACTCTCACATTATTTCATTTTAAATGTCGTGTGTTCAATTCCCAGTAGCTACATATTATATATCATAACCTTAATTTTGTACTAGCTTTTGAAAGTTTATTTTTTTAAATGCTTCTTCAACAATTAAGGTCATGACAAAGAACATGACAAGCCATCATTCTTACACAATTCATTACCCATAATGAACTCTTGCATGTAAAACATCCATTGAGGGAGGGAGTTTATTCTTTCTCCAAGAGGCGCCTAATGTGATTAGACTTATTTAGACCCTAGTCTATTAGACTGCCTGCTACTCTACTAGGAATTTCATTGCCTATAATTAATGTTTTCTTAGACACGATATCAACAATTGTTTGTCTCAATAATTAACTTAAAGGGTTGTATATATCTTACTTTGTGTGTCAAATATCTGTTTAAAATTAATTTTATTTATACAAATACAATAAAAGCCATGCCTATAAAAGTGTATGTGCCACGCGGCACTCTCCTCAAACTTCTAATGTAATTTGTTTTGTGTCCATGTGTACCCCTTAATAAAAAAATTTGTCTAATTGCAATAAAATATACTTGAAATGAAAGGTATGATTTTAACCATCAATACACTCGGACTTTATTGTCTAATGTTTGAAAAAAATATCATAAAATCTTATAATAAATATACTTGACTAAAAAACATAAACAAATATATACATCTCTAACACTCTTATTACGTAACTAACAAGGGACGATTGATGTCATATTCTCTTACCACAATTTCTTTTAAGCTATTATTTTCAAATTAAAACCTTTCATATTTTTTTACTTGTCACGTCATGACGTAAACTTTTCAATTTCTTAATGGACAAAAAATACAAAAAGTGGCAAGCTACATTTTGGAATTTTCACTTACGACTTGTCATTTTTTTTCTTGGAACATCACCTAATAAGTTTTAATTTTTTTAAAGGTCCTAATAAAAGGCTTAAAAGGCATTACTAATTCTCAAATGACAATAGCCAATGTTTTAGGACATGAACGGTATGGCGTTGGACATGTCCTGGGTCAATTTCCTTGGGAGAACAAACCAATCTCTCACACCAATAAAATATTGGTTACTTTAAGGACATGAGCTAAGAAGATTAGCACATAAACTATAACATGCTCAATAAAATATCGGTAACTTTAAGGTCACAGTAGGGAATAGGGATGAAACCCCCCTTATAATAGGCTCACCATGAGATAATAAGCCGATAAGGTACGACGGATGACGTTATTGTATTTATTGGAATGATTTCTTCGGAAATAACAATTGAGACAAACGATCAATAAACCCTCTGACGCTCTGTATGGGCATATTTGGTTGGATGAAACCCTCTAACCACTACTTTGAATGAGATAACGTCCAACAATCACCATTATTGGTGTCGATTTAAGCATATGATCCAACACTTTAGGCTTAAAATACCGTATGACTTAATGTGGAAATCATATATTAGGTAGATTTACTTAGGTAATGTCCTAAGATATTTAGGGTCATGTCTTTAAATAATAGCGACCAAGACAATGACTATTGATTCATAGGAGACAAGACATTCTACACAACACAATGGCTCTTGCGTCTCAGTATGGATGAAACCCCCGGACCATAGTGGCTCACCATGGGATAATAAGCCGATAAGGTATGAGGGATGACGTTATTGTATTTATTGAGATGATTTATTCGGAAAGAACAATTGAGAAAAACGAACAATAAACCCTCCGGCCCTCTGTATGGGCATATTTGGTTGGATGAAACCCTCTAACCACTACTTTGAATGAGATAACGTCCAATAATTAATCACCATTGGTGTCTGTTAATTAGGAATGAATAGACATTATTGCATTGGTCGACTTAAGCACATGACCCCAACACTTTAGGCTTTGAATACCGTACGACTTAATGTGGAAATCAAATAATAGTTCGATTCCCTAAGGTCATGTCCTAAGACATCATGGGTCATGTCTTTATATAATAGCGACCAACACAATGGCTATTGATTCATAGGAGACAAGACATTCTACACAACATAATGGCTCTTGCGTCTCAGTATGTATGAAACCCTCGGACCATAGTGGCTCACCATGGGATAATAAGCCGATAAGGTACGAGGGATGACGTTGTTGTATTTCTTTGAATGATTTCTTCGGAGCGAACAATTGAGACAAACGATCAATAAACCCTCCGACGCTCTGTATCTTAGGCATATTTGGTTGGATGAAATAACGTCCAATAATCACCATGGGTGTCTCCTAATTAGGAATGATAGACATTGCATTATATGTATTCTCTTGAAGCCGAGGTTTATATTGATCAATTGCATTCATTCTTAGGTGACACCAATGGTTAGTTTATGACATTATTTCACTCAAAGTAGTGTTTAGACGGTAGTACAAAATTAAGGTTTTATTTTTTGTTTTATTTTTTGTATCAAATATTTGATGATTAATTGCTTTAAGAAATATATTTGAAGTGCAAAAGAACCTGATTAACTTATCTTATATTACACTTGAGACAAATATTATTGTTTAGTGGTGCACTTATAAAAATGAGAAAATGAAGGAAAGAAACTTATACCCCCTAATTTTCTGGTCCAACCCTTAGAATTAATTATCAAACCTCATAATTACCAAACAAGAACTAGTGTATTGAAGTTATATTGAATAAGATGTCTTACTCATAAGTGCTTACTAAATGGAAGACTTAGGCCTATGAAATTGAAATTAACTTTATTCTAATGAAATCTTTTTGATCCACTACAGTCTAAAACTGTTTAATTCATTATTTTCCCATATATTAATAATTTCTATGCTCATAACACAAGGGAATAAAAAATTAATCAGAAAAAAGAATCTAACTCCTTTTAATTTTACAACAAATAATTAATGACTATCATGACTTCAATTTTATTTTTTTTCTCTTCATGTCTTAACCTAAATTGAGACAACATAAGAAGAAGCATAAATAAATAGAGACAACATAAGAAAAAGCATAAATAAATTGAGAGACAATTTAAGAAAAAATATATTTCATTCATAATAGAGTCATTACAAAAGTCTTAATACTAATTTATTACAACCTATAATTTGCTCCTACTACTAACGGAGCCAAATTACAGACAAAAACAAGAAAAAGAAGCATAAAAAACCCTAAAAAAACAAAAAAAAGGAACCCTAGACAAAAGAAGACATGGGAAAGGCTATGCAAGGGCATGATCAAACCCAGTCATTTGAGAATTAGTAACTCCTTTTAAGCCTTTTATTAGGACCTTTTAAAAAATTAAGACTTAAAAGGACATGACCCATGATATCTTAGGACATGACCCTAAGGGAATCCAACTATTATTTGATTTCCGCATTAAGTGGTACGGTGTTCTAAGCCTAAAGTGTTTGTCATGTGCTGAAATCGACCAATGCAATAATGTCTATTCATTCCTAATTAAGAGACACCAATGGGGATTGTTGGGTCACTTTGATCACATAGTAATATTCCAGTCAAGTTATCACTTGAGATTAGGAATCATCACTAATTTTAAAAGCAAGTTCCATATTAAATAAACAAGGACAACATAAATGTTAAAATAAACAATCGCAATTTTAGAACCATTGTCAGTTTGTTTAAGGTAATGACCCATGTTACTTTGGGCGATTATCTAAACTATTATTATTGGAACTAACTAGTTGCGTTATACTAGCCTACTTTGTTCACGTAGAAATATTCTAGTCTAATTATCACTAGAAATTAGAAACCATGATTTGAAAGCACTAGTTCTAAAATGCAAGTTCCCTATTGCATAACCAAGGACAACATAAATGTTAAAATAAACAATCAGATTTGTAGAACCATTGTCCGTTTGTTTTAGGTAATGACCCGTTTTACTTTGGGCGATTACCTAAACTATTATCAAATACCTAAACAACGATGTTTCAACAAATCAAGGCGGTAAGCCCAGGACCAGGCGTCTCTAATTGACCCAAAACAGTGTAGGTCAAGCTTTAGGAAAAAAAAAACAAGCGTCAAACAGTTGCTTACAACGTGGTCAGTCTTCATTTTAGGAACCTGTTTGACTGCATTTGTAGTGGCTACCTTTTCCTTAGCCTTTTTAGGTTGATTAGCGTTCTTGCAATCGTTCTTTGTGGTCGAAGTGGCTGCCTTTTCCTTAGCCTTTTCAGGTTGATTGGCGTTCTTATTTGTGGTCGAAGTGAATTGAATCTCAGGCTCTTTATGCTAAAAGATGATGATTTATCTTGCTCACTTGGAGCAGGATTAGAGGAATCATCATCATCCATGTCTAGTTTTCGTTTTACACGAAGAATACCACTGTTGAGTGTTTCCTTTAGATCAGGTGTTAGGAAAGGAGATAATGGGTGGTCTTCAACATCTCTGGAGATGTGGGTGGTCTTCAACATCTGGACTTTGTGGCTGAATCAAAGGTGTTAGGAAAGGAGACGATATTGCTTTGAAGCCTCGAAGCTGAAGAGAAGTTCATCTAGAGTTGCCTCAATTTTCGAGACCTTCTAGTGCCCCGCTTCAATCTTTGACGCCTTTGAAAACATTTTCTCGACAATTTCTTCTAATAGCACCAATCTTGTGTTGGGAAGCAATCTTGTGTTAGACAAATACTTAGTTTTTTACATCAAGAAAATTTACATTAATAAACTGGAGTACATTTTAGTTTTTGATGATTACTTTTTATATGGTTTAAAGTGTAATTAAGGAGAAGACTATAAATTTTACAGAACATTTACTTGGCATATTTCATTTGTGAGTAGAGTAATAACTCAATAGCATTGGGATCTTTGAAAAAGCAGAAGTGAGACAAGTGAATTAGATATAATACTCTTATATTATATTCATATTATTTACTGAATATAAAAAAAATAACAAAACGAGTAACTAAACTAAATAATATATACAAATATTGACTAACTACAGTAACTAGAGGTGTCAAACTGTCAATGGGCCAACATCGAAGCATAACGACAACGACGCAGAAGAACAACGATACCAACGACCCAAACATCATACCACCAACAAGACAAAGCAGCAACAGCATACCCAACAAAGACAAAGCCAAAGACAACACAACATCAAGCCAGCAACAAGTAGAAAACACTAAAAAACTCACAAAGAAAAACATAAAGAAAAACAACTACGACTCTCAAGAATGAACATTCATCTCATCATCGAGCACTCAACTCTAATTAACAACTCTAATTGTCCAGATCTCAAAATAAAATTCCAGAGCACAAACCAAACAACCACATTTAGCCATCCCACCCAATAATCCAACATCTCCTCTCGACAAAATTGTATCATTACAAAACATAATAAACTCAATTCGGTCGGCAGAAGAGGTTGGAGAAACGAGGGGAAAGAAACAAGAAACATTTGAAAAACCGAGTCCAAAACCAATAAATTCAAAAATTGAAGCCCAACTCCCAAACCAAAGACAAATACTTCTCCCTAATGGGGTGGAATGTAGATTGACAACCATTATCAATCTGTCCATCTCACCCCATTTGGGAAAGTACCTGTGAAGGACACCTAAATTCACAAAAGAGACATCCCACCCTTATCAACTAAATTTCAAATCCATCTCCCAAACCCAAGACAAATTTTGCTCCCAAATAGGGTGGAATGTAGATTGACAAAAAATTGACAATCTGTCCATCTCACCCCATTTGGGACAAAACTTGTTAAGGACAAGTAGATGGACCCAAATTCACAAATCCACAACAATAGAGGGGGACACTATGCATCGTGACACTTAGGCCAAAACATGTGTGTAAAGTTAAATGTCAATAAAAAAGAGTCCATACAACCAATGATCTTTGCACAATAAGCAAAAGGATATAGAACAAACACTAGTGGAAAAAATCTTATATGTCACTTAGTAATAGATTCAGTTTTTACAAAACCGCATCCGAAAATCATTAAAAAAAATGGGAAGGAAAGCTGGGAAGAAAATCTAATTCGGTCCTTTAGTGAACTGGATCAGATTTTAGAAACACCTTCTGGTTTTCTAAAATCTGATCCGATTCACAAGACCGGATCAGATTTTTCGTTCATTTATGCCTGCTTGCTCCCTTAGAACGGCCTGCTTTTTCGTTCATTTCTGCCTGCTTGCTCCCTTAGAACGGCCCAGTTCTCTCGCCCAATATGATAAAACCCTCCATCTATTCCCCTCACTCCCCTCCATCCTCTACTGATCCTCATCAGAGTGCGAAATCGAAGCGACGAAAACGAGAGAGAAAATTCGCAACTGAACTCTCCACAAAGAGAGAGAAAGAAACAGCCGACTGCAGCGGAGATGACGGTGGAGGTGATGAACAGTGGTGTCGCTGCTTCTGCAGTTTTTCAAAACGGCGGCGTTGCAAATGGCGATTTGAAGACAAACCCTAAAAAATCGAAGGACAACGAACGTCGTCGCCGATGCCGGAAACAAAAGAAGAAAAACAAGAATTTGTCGTCGCATCTTTTTTCATGAGAGTGATTCTCACACCGGAAACTGCGCCGTCGATTTCTTCCGACTTCACCTCCACCGTCGGATCCCCTTCCCTTCATCTCTCACATCCCACTCTCTCTCCACGTCATTTCACGGTTTTCAATTTCCTCGCTTGTGCGGTATCCCTTCTCTCTCTCTCTCTTAAGGTTCTACTGCTGATTTTCTCAAGTGCTTGATAAACTTGAATTCAATTGCATTTGAGTTTCCTGTATTTTTCTATTTCGCACCTTCAATTGAATTTCCTAAAATGTAGTTTCTTTTAGCAATTAGGTTTTAATGTATTTTTGTTTTCGTTTATAGGTTGCGATTTCTGCTACTTGGCTGTTTTGCTCGGCGATTCCCGCGCTTTTGGTTTGTATTCTCTATCTACATTCGGATTTTCTAGTTGTTATATTGAATTTATGGTCTGTAATTCAATTTTAATTTAGAAACAACTTATAAGTCTGACAAAGATGACAATTTTGTATTGATGGGGGAGAGTTTTGGGATTAAGATGAGACCATTTTCCATGCTTTATGCGACTTAGATTTTATTTTAGGGTTACATTCTCTTGTAATGATACCGCAGTAGTTCGTTCCTAATTCAAGAGCGTTTGAAGGTGGAGTTGGGGCATGGGGGAAGATATATTGATTATTCTGTACTTAAATTTAATGGCAGGAACCAGACATTAGTACTCCCTTGATTGATTTTCACATTTCCTTCGTTGAGGCAGTTCCTTAAAATCCCTCTCACTAGGGGAATTGTGGATATAAATTTCGGAATTGCATGATTCTTATGTTATGGGTGATTCTCATGATAATGTTGATGGTCATGTTACTAATGGCTATTCTGCTCATTTTCAGGTACTTTTTTCGGTGTTGCTTTGATTTTATTTTATTTCGGTTTAGTTTAGTTTAGTTGTTGTTTTGGTTGCTAAATTGTTGTTGATGATATATTTTAGGGTTTCTAGAGTGTGTTCTTTCGCTTGGATTCGGTTAGTTGATTTATGAATTGTTGATTGGATTAGTTATAAGAGAGTTATATTTGTGTTAGAGTTGTAGTTTTCGCGTGTTTGGAGTTGTCGTATCTATAGAGACTTATTACATTTAGTTAAAAGAGGTTGATTAGAATGCATCAAGTTTTTTTTGTAACTATGAATAAAACTTCCTATGTATTCAGCACCTTTAGCAACAGGATGTTGTGCATCTACTGTATGTCTGTCGAGTTAGAAGTGTTATTTTTCTTAAATGGGGGATTTGGACTTGGTTGATAATGTGTGCTATTGTTAGCAGATGAATATGCCATGTGATTTATGCTCTTGCTGTTAGGCTTAAGGGGGAATGTTAGGCTTTTTAATGGTTTTTGTGCAGATTCGTGAGCCGCATTGTGTGCGTTTTACTAGATAATACATTATGTACTTAGGTTGGGCATATTAACCTGCTAATTTCACAGTGGAATTTCCTTTTGCAACAAGTTTCAACATGGGAAGCTTAACGCTTTCTCTCAGTTTTTTAGCTCTTTTTTCTTAACATTTTCTCCCTGGAATGCCTTTCATGATACACATACACACGCGCGCACGCGTGCACACACACTGACACACACACACACACATAATGTGATTTTCTTGGTGCTGTAACATCCAAAGCTTTAGCATTTCCTTATGGAATCTTTTCTAGAGCCAGTTCTAGTGCTGTTATTTTACTTTTCTCATTGATTAGAATCCTGGGATATATGCTCTTAGATGAGCAACACCTCGCTTATTAGTGCTGTAAGAATATAGTAATATGCTGCCTGAGGAATGTGAAGTTTATGATGTAATCATTTATCAATGCTAGTTCATCTACATGTTACAAATTTATACTTAAGACTTTCTAGGATGGAAATTTTTTTAAGAATGTTTGGCTTACCAAAGAGTGATGTTAGGTGCATGTCATACACATCTTTGAAACTTGCTGCTTCAGAATTGTTGGCCATTTTTCCCGATTCTTTTGGAACTTTGTAATCATTATTATTATTATTAACCCTGCATTTTTTTCTGTCTTGATGGATGTGCTTTGATTTGCTGGAGCATCTTTAGATGTGTTGGGGGATTTGTTTGCCCTTTGTTGGAAATGTGCATAAGTAATTGTTTGATTTATGATAAATGATTAAGCTGATTGGTGCAATTTTTTGTTTATTTAGTTGATGCTTGAGGTCCAAAATTTGACAGCATTTTTTGGTCTTGAACAGTTACAAGACCTATCATCTTCATATAGACCAAACATGAATGAAAGAGATATGATGTGTAGCAGTCAATGGGCTCTTGATCTAGCAAATGGACAGAAGAGTCAGAATCATCTCCATCCTCAGCCCTGTATTCTTTTGGGAAGCACAGCGAGTTATCCCCGGTCACATATAAATCAGGTGTTACTTCCATCAGGGAGTATGAACAGCTTTGATCTCCATCATTTATCCGATCATACTGTTAGGCCAGCTTATTATGGGATGGCACAGTATAATCAGCCTAACCATCCTGCTACAAATCAGCCTAATTTCTTTAATGTACACGTGGACCCTGCTTCTGGGGCTAGAGTGTTTCCTGTTCCACTTAATCATGGATTTGTGGACCATTTACCATCTTCAAGCAATTATGGAGCCAATATGGCTCCCTTTCATGAACATGGAATGAGCAATTACTCAGTAGAAGGTGTTAGAGAGTTATGTAAGAGAAAAGGTACTGAGGGCATTCAAGGGAATGTTCAGCATTTTGGTGCTTCTGCGGGACCTAGTAGCTCCTCAGCTGCTCCTATGACTGGCTGTCATTTTGAGTCTGGAGCTGCTTCTATGGAAACGCCGCTTCCTTTGCCTGATTACAGAAGTAATGGCACTCCGCCAATGATGGAAGTAACAGGAGCAAGGCATAGATCTGGTGCTGTTGGGCTTCATATGGATTCTGGTATGGTGCAAAATTATAATAACCATTTACTTCAAGGAAATTATGGGGGTCCGTCTTTTCAGCCATCCGGTTGCACATGGTTGGATCAACACTCAATTGGCAATACTGGGGATTTGCCTTGGAGTGGACCACCCATGTTGCCCTACTATCAAGGTAATATCTTCATGACTGTGAAGTTATCTCTTTCGCTAAAAGACACATACACAGACAGCTCACAAAGAATAGAGAGGAGTGAGGAGAGAGATACACACACACAAAGAGTGTAGGAAGCACAAATAAAGAGTATAGGACATGCACACATACACTAATATTGATTCTTTTTCCAGTCACACTGTTGATACTTCATAAACTGTTACATAAATTATCTTATATGGTTTGTGAAGTTAATTTGTGGTGCTAATGGCTAACTAGAGTTTTGGTTTCATGATTCATCGAGGGGAAAGCTTTTATGGAGGTTCATCTGAGCTGGGAAATGTTAGTCTACCTGGATACCCTGAGAGGTCTAGTAACCATGGCTCTGCAAATTTCTTGCACTCATCACCTGTTGCTCAACAACACCACAATCTTCATCCACCACAGAATATTCAAGGTGTGAGAGGGTATTGTGTTACTGGTTATCCTCCTTTTCTGCTGTTTAACTTCTCTCTCTCTTGGGTAAGGGTAAGAATTTGTACTTATTTTGTGTTTAGTGGATTAGGTTCATTTATTTGAGATTGAGTATTTTTTGTTGACAGATTGACATGAAATAAAGCCACATGGCTTATGTTTGAGTTCAATAGTTTCTTGCTGATTTTTAATTCTCTTGACTTCTTACTAATTGTATTCAATTTTCCTTTTTTTATATTGTGCGGAGAATATAGGTGGAAACTTGTGGAGATTGACACTGAGCTATCAAATTTGACCATGGAGATGAAGCATGTTATGTCTCTAGTTAACCCCATAAACATATGGATTAATTGACAGGAATAATCCCACCTTTGGGCGATCTTCTGAAAATGGTCCAACCTTCTAATAATCTCAAAATAATCCCATCTTGTCACCTAGTCTTCTTTTGATGGGTCTTAACCTGATGGTAACTTGTATAATAGGTGATTGTTGACACGTATCTAATTCTAATTGGTCTAGAATTTTTATAGTTTTTTTATCTTATTAAATCACTCTCTTCTCTCCTCTCTCTCCTCCTCTCTCTCCACTTCTCATTACTGCCACCACAACAAACCCCGCCCCACCACCACACCTCCCCTCAACAACTTATGCGGTTGTGCCAACCTAACCAACCGCCTTCCTCGTTACTTCTCCCACACCACCGAAGTCCATTCTCCTACCAACCCCTCCTCCTCCTCCTCCTCCTCCTCCGTTACTTCTGTCACTTTCGTCATCGACCCTTCCTTTCAATCCCTCCTCTTCCGCCTCGATATCGCCGCCAACAATCACAATAACAATAACCCCTCTGGTGATTCTCTCTCCTCCTCTTACTGACTTACTCTTCGACTGCAAAAGTCGATTTCGTTGGTTTACGCATAGTTTCATCGCCGCTAAGACAATTCGCGAGCAATTGGTACATCACCCTATAATTTTTCTTTCTCTCTCCTACTTTGACTATATCTCTTTCTCCTCGATCGTTCGGTGATGGAAGTGAGGGGAGATTTCATTGGAGATATCATAAATGGTGATTGGTGAAGATGGAATTTGAGGAGAGAGAATCGGAGAAGATGAAGAGGATGTGAATTGGGGTGGGTTTCTTGGGGAAGAGAAAATGAGTAACAGTGGGTATCAAATGGAAGTCCACCTGGAACTTCTATCAATTGTTAAAATCAAACCAAAAGATTGAAAAACACATGAGATGGGGGGACTCGGGATGGTTTACTGTGAGGGATTTACTTATTCCCAATAGCAAGGAGGTGGGGTGGGATGCGGTGGGGGGTGGGGTTTGGGGTGGTGGTGGTGGTGAAGGAGAAAAGAAAGAGGGACAGAGAAAGCTGGGTGGCTGGTGCCTGCTGTGGGGTGGGTGGGGTGGGGTGGGGTGGGGGTGGGTGGGGGGTGGGGTGGGAGAAAAAAAGAAATTAAAGTGAATATAACCCGTTCAACAAGTTCCAGGTAAAAAGACCCATTTAAAGAAGATTAGGTTCTAAGATGGGATTGTTTTGGGATTATTAAAAGGTTGGACCATTTTCAGAAGATCGCACAAAGGTGGGATTATTCCTGTCAATTAATCCTAAACATATATGGTACTCCAATTATCTATGTGTATACTTTCTAGAGAAGTTTCAAAAACTAATCTTGTTCTGCATCTGCATTTTGTGAAGTTCCCAGCTTCTTTAGAATTCTCTAGTCTACTAAAAATATTATAGAATGACAGCCTCATCTATTTGCATGCTGGACCATTATTATCTGAGGTGTCTTCCCTGAGTGTTTTATTCTGTGGATTATCGTATTACAGTTCACCTATTGAAATTACAAATTTTCTGTTATTGTTTAGGACCTGAATATTGGTATAGTACTGTGGTTGGCTGCTGGTGGTGATAGTTGGGTGCATGAAGCAAATAATTACGCTCTACATGATGAAGTGGATGAAGTGGATGCCATTACAAAAACTACTACTTTTTTGTTCTATATTCTAGTCTAATTTTAGTAGCAAAGCAAAATTCTTGCTAATTGTAACTTCAATGGACAGATTGACATGGAATAAAGCCACATGGCTTATGTTTGAGTTCAATAGTTTCTTGCATGAGCTGTAAAGGGCCTCCCCTGCTGGTTGAATGACAGCCAGCCAGCTAGTTTTATTTTTAATTTCATATTTGAAGTAGTAGATCCGGTTCATCAAGGAAACCGAAACAGTTTGCTGGTCTTTTTTTAAATAAAAAATAGATTTGCACTTCAACCGATCTGGTTTTGAAGGAAAACCGGATCAGTTAATATGATTAACTGATCCGGTTTTCCTTCAAAACCGGATCAGTAAATAATTTACTGATCCGGTTTTGGACCGGATCAATAAATATATTGGATCTGCTGCGAGCCCACCCGATGCGGACCAAAATCGGATCAGTAAGCCCGGTTTTGACCGCATCGAATGGGCTTTATTCCACTAGTGATAAAAAACACTACTAATATTTCTGCTTACGGTTTATTATGTTAGGGTCAGTGTTAGGGTTTGGATTTAGGGCTTAGGGTTAGGGTTTAAGTTAGGGTTCCTAAATCAAAAAAACCAAAACACAAACCCAGAACACAATAAACAAAACCCAGAACACAACAAACACAGATTCAACAAACACATAACACAACAAACCCATAACACAACAAACCCAAACACAAAATGTTAGGGTTAGTGTTTGGGTTAGGGCTTGGGTTAGGATTCCGAGGCTAAAAAACCCAAAACACAATAAAAGAAAACAATAAACAAAACCCAGAATACAACAAACACAAAACTCAACAAACATAGAAGACAACAAACCCAAACACAATCAAACCACCAAGGACCCTTGGGTCCAATGGTATGGCTTCCTATCTCCCACATGGGAGACCAAGGTTCAAATCTTGGTGGAAGCAAATTTCAATATTGTTGGGGGGAGGGGAGTTTGGGGCTTGTTGGTCCTCTGGGTGAGTGGCCCTGTGCGAGGGCAGCCCAGAGGAAATTCTTCTTACCACGGGTTCCCGGTAGGGGGGCCAAAAAAAAAAAAAAACACAATCAAACCCCTTAGAAACACAACAAACACAGAACTCAACACACCCAGAACACAACAAACCCATAACACAAACAAACCCAGAACACAAACAAACGACCAACACAAACAAACCCCAGAAACACAAACCCAGAAACAAACTCAGAAACTAAACCGAAAACCCTGAACCAAAACCCTAACATAAACCCAAAACATAAACAAAAACCCAAAAACACAAACGCATACAGAAATGCATAAATACAATCCCTAACACAAACCTAATGAATTTAACACAAATAACATAAACCCTAATCAGTAAACACAAACCCAAACACAAACGCATAAAATCATTGGAAAATAACATAAATATCAGGAATCATAACAAAAACTATAAATCATGAAAAAGGGCACTAAATCAAGAAAAAAAACCCGATAAATATTCAATTAATTACAACATGACAAAGACAGAAAAGCATGATATTCCAGTAGATCTGCAAACTGGAGCAGCACATTAGCCCACATTCACACATAAAGCAGATCTAAAAAAAATAGAGCAATTGAGAAACTAACCTGGTTGCGATATTTTATTTTGATAAATTAAAACATTTACCTCGCGTTTTCCTTCAATCTCCAATCTCCATTCACACATAAAGCAGATCTAACAAAAAAAAATTAGAGCAATTGAGAAACTAATCTGGTTGCGAAATTTTATTTTGATAAATTAAAACCTTTACCTAGCTATTTCCTTCAAATCTCAAATCACCTTGCGAAAAATTGCGCCTTTGCAACGGATATTGAATCTCCTAAGCAACGCTACTTTCTTCAGATATTATCCGGAATCCAGATAGGGTTTTTTTAGCGAGAGGAAGGCTGAGAAATTAGGTTATGAGGGTTTTCATAAAGAGAGAGGGTTTGTTTCATAAAGTGGCGAAATGAGGGGGAGGTTTATATACTAGGGTTAGATTTAAGGGTTAAGCACCGTTGGATCACTTGGATGGATGGAAAGTGTCAAGGGCTGAGATTTGCTCTCCCCTTGACTTTCCTTTATTTCCGGAATATACTAGGGAAGAGAGTAAATGAAGGGCAGCGGTAGAGATTTTCCTTTTCCCAATTGAATGGCTCAGATTTGCTCAATCAAGGGGATCCATGACATTAAATTTTGGACCAATTAGGATTGAGTTCACGGATTGCTACATATTGATTTTTCGGTTATTTCACCAAATACCCCTGACAAAAAAATTTATTCACCAAATACACCCACTTTTTTCAAAATTCACCAGCTACCCCTGACCTTTTAAAAAATTCACCAGATACCCCTGACCTTTAAAAAAATTACCCAAAATGCCCTTTTGGCTAACGGACGTTAGTGTTCCGTTAACTAATTAACTAATTAACCTAAAAAATCCTAATTAAACCTAACTAAATCCTAAGTAAACCCTAAAAACCCTAACACACTCTCCACCCAACCCAACCCGGCCCCCAACCCTAGACCCACCATCTCCACCACCCAACCCCACCCCCACCCCCCCCCCTCCCTCCCCCCCGCGGCCCCCCTCCTCCTCCTCCTCCCTCCCTCCCCGCGGCCCCATCCCGCAGACCCCCCCTCCCAGCGGCCCCACGCAGGCTTCCTCCCCTCGACCTCCCTCGCGCCTCCTCCTCCCCCTCCCCCCTCCCACCCTCGCGCCAGTTCAACACCACTCCCCCCTCCCTCGCGTCGGTTCGCGTCAACACCAGTCCCCTCTCCCTCAATCTCGCGGGCGCCTCCCCCTCCCTCACTCACTCGATCTCGTCCGTTCATGGGGCGCTACGTATTGTAACCAAAGGACTAGCAGTGCGAGGGAGGAGGGCGCGGTTGTGGGGATTTGTGCAGGGAGGGGCGCGTGTGGTTGTGGGGATTCGACGGGGGCTGCGTGGTGGGGGATTCGATGGGGGGTTGCGTGGTTGTAGGGGATTCAACGGGGAGGGACTAACTGATGCGAGGGAGGAATGCGGGGGCGGGGGTGGTGGGAAGGGGGAGGCGCGGCGGCCTGGGGAGGTGGGGATGGGGCGCAGCGGCCTTGGGGCGCGGCGCTGGGGAGGTGGGGATGGGGGATGCGCGGCGGCGGGGAGGGGGGGAGGGGGGGGGGGGAGTGGTGGGGGGGAGGTTGTGGGGTTGGGGGGTGGTGGGCTTGAGGTGGGTTGGGGGTCAAAGTGGGCTAGGGTGGGTTAGGGTTAGTTAGGGTTTTAGGGTTAGTTTTAGGGTTTTTAGGTTTAATTATGGTTTTTTAGGGTTAATTACAGTTAATTAGGGTTAATGACTAACGGAGTTAACCGCCGTTAGTCATTAAGGGCATCTGGTGAATTTTTTAAAAGGTCAGGGGTATCTGGTGAATTCGAAAAAAAGTGGGGGTATTTGGTGAATAAATTTTTTTGTCAGGGGTATTTAGTGAAATAACCGTTGATTTTTTATATCAATGGTTGATATCTCTTCTTTCATTATCAAATCAATGGCCATAAATTTTCATACTAATTACATTTGGGTGCTTTCTAGCAATCTTGTGTTTGGTCATGTCCTAAGCCTGACATGCTTAGGACGTGGCCTAGATAAGTGTCCTAAGCAATGGGCATTCGTTCATGGGAGGGAACACCGATGGCGACTCTATGACATTATTTCACTCAGTAGTAGTGGAATAATAATTATTGTGGCCACCTCTCCCCCAAGTGTATCTGCATCCTCGGTATTAGTGCTGGGGGTAATTGGTTTCTACACGGCTTAGACAAGAGTAAGAGAGGTGATCATAGGTACACGGGCGAGGTAGGGGAGGGGAGGGGGTCTGATACATTGGTTCGGAGTTTCCGAGCAATCTTGTGTTTGGTCATGTCCTAAGCCTGACATGCTCTGGACGTGGCCTAGATAAGTGTCCTAAGCAATGGGCGTTCGTTCTTGGGAGGGAACACCGATGGCGACTCTATGACATTATTTCACTCAGTAGTAGTGGAATAAGAATTATTGTGGACACCTCTCCCCCAAGTGTATATGCATCCTCGGTATTGGTGCAGGGGGTAATTGGTTTCTTCACGGCTTAGGATGTCTAATGAAAGGCTACAACAAGAGTAACAGAGGTGATCATAGGTACACGGGCGAGGTAGGGAGGGGATGGGAGGGGGGTCTGATACATTGGATGGGTGTTTTCGAGCAATCTTGTGTTAGGTCATGTCCTAAGCCTCACATGCTCAGGACGTGGCCTAGATAAGTGTCCTAAGCAATGGGCGTTCGTTAATAGAAGGGAACACCGATGGCGACTCTAAGACATTATTTCACTCAGTAGTAGTGGAATAATAATTGTTTGGCCACCTCTCCCCCCAAGTGTATCCGCATCCCTCGGTATTGGTGCGGGGGTAATTGGTTTCTTCACGGCTTAGGATGTCTAATGAAAGGCTACGACAACAGTAAGGGAGGTGATCATAGGTACACGGGCGAGGTAGGGGAGGGGAGGAGAGGGGGTCTGATACATTGGTTGGGTGTTTTCGAGCAATCTTGGGTTTGGTCATGTCCTAAGTCTGACATGCTCAGGACGTGGTCTAGATAAGTGTCCTAAGCAATGGGCGTTCGTTCATGGGATGGAACACCGATGGCGACTCTATGACATTATTTCAATCAGTAATAGTGGAATAATAATTGTTGTGGCCACCTCTCCCCCAAGTGTATCTGCATCCTCGGTATTGGTGCAGGGGGTAATTGGTTTCTTCACGGCTTAGGATATATAATGAAAGGCTACGACAAGAGTAAGAGAGGTGATCATAGGTACACGGGCGAGGTAGGGGAGGGGGTTCTGATACATTGGTTTGGTGTTTTCGAGCAATCTTGTGTTGCGTCATGTCCTAAGCCTGACATGCTCAGGACGTGGCCTAGATAAGTGTCCTGAGCAATGGGCATTTTTTCATGGGAGGGAACACCGATGGCGACTCTATGACATTATTTCACTCAGTAGTAGTGGAATTATAATTGTTGTGGCCACCTCTCCCCCAAGTGTATAGGCATCCTCGGTATTGGTGCAGGGGGTAATTGGTTTATTCACGGCTTAGGATATCTAATGAAAGGCTACGACAAGAGTATGAGAGGTGATCATAGGTACACGGGCGAGGTAGGGGAGGGGAGGGGAGGGGGGTCTGATACATTGGTTGGGTGTTTTCGAGCAATCTTGTGTTGGGTCATGTCCTAAACCTGACATGCTCAGGACGTGGCGTAGATAAGTGTCCTAAGCAATGGGCGTTCGTTCATGGGAGGGAACAGCGATGGCGACTCTATGATATTATTTCACTCAGTAGTAGTGGAATAATAATTGTTGTGGCCACCTCTCCCCCAAGTGTATCTGCATCCTCAGTATTGGTGCAGGGGCTAATTGGTTTCTTCACGGCTTAGGATGTCAAATGAAAGGCTACGGCAAGAATGAGTGAGGTGATCATAGGTACACGGGCGAGGTAGGGGAGGGGAGGGGAGGGGGGTCTGATACATTGGTTGGGTGTTTCCGAGCAATCTTGTGTTGGGTCATGTCCTAAGCCTGACCTGCTCAGGACGTGGCCTAGATAAGTGTCCTAAGCAATGGGCGTTCGTTCATGGGAGGGAACACCAATGGCGACTCTATGACATTATTTCTCTCAGTAGTAGTGGAATAAGAATTATTGTGGCCACCTCACCCCCAAGTGTATCTACATCCTCGGTATTGGTGCAGGGGGAATTGGTTTCTTCACGGCTTAGGATCTCTAATGAATGGCTACGACAAGAGTAATAGAGGTGATCATAGGTACACGGGCGAGTTAGGGGAGGGGAGGGGAGGGGAGGGGGGGTCTGTTACATTGGTTGGGTGTTTTAGAGCAATCTTGTGTTGGGTCATGTCCTAAGCCTGACATGCTCAGGACGTGGCCTAGATAAGTGTCCTAAGCAATGGGCGTTCGTTCATGGGAGGGAACACCGATGGCGACTCTATGACATTATTTCACTCAGTAGTAGTGGAATAATAATTGTTGTGGCCACCTCTCCCCCAAGTGTATCTGTATCCTTGATATTGGTGCATGGGGTAATTGGTTTCTTCACGGCTTAGGATATCTAATGAAAGGCTACGACAAGAGTAAGAAAGGTGATCATAGGTACACGGGCGAGGTAGGGGAGGTGTGGGGGGGTATGATACATTGGTTGGGTGTTTTCGAGTAATCTTGTGTTAGGTCATGTCCTAAGCCTGACATGCTCAGGACGAGGCCTAGATAAGTGTCCTAAGCAATGGGCGTTCGTTCATGGGAGGGAACACCGATGGCGACTCTTTGACATTATTTCACTCAGTAGTAGTGGAATAATAATTGTTGTGGCCACCTCTCCCCCAAGTGTATCTGCATCCTCGGTATTGGTGCTGGGGGTAATTGGTTTCTTCACGGCTTAGACAAGAGTAAGAGAGGAGATCATAGGTACACGGGCGAGGCAGGGAGGGGAGGGGGAGGGGGCCTCGATACATTGGTTGGGTGTTTTCGAGCAATCTTGTGTTGCGTCAGGTCCTAATCCTGACATGCTCAGGACGTGGCCTAGATAAGTGTCCTAAGCAATGGGCTTTCGTTCATGGGAGGGAACACCGATGGCGACTCTATGACATTATTTCACTCAGTAGTAGTGGAATAATAATTGTTGTGGCCACCTCTCCCCCAAGTGTATCTACATCCTCGGTATTGGTGCAGGGGGTAATTGGTTTCTTCACGGCTTAGGATGTCTAATGAAAGGCAACGACAACAGTAAGGGAGGTGATCATAGGTACACGGGCGAGGTAGGGGAGGGGAGGAGAGGGGGTCTGAGACATTAGTTAGGTATTTTCGAGCAATCTTGTGTTGGGTCATGTCCTAAGCCTGACATGCTCAGGACGTGGCCTAGATAAGTGTCCTAAGAAATGGGCGTTCGTTCATGGGAGGGAACACCGTTGGCGACTCTATGACATTATTTCACTCAGTAGTAGTGGAATAAGAATTGTTAGGGCCACCCTCTCCCCCCAAGTGTATCTCGCATCCCCGGGATTGGAGCAGGGGGGTAATTGGTTTCTTCACGGCTTAGGATATCTAATGAAAGGCTACGACAAGAGTAAGAGAGGTGATCATAGGTACACGGGCGAGGTAGGGGATGGGATGGGAGGGAAGTCTGAGACATTGCTTGGTCAGGCTTCGAGCAATCTTAGGCCGAGTCATGTCCTAAGCCCGACATGCTCGGGACGTGGCCTAAATAAGTGTCCTAAGCAATGGGCGTTCGTTCATGGGAGGGGAGGGAGGGGAGGGGAGGGTCCGAGACATTGGTTTGGTGTTTTCGAGCAATCTTGTGTTGGGTCATGTCCTAAGCCTGACATGCTCAGGACATGGCCTAGATAAGTGTCCTAAGCAATGGGCGTTCGTTCATGGGAGGGAACATCGATGGCGACTCTATGACATTATTTCACTCAGTAGTAGTGGAATAATAATTGTTGTGGCCACCTCTCCCCCAAGTGTATTTGCATCCTCGGTATTGGAGCAGGGGGTAATTGGTTTCTTCACGGCTTCGGATATCAAATGAAAGGCTACGACATGAGTAAGAGAGGTGATCATAGGTACACGGGCGAGGTAGGGGAGGGGATGGTAGGGGATGGAGAGGGAGGGGGGTCTGAGACATTGGTTGGCTGTTTTCGAGCAATCTTGTGCTGGCTCATGTCATAAGCCTGACATGCTCGGGACGTGGCCTAGATAAGTGTCCTAAGCAATGGGCGTTCGTTTATGGGAGGGAACACCGATGGTGACTCTATGATATTATTTCACTCTGTAGTAGTGGAATAATAATTGTTGTGGCCACCTCTCCCCGAAGTGTATTTGCATCCTCGGTATTGATGCAGGGGGTAATGGGTTTCTTCACGGCTTAAGATGTCTAATGAAAGGCTACGACAAGAGTAAGAGAGGTGATCATAGGTACACGGGCGAGGTAGGGGAGTGGAAGGGGAGGGGGTGTGATAGATTGGTTGGGTGTTTTCGAGCAATCTTATGTTTGGTCATGTCCTAAGCCTGACATGCTCAGGACGTGGCTTAGATAAGTGTCCTAAGCAATGAACGTTCGTTCTTGGGAGGGAACACCGATGACGACTCTATGACATTATTTCACTCAGTAGTAGTGGAATAATAATTGTTGTGGACACCTCTCTCCCAAGTGTATCTGCATCCTCGGTATTGGTGCAGGGGGTAATTGTTTTCTTCACGACTTAGGATGTCTAATGAAAGGCTACGATAAGAGTAAGAGAGGTGATCATAGGTACACGGGCGAGGTAGGGGAGGGAGGGGGTCTGAGACATTGGTTGGGTGTTTTCGAGCAATCTTGTGTTGGGTCATGTCCTAAGCGTGAAATGCTCAGGACGTGGCCTAGACAAGTGTCCTAAGAAATGGGCGTTCGTTCATGGGAGGGAACACCGATGGCGACTCAATGACATTCTTTCACTCAGTAGTAGTGGAATAAGAATTGTTGTGGCCACCTCTCCCCCAAGTGTATCTGCATCCTCGGTATTAGAGCAGGGGGTAATTGGTTTCTTCACGGCTTAGGATATCTAATGAAAGGCTACGACAAGAGTAAGAGAGGTGATCATAGGTACACGGGCGAGGTAGGGGGAGGGATGGGAGGGGGGTCCGAGACATTGGTTGGGTGTTTTCGAGCAATCTTGTCTTTGGTCATGTCCTAAGCCCGACATGCTCGGGATGTGGCCTAAATAAGTGTCCTAAGCAATGGGCGTTCGTTCATGGGAGGGGAGGGGAGGGGGCTCTGATACATTGGTTTGGTGTTTTCGAGTAATCTTGTGTTGGGTCATGTCCTAAGCCTGACATGCTCAGGACATGGCCTAGATAAGTGTCCTAAGCAATGGGCGTTCGTTCATGGGAGGGAACATCGATGGCGACTCTATGACATTATTTCACTCAATAGTAGTGGAATAATAATTGTTATGCCCACCTCTCCCCCAAGTGTATTTCGCATCCCTCGGTATTGGGAGCAGGGGTAATTGGTTTCTTCACGGCTTCGGATATCAATGAAAGGCTATGACATGAGTAAGAGAGGTGATCATAGGTACACGGGCGAGGTAGGGGAGGGGACGGGAGGAGGATGGAGAGGAGAGGGGTCCGAGACATTGGTTGGGTGTTTTCGAGCAATCTTGTGTTGGGTCATGTCATAAGCCTGACATGCTCAGGACGTGGCCTAGATAAGTGTCCTAAGCAATGGGCGTTCGTTTATGGGAGGGAACACCGCTGGTGACTCTATGACATTATTTCACTCTGTAGTAGTGGAATAATAATTGTTGTGGCCACCTCACCCCGAAGTGTATTTGCATCCTCGGTATTGATGCAGGGGGTAATGGGTTTCTTCACGGCTTAAGATGTCTAATGAAAGGCTACGACAAGAGTAAGAGAGGTGATCATAGGTACACGGGCGAGGTAGGGGAGGGGAGGGGGGTGTGATAGGATTGGTTGGGTGTTTTCGAGCAATCTTATGTTTGGTCATGTCCTAAGCCTGACAGGCTCAGGACGTGGCCTAGATAAGTGTCCTAAGCAATGGACGTTCGTTCATGGGAGGGAACACTGATGGCGACTCTATGACATTATTTCACTCAGTAGTAGTGGAATAATAATTGTTGTGGACACCTCTCTCCCAAGTGTATCTGCATCCTCGGTATTGGTGCAGGGGGTAATTGTTTTCTTCACGACTTAGGATGTCTAATGAAAGACTACGATAAGAGTAAGAGAGGTGATCATAGGTACACGGGCGAGGTAGGGAGGGGAGGGGGTCTGAGACATTGGTTGGGTGTTTTCGAGCAATCTTGTGTTGGGTCATGTCCTAAGCCTGACATGCTCAGGACGTGGCCTAGATAAGTGTCCTAAGCAATGGGCGTTCGTTTATGGGAGGGAACACCGATGGTGACTCTATGACATTATTTCACTCTGTAGTAGTGGAATAATAATTGTTGTGGCCACCTCACCCCGAAGTGTATTTGCATCCTCGGTATTGATGCAGGGGGTAATGGGTTTCTTCACGGCTTAAGATATGTAATGAAAGGCTACGACAAGAGTAAGAGAGGTGATCATAGGTACACGGGCGAGGTAGGACAGGGGAGAGGAGGGGAGGGGGGTCTGATACATTGGTTGGGTGTTTTCGGGCAATCTTGTGTTGGGTCATGTCCTAAGCCTGACATGCTCAGGACGTGGCCTAGATAAATGTCCTAAGCAATAGGCGTTCGTTCATGGGAGGGAACACCGATGGCGACTCTATGACATTATTTCACTCAGTAGTAGTGGAGTAATAATTGTTGTGGCCACCTCTCCCCGAAGTGTATCTGCATCCTCGGTATTGGTGCAGGGGGTAATTGGTTTCTTCACGGCTTAGGATGTCTAATGAAAGGCTACGACAAGAGTAAGAGAGGTATTCATAGGTACACGGGCGAGGTAGGGTAGGGGAGGGGAGGGTGTGTAATAGATTGGTGGGGTGTTTTCGAGCAATCTTATGTTTGGTCATGTCCTAAGCCAGACATGCTCAGGACGTGACCAAGATAAGTGTCTTAAGCAATGGACGTTCGTTCATGGGAGGGAACACCGATGGCGACTCTATGACATTATTTCACTCAGTAGTAGTGGAATAATTATTGTTGTGGTCACCTCTCCCCCAAGTGCATCTGCATCCTTGGTATTGTTGCAGGGGGTAATTGTTTTCTTCTCGACATAGGATGTCTAATGAAAGGCTACGATAAGAGTAAGAGAGGTGATCATAGGTACACGGGCGAGGTAGGGGAGGGGAGGGGAGGGTGGTCTGATACATTGGTTGGTTGTTTTCGAGCAATCTTGTGTTTGGTCATGTACTAAGCCTGACATGCTCAGTACGTGGCCTAGATAAATGTCCTAAGCAATGGGCGTTCGTTCATGGGAGGGAACACCGATGGCGACTCTATGACATTTGTTGACTCGGTAGTAGTGGAATAATAATTGTTGTGGCCACCTCTTCCCCAAGTGTATCTGCATCCTCGATATTGGTGCATGGGGTAATTGTTTTCTTCACGACTTAGGATGTCTAATGAAAGGCTACGATGAAGTAAGAGAGGTGATCATAGGTACACGGGCGAGGTAGAGGAGGGGAGGGGAGGGTGGTCTAATACATTGGTTGGGTGTTTTCGAGCAATCTTGTGTTTGGTCATGTCCTAAGCCTGACATGCTCAGGACGTGGCCTAGATAAGTGTCCACAAAGCAATGGGCGTTCGTTCATGGGAGGGAACACTGATGGCGACTGTATGACATTTTTTGACTTAGTAGTAGTGGAATAAAAATTGTTTTGGCCACCTTTCCCCCAAGTGTATCTGCATCCTCGGTATTGGTGCAGGGGGTAATTGGTTTCTTCACGGCTTAGGATGTCTAAGCCGTGAGGCTACGACAAGAGTAAGAGAGGTGATCATTGGTGCACGGGCGAGGTAGGGGAGGGGAGGGGGGTCTGATACATTAGTTGGGTGTTTTCGAGCAATCTTGTGTTGGGTCATGTCCTAATCCTGACATGCTCAGGACGTGGCCTAGATAAATGTCCTAAGCAATGGGCGTTCGTTCATGGGTGGGAACACCGATGGTGAGTCTAAGACATTATTTCACTCAGTAGTAGTGGAATAATAATTGTTGTGGCCACCTCTCCACCAAGTGTATCTGCATCCTCGGTATTGGTGCAAGGGGGTAATTGGTTTCTTCACGGCTTAGGATGTCTAATGAAAGGCTACGACAAGAATGAGTGAGGTGATCATAGGTACACAGGCGAGGTATGGGAGGGGAGGGGAGGGGTGTCTGAGACATTGGTTGGGTGTTTTCGAGCAATCTTGTGTTGGGTCATGTCCTAAGCCTGACATGCTCAAGACGTGGCCTAGATAAGTGTCCTAAGAAATGGGCGTTCGTTCATGGGAGGGAACACCGATGGCGATTCTATGACATTATTTCACTCAGTAGTAGTGGAATAATAATTGTTGTGGCCACCTCTCCCCCAACTGTATCTGCATCCTCGGTATTGGAGCAGGGGGTAATTGGTTTCTTCACGGCTTAGGATATCTAATGAAAGGCTACGACAAGAGTAAGAGAGGTAATCATAGGTACACGGGCGAGGTAGGGGATGGGATGGGAGGGAGGTCTTAGACATTGGTTGGCTGTTTTCGAGCAATCTTGTGCTGGGTCATGTCCTAAGCCTGACATGCTCAGGACATGGCCAAGATAAGTGTCCAAAGCAATGGGCGTACGTTCATGGGAGGGGACATCGATGGCGACTCTATGACATTATTTCACTCAGTAGTAATGGAATAATAATTGTTGTGGCCACCTCTCCCCCAAGTGTATCTGCATCCTCGGTATTGGTGCAGGGGTTAATTGGTTTCTTCACGGCTTAGGATATCTAATGAAAGGCTACGACAAGAGTAAGAGAGGTGATCATAGGTACACGGGCGAGGTAGGGGAGGGGAGGAGAGGGGATGGGAAGGGAGCGGGGTCTGATACATTGGTTGGGTGTTTTCGAGCAATCTTGTGTTGGTTCATGTCCTAAGCCAACCATGCTCAGGACGTGGCCTAGATAAGTGTCCTAAGCAATGGGCGTTCGTTCATGGGAGGGAACACCGATGGCGACTCTATGACATTATTTCATTCAGGAGTAGTGGAATAATAATTATTGTGGACACCTCTCCCCCAAGTGTATCTGCATCCTCGGTATTGGTGCAAGGGGTAATTGTTTTCTTCACGACTTCGGATGTCTAATGAAAGGCTACGATAAGAGTAAGAGAGGTGATCATAGGTACACGGGCGAGGTAGGGGAGGGGAGTGGAGGGTGGTCTGATACATTGGTTGCTTGTTTTCGAGCAATCTTGTGTTTGGTCATGTCCTAAGCCTGACATGCTCAGGACGTGGCCTAGATAAGTGTCCTAAGCAATGCGAGTTCGTTCATGGGAGGGAACACCGATGGCGACTCTATGACATTATTTCACTCAGTAGTAGTGGAATAAGAATTGTTGTGGCCACCCTCCCCCAAGTGTATCTGCATCCTCGGTATTCGTGCAGGGGGTAATTGGTTTCTTCACGGCTTAGGATGTCTAATGAAAGGCTACGACAAAAGTAAGAGAGGTGATCATAGGTACACGGGCGAGGTAGGGGAGGGGAGCGGAGGGGGGTCTGATACATTGGTTGGGTGTTTTCGAGCAATCTTGTGTTTGGTAATGTCCTAAGCCTGACATGCTCAAGACGTGGCGTAGATAAGGGTTCTATGCAATGGGCGTTCGTATTTATCAATTTGTGATTAAAAATTATTCAAAATCACGTTATTCAAAAGGACATGAAATACAATCAAAGGCAACTTAATAAAAAAAATCATCTAGAAAACACGTTTGGGCCTATGGACGTTTGGCCCTAGAAGCATATGGTCCTTGGCCCAAACGTGCCCTAAAAGTGACTTCCCAGAACAAAATTACAAAAAGGGACTGCTTTTCTTCAAAGGATTCGATCCCGCGCCGCGTAGATGCAAGTTAGTTTCATATCAGGACTAGTGACCACGGAGACGGGGGTATCAGCACGTCAATTGTTTCTCCCCAATTGTTAATGTTTTATGGTTCGGAAAAGAAAGACAAAAATAAGATACGCGTGTGTTTATATTTGCTGATAGGAAATCCGTTTTGACACAAAATAAATGTATAACTTAGAATGTTGGGTAGCTAAAATACGCTTTCAAATTTCTACAATGAATTAAATATTAGTGTTTATTAAATGACCCCATTTTGCACATGATAACCTTATTTATTTGTTATTATCTCCACTAAACCTATTATTTGATTTCCACGTGATCTCATTCAAAGTAGTGGTTAGAGGGTTTCGTCCCTTGTACCAAATATGCCCAAGATACAGAGCGTCGAAGGGTTTATTGATCGATCGTTTATCTCAATTATTCTCTTCGAATAAATCATTCGAAGAAATACAGTAACGTCATCCCTCGTACCTTATCAGCTTATTATCCCATGATGAGCCACTATGGTCCGGGGGTTTCATCCATACCGAGACGCAAGAGCCAGTGTGTTGTGTAGAATGTCTTGTCTCCTATATATGAATCAATAGTAATTGTGTTAATTGGTCGCTATAAAGACATGACCCTAAGGAAATATACCTATTATTTGATTTCCACATTAAGTCGTACGGTGTTCTAGATAAGTGTCCTAAGTAATGGGCGTTCGTTCATGGGAGGGAACACCGATGGCGACTTTATGACATTATTTAACTCAGTAGTAGTGGAATAAGAATTGTTGTGGCCAACTCTCCACCAAATGTATCTGCATCCTCGGTATTAGTGCAGGGGGAATTGGTTTCTTCACGGCTTAGGATGTCTAATGAAAGGCTACGATAAGAGTAAGATAGGTGATCATAGGTACACGGGCGAGGTAGGGGAGGTGAGGGGAGGGGGGGTCTGATACATTGGTTGGGTGTTTTCGAGCAATCTTATGTTTGGTCATGTCCTAAGCCTGACATGCTGATGACGTGGCCTAGATAAGTGTCCTAAGCAATGGGCGTTCGTATTTATCAATTTGTGATTAAAAATTATTCAAAATCACGCTATTCAAAAGGACAAGAAATACAATCAAAGGCAACTTAATAAAAAAAATCATCTAGAAAAGACGTTTGGGCCTAAGGATGTTTGGCCCTAGAAGCATATGGGCCATGGCCCAAACGTGCCCTAAAAGTGACCGCCCAGAACAAAATTACAAAAAGGGACTGCTTTTCTTCAAAGGATTCGATCCCGCGCCGCGTAGATGCAAGTTAGTTTCATATCAGGACTAGTGACCACGGAGACGGGGGTATCATCACGTCAATTGTTTCTCCCCAATTGTTAATGTATTATGGTTCGGAAAAGAAAGACAAAAATAAGATACGCGTGTGTTTATATTTGCTGATAGGAAAACCGTTTTGACACAAAATAAATGTATAACTTAGAATGAAGGGTAGCTAAAATACGCTTTCTAATTTCTACAATGAAATAAATATTAGTGTTTATTAAATGACCCCATTTTGCACATGATAACCTTATTTATTTGTTATTATCTCCACTAAACCTATTATTTAATTTCCACGTTATCTCATTCAAAGTAGTGGTTAGAGGGTTTCGTCCCTTGTACCAAATATGCCCAAGATACAGAGCGTCGGAGGGTTTATCGATCGATCGTTTGTCTCAATTGTTCTCTTCGAATAAATCATTCCAAGAAATACAATAACGTCATCCCTCGTACCTTATCGGCTTATTATCCCATGATGAGCCACTATGGTCCGGGGGTTTCATCCATACCGAGATGCAACAGCCATTGTGTTGTGTAGAATGGTTTGTCTCGTATATATGAATCAATAGTAATTGTGTTAATTGGTCCCTATAAAGACATGACCCTAAGGAAATCTACCTATTATTTGATTTTCACATTAAGTCGTACGGTGTTCTAAGCCTAAAGTGTTGGGTCATGTGCTCAAATCGACCAATGCAATAATGTCGTGTATTCATTCCTAATTAAGAGACACCAATGGTGATTACTGGACGTTATCTCATTCAAAGTAGTGGTTAGAGGGTTTCGTCCCTTGTACCAAATATGCCCAAGATACAGAGCGTCGGAGGGTTTATTGATCGATCGTTTGTCTCAATTGTTCTCTCCGAATAAATCATTCCAAGAAATACAATAACGTCATCCCTCGTACCTTATCGGCTTATTATCCCATGGTGAGCCACTATGGTTCGGGGGTTTCATCCATACCGAGACGCAAGAGCCATTGTGTTGTGTAGAATGTCTTGTCTCCTATATATGAATCAATAGTCATTGTGTTAATTGGTCGCTATAAAGACATGACCCTAAGGAAATCTACCTATTATTTGATTTCCACATTAAGTCGTACTATACGGTGTTCTAAGCCTAAAGTGTTGGGTCACATGTGCTTAAATCGACCAATGCAATAATGTCGTGTATTCATTTCTAATTAAGAGACACCAATGGTGATGATTAGACTATATCTCATTCAAAGTAGTGGTTAGAGGGTTTCATCCAACCAAATATGCCCAAGATATAAACAGAGCGTCGGAGGGTTTATTGATCGATCGTTTGTCTCAATTGTTCTCTCTAACTAAATCATTTTCATCCATACCGATACGCAAGAGCCATTGTGTTGTGTAGAATGTCTTGTCTCCTATATATGAATCAATAGTCATTGTGTTGGTCGCTATTATTTAAAGACATGACCTTAAGGAAATCTACCTATTATTTGATTTCCACATTACTAAGAAGTGTTAGGATGATTATTCAATGGTTACAATAAGAGTAACCACTTCATGATGTAGTACACCAATATTGTATTGGAGTATATGACAGGCGTCTCTCTGCGGGACCATTTGGTGTCAGAGATTGGTTGTGTGCTCGAATCACCGATGCTTGTCTTAAATGACTAAAGCTAGGTCGTGTCCTAAATGGCTGCTAAAGCTGGGTCGGGTCCTATGTGGCTAAAGTTGGGTCGTGTCCTAAATGGCTAAAGGTGGGTCGTTTCTTAAATGGCTATCCTAGAAAATCGAGTAAATCGACCAACGCAAAATATTTGGGTCGTGACCTAAAATATATGGCATGACATGAAGGTTGGGGCATGCCCTAATTACTAAAATTCTGGGTATGTCCTAGAAATCGGCCAAGTGCTAAAGGTTGGGTCTTCACCTAAAATATATGGCAGGACATAAAGTTTTGGGGTCATGTCCTGATTTTTTCTTTCTTATTCTGTAGGAGAAATCTGATATCAGTTTGTCGCAGATAACATATTTCGAGCTACAATCTAAAATTTCTGGTGCAAAAATCCTAGTCGAGGTGGAGGTCAGCGTTGCCGGCGCAAGGGTTTGATTCCGGGCATATAGGGATACGGGAAGGGAATGGCAGACTACAAAACGACGCCGAGAAATCTACTTCCATGAATATCAGTCATCGTCGCCGGCCGAGCATCAGTCATCGTCGCCTGCCTAGCATCATTCATCGATGCCGGCACAAAGCTAAGAGATTATTTCCATGGGATAGGAGAATTCACAATTGTGAAAGAGGAACCGCAGGAAGTCGAAGGAAGAAGAGAGAGAAAATACCCCAAAAGTTTTAAAAAAATATTCCAGAAATATAATTTTTCGGAATAATTTTTTATTTCGGAAATTTTTTTGGTACTTTTTTTTATTATTTTTGGTATTTTTTGGGGTTTTCATAAATTAATTTAAGGTATTTTCATAAATATTAGAAATGTTTTTTAGGAAAAAAAAATACAAGTGGGCCATGTTGAATGTGTGGCTCATATTCATTCTGACCCCACATTTTCAGTGATCATATTTTCAATATGATCACCTTAGAATTTACTCTTAGATTTGGAAAATGAATTATAATCCTAGCCCATTTACCTTTTTCCTAAGCCCACAAATGGGAAACTATAAATACCCCAAAAAACCCCAAAATTTTACCCACAACTTTATTTTCTCTCTCCTCTTTCCTCCCACACTTTCGGCCTCCTCTCTCTTTCCTTGCGTTTTCTTTTTCTTTCGGTTTTCTCCTTCTCGTCGGCACTCCTCTCCTCCGGCCACCGCAGCTCGCCGGCGACACTAGCCGCCAGTCATCGCCGCCGCCTGCTGCTCCTCATTGGTCGGCGTTTCCTTCTTCTTTGCTTTGGTTTGTTTCTTTTCTTCCTCCTCAAGTTTTATTCAAAGATTGTATTTTTAGGTTTTGTTTTAATTTGTTTATGTTTAAAAGATATAAGTTGATGATTTATTATTGAATATATAATTTGTGTATTGATGAAATAAAATTCAGATTTGCATATTTGAGTTTAAAGTAGATTTTAATTATCAAAGCATGAATTTTTAGGGTTTTAAAGATTGGAAAATCATGGTAGTATGTTATAAACTATGAAATTGATTATTCTTATAAGTTTAAGTATGTTTAAAGAGAGTTTTAATAAATTATATGTTGCTGGAATTTTATAAAGGATGTTATTAAAGGAGTTTTAAGGATTTTAATGACTAGTATAGTAGTACTATGCTAGGAAGTATTAGTAATTGAAGTTTTAATGATGGCAATAACTTTTAAATATTTTTAAAGGAGGTTTAAAGTATTTTAAAGTTGCTGGAAATTATTTGAGTATTGATTATAAATTTATATTGGTTATTTTAGGCGGAGAATTATTTCAAGGCGACTTTTAAGTTGGTTAAAGTGGCATCCCAGTTTGTCTACATAAGGTACGTACATACCTATGTGTTGATTGATATAGTAGCATGATTTTAGGAAGGAAAATTATGTAGTATCATGTATAGGAACTATGTTGAGTTCATATATGATATTTATTATGTTGGTTTTTGCATGTTTTATGCTGTTGTGTAAACATGTGATTATGAGATTTATATTATGAGATATATATCATGTTTGTATGGAAAATTGATGCAAGCATGTTGGTTGGGAACTTTATTTTATTAATTCACATGGGGGAATTAATATATTTATTATTATTGGATCATGATTGATCATTGTTCCCTTTTAGTATTTCACTGCTTTATAAGGACCGAGGGCCTTATTTGGTAAGTTGATATTTTCTACCTATGAAAGGTAAATTGGTTGTTGGCTAGGTTCAACAATTAAGAAGAAATGAATTAAAGTTGAAAGTAATCTTGGATTGTTAAGTTGTGTGATCACTTATCTAATCCTAAGATAAAAGTGGAAGTTTGTAATTGTTGATTAATTATGATGTTTGTTGTACTTGTGAGTCATAACAAGTAATAATTGGTAAATCATGTAAAGTGAAACTGGATAGCAATAGCTTTAGACTGGTGCACGTCTGAAGTGTTGGACAATTAGGAGTTGGGGCACATGGTGAGCGGGCCATGGCTTTTTCTGGGGCCGGATTGATCACCGTATTTTTATTTCAAAGGTTCCTCGATATCGTAGGTCATGGGAATACGGAGTCGCGCCCGTATTTCGTCTTCTAAAGGGAAGGCTGGTTTTAGTTAGACAACTCGGTCCATTGACTATTCCATTTAAAGTAATAAGAATGTTGTAAAAGTTTAGTTCAGTAAAAGTTGTCTGCAAGTTTTTATACTATTATTTATTCCTGCCTACTATTTCTTAGTATCATGTTAGGATTATTTACTTGTTTAGTATGTAGTCCTCAGCTTTGCTGATTACGTGCTTTTGTTGTGTATGTTGATCATGGCTTTGCCTTATTGATCCTGTGATGACCCATTTCGGTGAGCAGCAAGGCCGGTTAATGGCCTGTGCAAACAGTGCCTTGGAACAGGGCCTCAAAATTTGGTAGGGCCCTATTTCATTCATGTGATGGTCAAGCAAATAATGATCCCCCTTCCTTAATTAATTTTCCCACTGCCCACCTCCTTCCTTAATTAATCTCAAGCAAAAATCATGTCGTTATCAGCTGCATCATTCATTTATTTTCCCCATATAAGCTCCTTTAAACCGTATAATTGATTACCTAACTTATTTAGGCTACGGTGATATGTTGAGTTATTATTGGTTTGTAAGCAAGTTAGTTTTTTTTTTTTGAGAAAATACTTTTTTTATACTTCACTCGCTTCTTAATACCTACAAAATATAAAAATGACACAACAACTAAGGAGGAGTATAGAGAGTTAAACATGGCTCATGCTATTATATTAAAGCAAATGCTGTTTTGTGTAAGAATTTAACCAAAAAGATAAATGTTACAAATATTGTGAAACACTCCAAAATGAATATATTGCAAATATTAGGAATAGGAGGAAATATCACATTTTTGCAAGAATCAACCTTTTAAATTTCTTGTGGCAACTTAAGGCTTTAACAAAGAATTTGCCAGAATCAATCTTGGGACACCGTCAAGCATTAACTAACCATAGAAGCACAAAAGAGAAGAAGTTATATAAGTTAAAGAATACTAAAGAATGCTTGCTATTCTAGGTGATTGTTTATTGAGTTACTTCACTTTATTGGTTCCTAAATTTGGTATAAGGTTGTGTCTCACGCACAATTTATATTTAATTAAGGTTTAAGTTGACAAATTAGAGTTGAAATGAGCGTTAGGCAAAAAGTGACATAAAAAAGATATATTATGACAAATTTTAATTTTTTTAGGTGAACAAGTTAATTCTAAACTTTATATTTTTAAGAAAGTATTTTTCTATTTAGATATTAACCAGAGCACCAGGGCCAAATTGTAAAATTTGTACAGGGCCCCCAAAATATTTGAGACGGCCCTGGTGAGCAGTCTCTAGGGATCAATAGTGCATTGTCTATCTACAGGTTGGAAGATGATGCATCATTGGGATCGGGATTTTGGAGAGTTTGTGTAGTTTATATATTGTACTTTTGAGTTATACTTTTCATAGTTGGTTTGATTTGGTTTTAAAGTTGACTTTGTTTTTGTTGGTTAGTTTGGAGTTGACTTATTGTTGACTAAGTTTTATTTATAAAGTTTATTATTATTGTTTTCCGCTGTAAAATTCTGAATAAGCCGATACGTTTTCACACGGGCGATAATACATTAATAATTCTCTATGTTTTATATTAAAAAGGTATTTTAGAAAGGAGAGAATTGTCGGGGTGTTACAACACCAACCTAGGCGTGAAGACGAAATAAAGTTGGCTGATTTGCCTTCTTTTGATGGAGACCTAGATCTCGAATCCTATTTGGAATGGGAAAGGAGGCTAGATCGATTCTTTGATCATAAGAACTTGAGTGAAGGCTCTCGTTTTTCATCTGCTATTCTGAAACTCACGAAGTACGCTTCCCTTTGGTATGATTCTATGCGTACACGACGTGCACGTGAAGATAAGTCGTCCATTGATTGTTGGTCCTCCCTTAAAGCCAAAATGCGTAAGCGTTTTGTGCCTTGTACCTACAAACAAGAACTTTTTGTGCGACTTAATTCCTTGCATCAAGCACAGTTGAGTGTCGAGCACTATATCAAGGAATTTGAACGCCTACACATGGCGTGTGATATTCAAGAAGTGGACGAACAAAAGATTGCTCGTTTCCTTGTGGGCTTGAACAAATCCATCGCAAACTTGGTTGAGCTACAACAATATGTCACGTTTCATGATGTTTGCATCCTTGCGTCCAAGATTGAGCGGCAACAAAACGACTCTCGTTTTAAGAAGCTTTCGTGGTTCAAGCAACCTGATGCCTCGTCGGATGCCTTGTCTAGCACTCCCCCAACCACAACTGAATTGGCGAGTGATAAGCCAAAGGAGACCGAGTCCTCCACCACATTCACCACTGCTCCTTCAAGTGCCGCGTTAAAGGCCAAGAAACCGTAATGTTTTCATTGCCAAGGCCTCAGTCATATTGCTCGAAACTGCCCAAATACTACCCTAACTACGCGTGAGGAGTTAGTATGCTTTTTGACTCAAGAGATACACGCACAACAATCTTCTACTTCGGCCTCGACAGGTCCTCCTATGGATGATGATGAGTTTTAGCCGAAGCAACCAATTTGTGTTCCGGAACATGAGCATCCTAATCTGATATTGCGCCGCTCTTTATTTACTTCCAGCCATGAAGAGGATGAAGATGAACAACGCACCAATCTCTTTCATTTGAACTGTTTAATCAAGGGTAAAGTTTGTCCCTTTATTATAGATAGCGGATCATGTACTAACGTCTGTGATTTGTCTTTGGCTGAATCTTTGAATTTGCAAACTCGCAAGCACCCACATCCCTATAAACTGAGTTGGTTGAATGATGATGGCGTTTGGGTGCGTAAACAAGCGTTAGTTGGATTTCGTGTGGGCAAATATATGGATCAACTATGGTGTGATGCCTTGCCCATGACTGCATGCTCGTTATTACTAGGTCGTCCTTGGCAAAGTGATAGGTATGTGATGCACAATGGCAAAACCAATGCTTATTCGGTTTTGATGGGTGATAAACGCATAGTGTTGAAGTCCTTGCCTCCTAAAACTAGGCGTTACAAGCAACATGATGCTGATGCTGCCATCATGGCCGACCCACCACCTAATCATGCCTTGCATGTTTGCCTTGCTTCTTGCCACCATGAGCTGCTGGACACCGCCAACACCAAGAAAGAAAGGCGTGCTAATTACCTCCAATTGCACCAAGGAAGTAAGCTGGCCAAAGGAGATCGCGTTTGGTTGTCCTTAAGAGCTCAAAGCTGCATATAGATCACAAGTACGACGAACCAGTGGATGAAGGACCTTTCGAAATAATTGAGAAAATTGGGTATGAAACATTCAAAGTTCTGCTTGGTGATGGCATTTGCGCAACTCTAACTTCCAGTGATCTCGTCCCATGTATTCCGGATGACGAAACTTGAGGACAAGTTTCTTTCAAGAAGAGGAGTATGATATGGAATGGGAGTGTTAGTTATGTAGAGTTCTAGTTCTGTTAGAATTCTATGTAATTTAGGATTTTAATTTCTGGTTTGTTAAGTATTTCATTTGCATTAGGACTTTATTTTAATTAGAGTTTGATTTGTGTTAGGAGTTCTAATCACATTAGGCATTTGGATTCAGTCCTAGCCGTGTGAATTAGACAGATTTGTTAGTTTTATTCTTGTTTATCTTTTATGCTTTACTAGTTCTAATAAGTTTAGGTTTCTTTGTAACTTATAAAAGTTGCCATTCGGCCATAATAAAATTCAGTATGTGTTTTTAAGTTAATTCATGTGAATTACAGATTAAGGAGTGAATCCAAAATGAATCCAGAGATAATCCAAAACCCCTAATTGAATTTTGAGTCGAAATACGCCTTAATTCTCCATATCCTGGTTACTAATTGAGTTATTGAGTCGAAATACATCAATATACTTGATTCTTGCTACTGATTTCCGTTCAAGATCCTATCTTTTAATCAAGAAAGTTAAAGAAAGCCACTAAACTACACAAAAAGAGCCTAAATTGTGTTTCTTGCCTTCAAGATCCACATCATTCATGCTGCTTCCCAATTTCGGATGAAACTCGTCATGTCTTCTGCTTTGGAGATAGGGAGATTGTGCCTCTTGTTGAAGAGGTTGAGGGTTTGCTAGGCTTACCATCCAATGGTCCAGTTATTACACCTAGATCTCCTACAAGGATTTTGGGAGATTTATCAACGATTTTATATCTTCCCGAAAATCTTCATGGCAACTACCTGCAATATGGTGAGGTATTTGTTCTCAACTTATTGTTGACTTTTTAATTTGACACTTGGCAATTCTCTAACAATGCCAACTATAGGATTGCAAGAGAAAATGCTTGCTTTCTTATGATTTTGGAAAGTACCCTCACTAAATGGTCTTTAAACACATGACATGTTCGGTGTCTTTCACTTATTCCTCAAATTGTTAGTGGGGGTCGTCTTGGACCACTTATTTTGGGGGAAATATTTCTTGGCTCCTAAAGTTTCGTGAAGGGATGTCCATTAGCCCTTCATTTATGGTTATTGGAAAAAATTTCTCTCATGAAACCCTACAAGGGTCTTACTTACAAAACTAGTCATGTCCGGGAGTGAGGTCTTCTTCCTTTCTTCTATCAACTTAGCAAAAATGGTGGGTGGGAGGAATTTTCTACAGCAAGACATAAAGTGGGTCACAAGCCACATTGGTATTAGTGCAATTGTATATTACAATTCTGGTCGTAGAGGTGTACAACTACCGGGGCTTTGCCGGGTCACTTTCTACCTTCCATGGAGGTGTCTGAGGCAAATTGGTTGGAGGCAACATCACATTCCTGTCCTCCAGGTTCTTCCACCTTGTACCACTTATGAGGCTGATATGAGTGGTATTCAGAGAATGTCTACTATATGGCATGGAGCTAAAATTATATCAGCACTACCTGAACCTCACCCTCCGCTGATTGATGAAGATTACCTTCAATGGCTTCTGGTGAATATTGGTCAAGACAATGATTCAGACGGGCCTACCATGAAGAGGAGAAGGGTTTGAGAGAAATATCATGTTGTTTTTTCCATATTTTTTTTTAAGTTTGTAGGAAATGAAGGCTTTATGTCTTTTTATGTATGAAATGAAGTACCCCAGTTGGGATGAATAAAAAGATCTGTTTGTGAGAATTATCTGCTTGTGAGAAATTCAATGTGAACACAATTCGAATCATTAAATATGACATGCAAATCATAATTAATCAATCATATGACACATAAAAGCATAACACATAAAACCTTAACAATCAAAAACATGTTTCATCATTTTTCTTTTTCTCCTTTTTTCGTTTTTTTTACCTTTTTTCGTTTTTTTTTTCTTTCTCTTTTTTTTTTTCCTTTTTTTTTCATTTTCGTTTTTTTTTCTTTTTTTTTTGTTTACATTATATGAATATCTAGAAACACATGGCATGTTTATTAAGAATAACAAGATAGGATACAAAATCCACAAACTGCTTGGTTACTTTACCATGACAATTACAATTACTTTGATGCCTAAGCATAATATTTCTTCAAATGATCAAGGTTATTGAAATGGGTGAATTCATTTCCATCAAAATCCATTAGCTTTACTGCTCCAGCCGTGGTGACCTGCTTGACTAGGAATGGTCCAGACCAGTTAGGCTTGAACTTTCCTCGAGGATCATGCAATGGAGCTCTATTTTCCTTTAAGACTAAATCACCTTCTTGAATGTCTCTATCTCGAACCCTTTTGTTAAGTGCACGAGCAATTCTCCACTGATAGAGTTGAATGTTATGCAATGCTTGTAGTCCGCTCATCTGCAAATGCGAGCTCATCGTAACGAGCTTTGTACCATTGGTCTTCCGAGATTTCACTTTCTGCTATGACCCTGAGAGATTGTATCTCCACCTCAGCCGTAGGGGACTGGCTCCATCCCGTAAACCAAAGAATACGGGGTTGTTCTTTGTTGGAGTCCTAATTGATATCCTATATCCCCAAAGGGCATATGGGAGTTTGTCATGCCATTCCCTAGTCTTCGCGAGTCATCTTGGCAACAATAGTCTTGATTGTCTTATTGGCTGCTTCCACCGCTCCATTTGTTTGGGGACGATAAGGTGAGGACTGATGATGCTTGATTGCATATTTTGCTAGAGTGGTCTTCAGATGACCCTCAAATTGTGATCCATTATCAGAGATGATTTCAAAAGGTATGCCATACCGACAGATAATGTTGTTAATCACAAATTTCGAGACTTGCTTTGCCCCTAGCTTTGAAAATGATGTAGGTTCAACCCACTTCGAAAAGTAATCAATTGTTACAAGAATATATTGATGCCCATTTGAAGCCTTCGGATGAATTTGTCCGATTATGTCTATGTCCCAACTTGAAAATGGCCAAGGAGAGGTCATATTATGTAGTGACACAGGTGGCATATGATTGAGATTAGCAAATATCTGGCATTGCTTGCAGGCACGGACAAAGCTGATGCAATCACCTTCTAGAGTACTCCAATAGAAACCTGCTCGCAAAATCTTACGAGCCAACATTCTTCCGTTCATATGGGGTCCACATTCTCCTCCATGAACTTCTTCCATGATGGCTTGCTTTTCGCTGTCATTCACGCAGAGTTGCAGAATACCATCAAACCCTTTGTGATATGCCTTTTAGAATGAGAAAATGAGCAGCTAGCCTTCTGATGGCTATGCTGTCCTTCTTGCCACTTCCCTCTGGATATTGCATAGTTTCCAGAAAATTTTTGATATCCTTATACCAGACATCATCATCATCTTGTTGAGCCAGTGTGGAGACAATTTGTGCTACCGTCACTGTAGACCCCTTCCTTTCTTCAATTAAGACTAACTGGATCTTTGTACCATTTTCCCATGTTAAATTAACAGCGAGATTGGCTAAAGCATCGGTGAAACTATTTTGTTCCCTAGGAAGATGTTTGAAGCTGATGTCATCAAAAAAAGGGATCAATTCTTGAAGGTACTCTGTGTAGAGCTGAAGTCTCTCTTCTCTAACCCTCCAAATTCCTATTGTTTGAGATATGATGAGATTAGAATCTCCATACGCAGTGAGATGTCTTGTGCCTGCTACCAAAGCGGCCTTTACTCCATATATACAGGCTTCATACTCAGCTGTATTGTTTGTTGTTGGGAAATCCATCTTGACAGCAAATGGAATATGGACTCCATCAGGATCTACTAACAAAACCCCTGCTCCATTACCTCTCCGATTAAAAGCTTCATCAAAATACATGCACCATTGTGGATTGTCAATGAATAATAAGTACTCATCAGGGAATGCATCATCATATTCATCTCCTGACAGTGGTTCTTCTGCTAGGGCTTTAGATATGGCTCTTCCTTTGACAGACTTCTGGCTGACACATTGAATATGAAACTCAAAAAGCATAGCATGCCATCTCGCCAATCTTTCACTAAGAATGGGTTTCTCAAACAGATACTTGATTGGATCAAGTCTTGAGATTAGATAGGTGGTATGAGCTTGGAGGTGATTCAAGTGATTCATCATTATTAAATTCATTGTCAGAGATAACATCTTGCATGCAAATGTACTTAGATAAAGGTTCACATTTAATTTCCTCACTATCGAGTCTTATGACTTGGGTATGCAAGGTAGATTGGTTGGAAGATGAGCTATCAGTATGATATCCATCTGAAAGGGGTGAAAAGGTATTTTCATGAGATGGATGTGGAGGATGGTTTCCTAAAAACATTTTAAATTCTATAGGCCCGTCTTTTGCCCGACACTCAATACTCCACTTATGCTCAATGCGTTCGCCAAAAGATATCATCAAGGACACCGGTCAAAATCCTCTTCCTCGGAGGACTCGAGAGCGAAAAGTTTCTTAAGGACTCCATGTTCCCGGATTATCCACCCAGTCATTTTCTTTTTTTCATTTTTTGTTCTAGGACAAACCAACTTTTGATTAAGTCCAGATTTCTAGCCTCATTGAAGAATATCTCCAATCCCGGTAAAATCTTCTGTTCCTTCCTACTAAGCGAAGGTTCCGGAAACTCATAGTACAACTCGGTATCTCCTTGCGGGATGAACCCGGCCGTTGAGGGTAAAAGAAGGTTTTTTGATGTTGTGAGAAGTGCTGCCCGGATTATATCCTAACCCATGTCGGTTTTTCTTGTCTACTATGGGGATTGGTTGCTTTATCCCCCTACCATCACGCCCTAATCCGGTTCCTTGAGTATAACCCATCTTCATCATGATTTGAAATCCTTTGGACGAGTGGTTGCATACCCAACCCTACGAGGCTCTTTGACCGCATTTGTGGATATGGGTGAGGTTTTTGTTTTTCGATGGTAATTGGTCATCCTTAGAGAAGGGACAAATTTCTTCTTTTTGGACCTAAAGGTAGAGAAAAAAAGAATTAAAAGAAAGAGAAAGCTACATATTGCAGAATAGAGAAAATTTTCGAAAACGATTTTGCCATATTTTGACTAGAATGGTCCACCTTTACAATTTTGGATTTTTCCTTCTTTTTTTTTACTTTATTTTGACTCTCTTAAATGATTTTACTGTCATTGGGGTTGAAAACATATATTTTTTATTCATTCTTCCATTCCCTTGCTTTAATATTGAACAAAGACGAAAAATATAGAGATTAGGGCTGTATCCCCATTGATGTGTCAATTCGGCATTCCGAAATTGCTCTGTGACGACTAGCATCTCGAGTTACGATCACATTGCACGAAATACAATGGTTAATACATTTGAGTCGAACTCGAAGGCTGCCTACATATCCCCATTGCTCCAGGTGCATTTTATGGGGAATCAGACTCAGCGTAGTTCATTATTTTAAGGAACTAAAGTTTTTTATTTAATAAAGCAGCTGCATTCATATTGAGCTACCTACGTACCGCAGGTGTTACATATATAGGTGGAGTGATCATACAGTGCAAGTGTATGTGATAATGGGGATTCAAGCTGCACGTAGTTCTCTGATACTAACGAGCTGAAAAAAAAAATCTTTTTTTTTCTTCTTTTTTTTTATTGATGGGCTAACCCCCTACAGGACGTTTTACCGAAGATTTTTCTCCTTCTGTGAGATGATCAAGTAGCTTTGCGGTAGACCGGAGCTATGTTGGTGATTTGCTTGATGCGATAGCTGAGAGCATGACATTGGTTTGTGCCATGACCATGCAACTGATGATAATGGTAGTACTTGTGGAGATCTGACCCTACGGGACTTGCCCCTGGGCGTCTAGGAAGTGGATGTATCTGACCTTGCTCGACTAATTTGCGGAAGATATCAACTTGGGATTGAGGTTGAGGGCGCGCCGATACTTTCCTTGTGGGCACTTCCTTATGGGTTGGACTAATGATGCCTCGGTCAACCAGGTTTTGAACTTTGTAGCAAAGATCAAGGCATCGATCAGTTTCATGCCCAAATTGACGACAATAAGCGCAGTGTTTGCTCATGTCTGTTCCAGGAAGGGGTATACAGTGCACATGTGCTGAGATTTAAAGTATACCTTGCCTCCAAAGACGATCATACACCATACTCAATGGTTCATCTATCTTAGCATATACCCTTGGATTTGTGTTGGGAGTTTCAAGATCTTCCCGTGGTCGTTTTTCTTGCAATTTCAGAGCATCGATGTCAAAGCCATGTTGTTCCATGTGGCTGAGGGAGGTGTACTTGATAGTAACCATGTGACGATAATAGAAATCGTTCAGGTTCCGCAGCAATATGAGCATGAACTCTCGATCGGTAATATGGAAACGAAGCTGTGTGCGGATATGAGTGCATCTCGAACAAAAGTGCGAAAAAGTTTCTAAGGCACTCTGACGCAAAGTGACTAGCTTTAGCTTCTTGACATCAGTATGTTTATGCTCGAGAGCCCAATTAACAAAGGCTTTGCTAGCATTTTCCCAACTAGCTCTATCTACACAATCTGAAGAATAGTACCAATCCAGAGCTGGTCCTTCTAAACTCTTGTCAAAGAGCATGGGGTAATCTTCCTCTGGTATGCCCCAGGGGTGCAAGGCATTCACAAATCCAACTAAGTGGACAAAAGGATCACCGTTCTCGTCAAATTTCCGGAACTGTGGCAATTCGCGATAGTGATCTTCATGTTGATATCCTAGAAAGAGAATCAGTGATTCAGTGTGAACCTCTCGGATAGGACCTACTACATTAAAGTCCAGGTCAAAATCATCAGTCCTAGATTTCTTCTTTGAGTCATTATCATCATCTTGAGGATTGCCGACACAAGATTCCTCTGGTGCTTCAACTGACCTATTATGAGCGCCGATGCTCGGAACTCCTATTTCTTCCTCGTCATCCTCACTATATTCTGAATCTGTTTCTTCATCACTTTCATCTGGTGTGGCTGCTGGAACCTCATTCATCCATGAATTTTCAGGTGCTGCTAGAATACAGTGGATAATGTAACCATCCAACCTAGTGCCTTCTACTTCGTTCAAATGCAATACCGATTTCCCGGTGTTGGAGATGGTCATGATTTCCGGATCACCAGAAATAGTCACAGCACCCTGATCAGTGAGAAGCTTTACCTTCTGATGTAGAGTAGAGGCTCTTTGCTCTATTTTCATGCGGCCACGGTCTTCCTAATAAAAGGTTGAAACATGCTTGAATGTCAATGACCATGAATTCCACCTTCCTTGCCACAGGACCACATTCAATGAGGAGGCTGATTAAACCCAGTACCTCCCTCTTGGCATTATCATATGCTCTGACCACCTAGTTGGATGGTACCAGATCTTCTTTTGAATACCCAAGTCTCGTTAGCATACGTAGAGGGAAAACGTTGATTGTGGAGCCATTGTCGATCAATACTCTGGGTATCTCCCATCCATTACAACGTATAGTGATGTGCAACGAATTGTTGTGGTTGATATTGTCAGGGAGATCATTGTCTGTGAACATGAGAGTTCGATCTACCCCATGAATCGGCCCCACCATGCGGTCGGGTGTTATGGAAGAGCTTACGGAGGCTTCATTGAGATGCTTTAGAGCAGCATTTGCCCTATGAGGTTTGGGAATGCATTAACAATTTCCAGATGGAAACATTAGCATTTACTTCTTTCATGCGCTTGAAAGCATCATCTTCCTTGTTACTATCCTCTGTCATTGGCTCCTTGCCCTTTTCTTTCCTCCTCAGTACCTCCAAAGGATTATCATCCTCCAAATGGGATGGTTTAAAATGGCGGCCTGCACTAGTCAAATGAGAGATATCCACATACTCCTCATCACTAAGATCATCGAGGCAGATGGGGTGCCGGTATGTATTTGGAGTAGTGGAATGTCCTCTAGTGCTTTTCTCCACGATTGTCAAGGCCGAAGAGGCATCTTCATCAGCATCAGAGTCCAAAATGAAGAAGGCACCATCATAATCCAAAGTTCCACACATGTCAGAGAATGGATCTTTGTTGAGAGTGGCAGGGGTCTTTATAAGGCATCATTTTGACTTTTCTTGAGTGAAATAGTCATAGACCAGGCACTTGTATCCTACGGCTATTGGCATTTCATACATTTGAGGAACTGTCTTGCGAATTAACTGGATTGGATCGCATCCATCTGAAGCAGCAGAGATGGCATTAATGGCAAATGAGGTCTTATGATTAGGAAGGGGTTTTTTTGTGATGTTGGGTTGAGAGTCGTTTGGTTTAGTGGAAGCATATCCTAAAGAGAGCTTTCCATCATCCACAAGCTTTTGAATTTGATGCTTTAGAGCCGTGCAGCTTTCAGTATTATGCCCCGGACTTTGGTGATACTCACAGTTTTGGTTTGGGTCATAACCAGGGTAAGGATTCTTAGGAGGTGGACGTGGATTCAAGGGTTGAATGAGATTGGCCTTTTTTAGCTTGGAGAGAGCTTGGGAATAAGTCATGTTTAAGGGGGTAAAGTTCCTTTGTGGCCGTAACTGGAATGCAGAAGATGCGTCAATGGCATGGATCGCATTAGTTGTCTTAGGAGCTACTTAATCATTGTTTTGAGTTCTTTTGTTATTTCCAAACTTTGCATTATAAGTAGTGCCGCCAGTAGGTTCATCTTTCTTGATGTCCCCCCTTTTCACAGCATCCTCAACTAGAGTTCCCGTAGCAATCAAAGCTTTGAAAGTCGGGAAATATTGGTAGGCCATATGCTTCTGATAGACAGGAAGAAGGTTCTTCACAACCATTTGCAGCTGTTCCTCCTCATTAGGCCTACTCATCATTTTGGAAGCCTTGTTTCTCCACCGAGTGATGAATGAAGAAAATGTCTCATTAAAGTTTTGAGAAGTGGTCTCCATATCCCTTCTAGTAACATCAATTTCTTCATTATATTTGTACTGGTTTGAGAACTCTCTGACTATGTCAGCCCAAGTGGATTTCTTTGTGTTTTCAAGGTTGAGAAACCAATGTCTTTGCAACACCATCTAAATACTTTGTTGAAAGAGTTGGGCCATCAAAGATTCTTCCACTCCCTAGGATTCTTCCACTCCCTAGGGACTCATTGCCCCTATCATACTGTATTTAGGCATCTTGAACCATGAGGTAATCGTGCCTTTGGGAAAAGTGTTAACCCATGAATGTCCATCCATGGTTCAGCCTTAGTCATGCCTTTTAAAACATCCTTGAGCTTAACTACTTCTTCCTCGAGCTTAGTGGAAATTTCTCTCGCATTGTTCATAGGCTCAAGGTGAAAAGGTGAAGCTACTTCCGACTCCGGAGGAGGAGGAGAAGGCATCTGGGCGCTTTGGCGCATTATGCCCAACACAGTTTGTTTAATATTATCCTGTCGATCAAGCATAGCCTGGACAAGTTCTCGGAGCTCAGTCATTGGATCAGGTGGAGGGGTAGAGTTCTGTGGGTGCTCATTGTTCGGAATTTCAGACATATTCTTTGAAACGTGTAGCGAGAATACAGTTGGTGTAGACAAGGATGACGGTATCAGCGACGAGAACGTTCACTATGGTCGAGACTTCCGGCGAATTAGCATAGATCTTGAGCGGGCCCCGGGCGAGTTCTGTGAAATAAGATGAAAAAAGTTTGCACAAAAATTTGTCCAAACTTTGTTTCTTCTTTTTTTTGTTTTTTTTTGGAGCAGGGAATGAAAGAAATGATATCTTTGAAAATTATTTTTTTCTTTTAACCCCAATTTCAGCTATCATTTATTAAAAGGTGTGAAACCTTGACTTTATCATTTGCTTTGGATTTTTCATTACATTTTTTGATTTGTTATTATTATTTTTTTTTTAGACTTGGACCTTTTTATTTACATTTTAAACTTCCACTTTTTAGGCTCATATTTTTTCGGGATAATACACAAATATTTTTCAAAATCAATTTGGTGATATCCTTCCATTTCTTGCTATTACAGAAATAAGAGAAAAGAGGTATAACGAGGCCTGTGTCCTCATTTTGGCAAATTATAATGCCCCAGATATCGTTCTTCTTTGTAGTGATCTGCATGTATTGATTGCTTCTAAGCACTGAAACCACGTAAGAAAATATTAAATTCAAAAGGGGTCGCACTTGAAGGTTGCCTACGTATCTCCATGAGTGGATTTGGATTTGAGGAAGAAATTTTTCTTGTGATGATTTTTTTTGAATGGAGAATCAGGCCCAACGTAGTTCTGACATTTGGAAAACTGAAAGTTTACATTTTTCTTTCTTTTTTTTTTTGCAGCTGCACTAAGAAAATGAGTTGCCTTAGTACATTACATAGTAAAGAAACTGAGATAGATGCAAACAACGTTAGATTTTTTTTTAGGGGATCAAGCCGCACGTAGCTCTACCTACAAAGTACAATATATAAAAGCAATTAAATGATTCAGGTACTTCTCAAACTTGTCAGATTTCAGTTTGCTGGGCGCCATGCCATGTATTCTCCTGTCTGAAGACGTCTGTTCCACCTTTCCTTTTTCTTCATGACATATAAAGGGTTGTCTTCTCGGCTGAGGAGCCATGATGCCCATGCTTTGCACACAAGCATGCAAGAGGCTCTTGTTTCATAATCAATTTCATCAAGGAAGATATAAGGTTCCATGATAGATTGAATAGCAGCTACTTTGTGTGCTGGACTCTCTTCTCCTTCACACCGAACGCCCAGGACTCTTTGAAAAGCCAACGAACTTCTTCTCAACCCTCTTAACTTCTCTCATGTCGGTATCCGGTTCGGTTGATCAAGATCCTCCTCGGGAATAGGCCGTAGAAGTAGTATTTTACCGGTTTGAGGGGTGGTGTCTCTGTGTGACCATTGTCGTTCTCCTCATGATTTAGGTGACATATATGAGGTATGCGAGATTTTTGCATTGCCACCCCCATTGTTATATCTCCTGGGACTGTGATTACCCCATGTAACGTTATCATCTTCATCTTTTGGTGCAATGTTGAGATGATAGCTTGGTTCTTGTGGAGCCATGGTCGTCCTAACAACAGAGTGAAAGGAGCTTCGCAATCAACGATCATGAAATTGACCTCTCGTATGACTGCCCCAATGCGCAAGATCATGGTTGTTGATCCTATGATTTCATGTGTCGAACCATCATATGCAACTATGGTTCCTATGGAGGCTTCTCCTTGTAGGGAGGACACCCGAGCCACTTGTGGGTACTAAGGAGACAGAGATTGGCAGAAGCTCCATCAGCGGCCATTACACCTTTGAAGTGTCTGGCACTGTGATCAACAGCGATGTACAAAGCGCTGTTATGAGTTGGGTTATAGGGGAGATCTTTATCAGAGAAGGTTATGACGAGAGGTGGTTTCAACTTGATGCAGTATTGAGAGGTCCCGTAGGCATATTCGAGCACAACGAGATATCGGCATAAGCGATGAGGCGATCAATTGTCATTGGGATAGTGTAAATGGCTTCGAATTGGATCCTTGGGGTGCTGAAGGAACATTACTCCCTAGCATGCACGGGTTGAAGGAACCATCCCGAGGACTGTTTCATCCTCTACCGATTGACAGTGCGGGGGTGATACTTCTTGGTCGCGTCGGATTCCCATGGATAGTTATTGTTCCCGAAGTTGTTGGGCATTTGAGTTTTTAGTGTGCAGGAGAGGCAACGGCTTTGTTCGCATGGAGCCATGATCGCCCCAACAACAAAGAGAATGAAGTTAATGCTTCGAAAACCGTGAAATCTGCATCACAAATCCAGTCTTTATACCTTAGTTGAAGATTTATCATCCCTATAGCCCTCCCTGAAGAATTGTCATATGCTCCTGACACTGTATCAGTAGGGCTTAATAATGTGTTGTTATATCCTAACTCATAAAGCGTTCCTTTGGGGCAAACATTAAGCGCCGATACATCATATATTAGTACATTGGTCAATTCTCGCCCATTACATTTCAAAGTGATGTATAAAGCTTGATGAGGATCCAGTTCCTTGGGAAGATCAGCCTTAGTGAAGGACACAATTGGAGGCATCCATGATGGAGGAATGGGAATTTTTCCATCTTCTATTAGGCGGTGGATGGCATGTCGAAGGTCAACACACCGGCATTTCGTGTCCATACCGATGGCAAAAGTTGCGATATAATCCCATGTTAACCCAGGCGGTGGCAAAGTGTAACGGTGATGCTTCGCTTCTAGAAGACCCTGTCTTTTCAGACGACTGTACATGGTTCCTAGAAATTCTTCTGCATAAATTTGATTAATAGACCTCCAACGGCCTTTGCCCTTTGCTGAAGCTTTAGTCTGGATTTACTTTCCGGAATCTGACATTGTGAAATGATGCAAGTTTTAGTTTACCTTTCTTTTTTTGATGTGAAGTACCTGAAATGTACACACTAACAAGGTCAGTCAATGACTGATGAATTTTTCTTTATATGTTTTTATTTAGCAGGAAATGGAAGAATCCCTTTTTTTAGAAAATATTTATCCCTTTTGACATAATTTTTCTTTATCTTTTCCTTTTTTAGAACAATTATCCCTTTTGACACAAATTTTTTTCTTTTTTTTTATAGACTAGGCTTCTCGTGTTTTAGACTATATGTTCTAATTCCTAAACATGACACGTTTTGAACTCGTGATTGCGACTCTTTTCATTTTTCATTTTATCATTTTTTTTTTGTTTTATTTTGGGATTATATCTTCAAAACAAGATTTTTTTTTAGAAATCAATTTTGTTTTTGGAAAAACCAATTTGAATGAAAAGAATTTTGAAGTAAATGTGAGTTTTTTTTTTAAATGGATGAGCACACACTCTTTTTTTTTTTACATGACACAAGAAAACTCTTAATATTTCAATAACCATTTCGGCAGCAATTCTGCTACAGTTAATGATTACTGAAATATTGACCGACTGAAAACGGACTGAGAAATTTTTGAAAATTTTTCACATTATTCAATAACTGAAATAAATAAAGAATATTTGTGCATTGATCCTTGTGTCCTAAAAGTCAACTAAAAGGTGATTCATTTAGGGAGAGATTATGTTAAAGTGGCATCGAGTCACTTCCATTGTGTCCATCGAGGGTGGACGCTCCTGACAGAGCCGGTCGCAATAGCTCGCGGATGCAGGTTTTACGCCATTAATTCATTAATTTGTCATTCTAAAATTCTGACCCTTGCCAATAGACAGAGGTATCAGACCTAATAAGAAAATGGTTAAAAAGAGTGCACGTGTATGTATCGAAAAACTACCAAGCACACGCAATTTTCACATAAGCATGCTATATACAAAAATTAAATTGTGAATAGCCATGTTTCACTTTTCTTTATTATATATACATATGGAAAATAACGCATTGTTCAGGTTTAAACCTCTTATACTTCAAGTGGAAGCATGTCCCCAGTGGAGTCGCCAACCTGTGGTATCCGATTTTTGACTGTTTTAATTAACGGTCTGAATCCCACGAAAGTCTCTCATTGGACTATGAGTTTTAGAAAGTCGCCACCCTATTAATATCTGAATAGGGACAGATTTATTTAATAAATCGTTTTAAAATCAATTTCAAGAAATATCATTTAAAACGATGATGACTTCATATGGATAAAGCTTTTTTGAAAATTGGTCTTTCATACCATGAGATAGGGTTCGGGGTTTAGGTTAAGAGGTGCGAACGTCTGGAACTCATCTCCTCTTTCGTTCTGCAGAACGGGCTCTTACTAAATGCGTTATTTTCTATTTTAAAGTAATCATGGCTATTAAAAAGAAAGAAAATCACATAGTTTGCACATATACACATTAACCATTTTTATTTAGGACCAATATATTATTTGTACATGGTAGGTTTGAGCACTGAAGTTGCCCTACGTATCAATCATTGCGGGATTGGAATCCACTCATGGATCAAAACCATCGTAGTTCGCGCTTATGTCTCACCCTAAATGGCCAATTCCATTGGGGAAGAAAAGGAAATAGATTATGAATAACTCACCATTAGAATTAAACAAATCTAGGAAAATGAGGTAATTACTCCAATTAGTGATTGAAATGAGATTAAGATAATCACCTTAATTAGTGATTGAACTTAAGAGGAAAGATAATCACCTTGATTTGTGATTAACAATGAAGGTTAGGAAGTAATCACCCTAATTAGTGACTATTCAAGGTTTAGGATAATCACTCCAATTAGTGATTAAATGAGAAAAATAATCATCTTAATTAACGATTATTAAGGTTTAAGATAATCACCCTAATTAGTGATTAAATAAGAAGAATAATCGTCCTAATTAACGACTATTAGGTTTAAGATAATCACTCTAATTAGTGATTAAATGATGAAAGCTTAAGCTAATCACCCTAATTAGTGATTGAATGAAAAGTTTAAGTCAACCGCTCTAATTAGCGATTAATCGAGGATTGAAATAACCACCTTAATTAGTTATCACGTTTATGATTTTTAAGGGGTCTTAGAAGAAGAGGTTTGCTTCCTAATTGAAGGCTTTTGAGAAATAATCTTAATTGAAGATTGTTAAGTCATTTAGAGAGAAATGATCAATTTGAGATCAAATTTGGAGATTGTGTTTGGCTAATTGGAATTTGGCCATTTAAAGCGAGACACGTGAAACGGCCTAAAATCAATTCGGAGATCATAATTACCAATCTAATTATGTCAAATTATATGATTAATCCATTTGAATATGGAGAATACATTTTTAAAATGTAAGATGGATTCTCATACAATTTAACTTAGTTAGATTTGTAATTTTTCCTCTTAATTGAGATTGGGTCATTTAATTTATGTACTATGACATATTGGGTCCAACATGCAACATTTGTAACATTGGTTGCTCATTTTACTAAAAAGAATTGTGAAATTATTTATGAACATTATGCATAAACATCTCCATGTTTTTTTATTAATTGAGTGATGCAATAATTATTTACAAAGAAACTATTATTACAACAATATGTACAAAATCTATGCTCTATACAAATCTTCAATCTTGATCTTCACCATGATGCTCCTTGATCTTCATCTCCTTGAATGGGCTTTGAAATTCATGTTTATTTGTGAATTTGTGAAAGTTAAAGATTAATTAACTTCTTTGATTTTGATTTTTTATGACAATTTTTATTGATTTTATTTATATGATAAAATGAGTCATTTTAAGAGAAAATTAAAATTTTCATGATTTTTAATTAATATTTTCGTGTGAAAAGGAAACATTTTTTATGAAAGTTGAGTTAATCACTTTATTTCATTTTTCAGATTGCACTTTTGTTCTTGCACTGAATTACAAAAATCATAACTTTCTGTATAAAGCATTAAATTGAAAATTTGATACATCTATGGATAGATCAGTGAGTTTTTTATGTTGTGTCAAAACTTCACAAGTTTTTGGTGACAACTTGAATTATGGTGAATTTTATACTCAAACTGGTCAAAACAGGACCTTTATTGAAGTTGTTCTTTGAGATCCAACTTATTGAACTTATTTTAAAGTGAATTTTGGTATGAATATTCTAGACACTTTGAAGAACTAGACTGGAATTTTCACTTGAATTGGACACTTTTAAGGCCTTTTTTTATTTATTTCCTTAACTGAAAGGACTATCAGTTTTCTGGAATTTAGTGATTTACATGAATGGTTTTGTAAAAATGATGTAAAATTGTATAAAATTCATATGAACATGATTTTTACATTTTTTGAAATCTACTGATGTTTTCTTCAAACTTGATGTTTTTAGTTTTATCCAAATGATTTTATTTTAAACTTTAATAACAAGACAAACTTATGTGGTACTGGACAAAATCAGTTGTGCACAATAAAGTTGTATGATTTTTAATTATTTACACAAAATTCGTGTTTTAGAAATTCCAAAGCCCAGTTTCTGGAAGCATCTTGCACTTCATAGGAAAAATATTAAATCCTACAAACTATTCTTATAATACAAACGAAAATATGAAATGAAGTACGAAATTAAAACTGATTATAATTACAGCATCACATTTTTCTTTTTATGGAGATGTTTATGCACAATTTGTCTTGAATTTTTATGAAAATATTTTTTTGTGATGAATAACAACTTGATTAAGGAAAAATCACATAATCACATTGTTTCCTAAGAGTCACCCCATTAGAGGTGACTATTCTAGGTGGGGTGATTTAAGGTTGGGAACCTATTAGGACTTCCACATACCCAAATCACTCCAAAGATTAAAAAAATGATAAGAAGAAAACAAGGAAGAAGTTAGTAGATGATTAAGAAGATAATAAAAAATAAACAAGAGTTTCCACATTACCTTGCTAGCTCAATGATGCACTTCCTTTTTGCAAATTTTTCTACCTTTTTTTTGTGATTTTCTTAATTTATAAGTGAGTTTCTAAATCCACTTAATTACCAACTTAAACTCTTTTTTGTGTTTTTTCTTCTTTTGATGAACTTATTTACTTACTAATTATCTTACTAACTTTTACTCTCTTTTCTTAAGTATGATTTCTGTAGAGGAATGGAGTAGAGAAAATGAGAGAAGTAGTGAAATTAAGTTGAATTCTTTTCAACTTGTTTACTTACTAATCAAGACTTTTGCTTAAATGGAAAGATTAAGGAGGAGAAGAGTAGTAGAGAAGATGAGAGTGAAGTTGATTTGTGTTTTTTCTCAACTTGGTTTTGAAGTGGAAAAAGTGGGTATTTATAGAGAAATGAGGGAAGTGAACTAGGGTTTCAAAGAGGTAGAAAATCAGATTTTTCACCTAAAAAATCTGATTTTCTTCATCCTTAATTACCCTAATGACATCACTCTAATGACCTCACCTCACCCTAATGACATCATCAAATCTCTTTGGAAACACAAATATTCTTATTCTTTTTGGATTTTCTCATAAATGAAGCAAGATCAGATTTTCAGAAAATATTCTTCCCTACACATCCTAATACGTAAAAAAAATACATCGAAAAACGTGCAAACAAAACTGATTAGGACACTGCGCCAAACGCATGAGCCTGCGCTAGGCACAGTGTCGTGCGCTAGGTGCAAGGCTCTGCGTCTGCCGCAGAGAATGCTTGTGTGCTTGGCGCACACTCGATTCTTCCGAAAGAAATTCGGATTCCCCCCTTCTTACACATGGGATTTGATTCTTATTCTCACATCTTTTCATGATTCTTATTCTCTAACTAATGGATAAAGGATGTGATTAGTGGATAAAGAATATATTCTTATTCTTTATCCAATGAACAATGACTTGACCATCAAGAAAACTGATTAAAACCGGTTTTGGGATACGACTAAAATTCCAACGCCTAATCGCGACTCGTTTTTTTTCGTTTTTTCGAAAGACTAACTTGAGACAATTAACGAAAACTCGTCAAATTAATAAAGACGAGCATGATTATACTACGAATCATTTTATTAAAATGGTGGTTGTAGTTATTGACTACGACTCACAGAAAATTTTATTTCTAAGCTGAAACTGCATGACTAATACGCAAAGATGAAAAACCATACGACGGAATGAAACTCGCGCTCCGGGGCGAAACACGCATTTGACGGAGCGCGCGCTCCACGATGCATGACGGTTTTTATTATTTTATTTCTTTTCAAAATCATTATTTACCCGAAAAAGGGGTTCAAAATTTGGTGTCTACAGGTGTATGATGAATATTTTGGCTATTCTCGTTTGTTCGCATAGGAGAATTTGGATGGAAAGAAACACGAGGGAAAGGAAAGTAACTAGAGCAAATCATTTTTCTTTCTCTCTTAATCAACCAAATTCTTCCAATATTAAAAAGATTTCAAAAAAAATGTAAGCTCATTGTATATATATTTTGTCCTTCTTCTTCCCTTCATGCCCCTTCCCTCCAACCAAACAAAGCTTCGCTAGCAAGTTTTGGTAGCACATATATGGATTCGTCCGAAGATCGAAGGGAGAACCACCTTCCCCTCGTACCAACGCCCGCAGGGATCTAGTGTGGTCCCATCTAACTCTTCATTGCTTGTCCGAGTACCTCTAACTATCTGACTCTGACCTCTTTACTTTCGTGCTTCGTCTCCCTTAAGGGATGTGATTAGAAAGTTGGTCTAGGGTTAGGGTCAGCCCCGGCTAATCCATGACAGCCCCACAACAAAGAGTAAAATGTCGCCTAGTGATCCCTAGGTTGCAGCAGTCTGTTTGTAACAGAATATTGTTATTCTGTTCTTCTATTATTAGAAGTAGTTGGTTTTGGCGGGAAATACTGTTGTGACAGTATAAATAGACAATTGAGCTGTAATTTGGAGTAATTCAGAAAATAATACAATCCTAAACTTCTTATCATTCCACTTATTCTCTCTATCTCTCTCTTTTCTTGTCTAATTCTTCTATCTCTCTCTATAATCTCTATATTTTCTTATATACAATTCCTGATGTTCTTGAGCTGATAGTAGCTAAACTAAGCTGCTATTACATTGGTATCAGAGCAAACCCACATAAAATTCGACCCTTATCATTCTGGCACCTTTAACTCGCAAGTTGACTGCCATGGAAGAACAATTGAAGCTTCAGGCCAGTAGATTAGAAGCTCAACAAACACAAAGTCGTCGGTTTGAAGAGTCAATGAATTCCATGATGCAGACATTTTCTGAAATCAATGAACGTTTGAAAGAAGCAGAAGCAAATTCGAGAAATGGGTTTGGGTCTCCTTCTCCAAGAGTCCTGAATTCAATCGAGTTCAAGGGTATGTTCCTAAATTGGATTTCCCTAAATTTGATGGTAGCAACCCTAGAATGTGGATTAAAAAGTGTAACAAGTATTTTACTCTATGTAAAATTGCGGATGATCATAAAGTTGATCTTGCTTGTTTGAATATGGTGAATAAAGCTGAGCATTGGATGTCTAGTTACATAGTTAACCGTAAGAATGTAGACCGGTGCGAATTTGTCATTGATTTGTCAGCAAGATTTAGGGATGAAATTGTGGAAAATTTTAACAAAGTTTCTCAAACTGCTAGTTTAGAGGAGTATGTGGATGAGTTTGAGGAATTAAAATCTTTGATGTTACAGCAGAATCACATTTTACCAGATTCATATTTTCTTGATTCTTTCATTGGAGGATTGAAACCCAACTTGAAGCCTTTTGTAAGAGCTTTTAAACCTGAAACCATGTCTGAAGCTGTACATTATGCCAGATTACAAGAAGAAAATGTGTTAGCTACTCAATCCAAACCCTCTTTTACTTCCAAATACACTAAACCTGCTTTACCTCCACTCTTACCTACACCTCCTAGTTCTTCAAAGCTAACCACTATACAGCCTACCTATTCTAAGCCTTTTCAAACAAATGTTCAAAGACCTCAAATCAACATTTCCAGGGAAGAAAGAAGAGAAAAAAAATTAAGAGGGGAATGTTACTTTTATGACAAACGATATGAGAGGGGACATAAGTGTAACTTGAGACAAACCCAATTGTTTTTGATTGAAATCCCTGGAGAAGAGGAAGAAGAAACTGATGAACAATGTGTGCAAGGAATCTTTGAAGCTGAAACAGTAGCACCTTGCATCTCAGTCATAGCCTTGAGTGGAAGTCATAATTTCCAAACTATGAGAGTTAATGGTGTCTTTGGGAAACAGACTTTGCACATTCTTATTGATTCTGGGAGTACCCACAATTTCTTAGATCTGAGTTTGGCAAAGAAATTGGGTTTACAGTTAGAACCTATTGCTACACAAGCAGTTACTGTGGCAAATGGCAACCATCTGGCTTGTCAGTTTGTTTGCAAAGGGTTTAAATGGGGATTACATAACTTTGAATTTAAATCTGATATGTTGTTAATTCCATTGGGTAGTTGTGATATGGTCCTGGGGGTGCAATGGCTTAGTGAACTAGGTACAGTAACATGGGATTTTAAAAGGCTGGTGATGCAGTTTGATTTTAAGGGGGTGCAACATACTCTACAAGGAATACCACCTAAGGGAGTGAAGACTGTTGTAGGCTCTCAAAAATTATTCCATCAGTCCATTCAACTGTACTTTATGCAGCTTGCTAGCACTAATGATGACCATTTGAATTTCATGAATTGTGAAGTAAATAATCATGAAGTTCCTGAAGGAGTTCAGCAAGTCTTGAAGGAATATGCTGACATATTTGCTGAACCTACATCATTTCCTCCTTCCAGAGGGGTATATGATCATAGAATCCCTTTAGAATTTGGTACCAACCCAATCAATATCAGACCTTATAGATACCCTCTTAAGCAGAGACATATCATTGAGAAGTTGGTGGCAGAAATGGAGACACAGGGCATCATTCAATCTAGCTGCAGCCCTTTTGCTTCTCCTGTGGTCTTAGTAGGCAAGAAAGATGGCTCGTGGAGGCTATGTTTTGACTATAGAAGCTTGAATCAGAAGACAGTTAAGGATAGATTTCCTATCCCTGTGGTGGATGAATTGATTGATGAGTTGGCAGGAGCACAAGTTTTTACTAAACTTGATTTGAGGGCTGGTTATCATCAGTTGAGAGTAAGTTAAGAAGATGTGTTCAAAACTGCTTTCAAAACACACAATGGGCATTATGAATTTTTAGTTATGCCTTTTGGCTTAACTAATGCTCCAGCATCCTTTCAGGCATGGATGTATCACATTTTTAAACCTTTACTTAGAAAATGTGTATTAGTGTTTTTTGATGATATTTTGGTTTATAGTTCTAACCTTGCAGATCACATTTCTCATCTTCATTTGGTGTTTCAATTAATGAGACAACATTTGTTGTTTGCCAAGAAAAGCAAGTGTGCTTTTGCTATTGATAAAGTGGAGTACCTTGGCTACTTTATTTCTGGGTCTGGAGTTGAAACTAATCCCCAGAAAATAGCTGCAGTTGTTCATTGACCTGTGCCTACATGTGTGAAGGAGCTTCGAAGCTTTCTTGGCCTAGCAGGCTACTACAGAAAGTTTATCAAGGATTATGCATGTATTAGCAAGCCGCTAACTACCCTACTGAAGAAAGGAGAATTTAACTGGAATGAAAATGCTCAACATGCTTTTCACCTGCTCAAAACAGCCTTAAGTTCTGCTCCAGTCCTTGCTTTACCAAATTTTTCTCAACCTTTTGTAGTTGAGACTGATGCTTCCAATTCAGGCCTTGGTGCTGTTTTGATGCAGAATGGGCATCCTTTGGCTTTTCCCAGCAAGTCACTAGGCCCTAAGTGGAAGAAACTTTCTGTATATGAGAAAGAGCTGCTAGCATTGGTGATTGCAGTTCAGAAGTGGGAGTAGTATCTATCTGGTCAGCAGTTCATTGTGAGAACTGACCAAAAAAGCCTTAAATGGCTTTTACAATAGAAAATCTCTACTCCTTTTCAACAGTTTTGGCTTTCAAAACTGATGGGATTTGATTACATCATCCAGTATAAAAGTGGCACTGAAAATTTAGTAGCAGATGCATTGTCAAGGGTTTCTGGTGCTGAAGTTCTATGCCTAGCTTTATCTGTTCTTGATTCAAATTTACTACAATTAATTCAGCATAGTTATGAGTTGGATCTCAACTTTCAGCATTTGCTACAAGATCTTCAGAATGGAGCTGATATGCCACCTTTTACACTCAAAGATGGACTTATCAAAAGAAAGAAAAAACTGTTGATTGGCCCTGATGATAATTTGAAGACATCTATACTTCAATGGTTGCATTCTTCTGGTATGGGAGGACATTCAGGAAGGGATGCCACATTGAAGAGAGTGAAATCATTATTCCACTGGAAAGGGTTAACAAAATTTGTGACTTCTTTTGTGAGAAATTGATTAATCTGTCAAGCTCACAAAAATGAAAATGTGGCTTCTCCTGGCCTATTACAACCCTTACCAGTACCTGAGGAGGTGTGGATAGATGTATCCATGGATTTCATCTCAGGACTACCTAAGTCCCAAGGCAAGGAAGTTATTTTTGTAGTTGTTGATAGGTTGAGTAAATACAGTCATTTCATGGCTTTAGCTCACCCTTATTCAGCTGAGACAGTAGCTCAATGCTACTTAGACAATGTCTTTAAACTACATGGATGGCCTAGATCCATAGTTAGTGACAGAGATTTTTGTGTTCTTAAGTAAATTTTGGCAAGCTCTTTTTTCTATTCAAGGTACAAACTTGTTATTATCTTCAGCCTACCACCCTCAGACTGATGGTCAGACTGAGATAGTGAACAAATGCCTTGAATCCTTCCTTCGATGTATGTGTAGTGAGAAGCCTAAGGATTGGAGTATGTGGCTACCCCTTGCAGAGTGGTGGTACAACACCAACTTTCACACTTCTATTCAGATTACTCCTTATGAAGTGGTCTATAATCAGCCACCTCCCCTTCACTTACCTTACTTACCTGGTGAAATTTCAGAGGTAACAGTTGATAAATCATTACAGAAGAGGGAGCAAATGATTTATATGCTCAAATTTTTCTTGAAAAGAGCCTAAGATAGAATGAAGTCCCAAGCTGATCATAGAAGAACTGATAGAACCTTTGAAATTGGCTCTTGGATTTGGCTGAAATTGCATCCTTATAGGCAGAAGACTATGAAGACTTCTACCAATGAGAAGCTATCTCCCAAGTATTTTGGGCCCTTCAAGGTGATTGATGCAGTGGGAAAAGTAGCTTATAAACTACAGCTACCTGAAAATGCTCAAATCCATCCTATCTTTCATGTTTCTCAATTGAAGCAATGCAGGGGTGATTTACCTGCTATCACTCATATACCTGCTTGGTTACATGGTACATCTTCGGAAGCTTCTTTACAACCAGCAAGCATCTTAGAAAAAAAGGTGGTAAAGCATAAAAATGCAGCTCATGTTCAGTATCTTGTACGGTGGGAAGGTTGTCCCATATCTGAAGCCACTTGGGAATGGGCACAGCAATTTGAAGCAAATTATCCAACATTTGTTGTTTCTTAAAGTTTTTGTCATGGTGAAACTTGAAATTTTACTGTAATAAAATTCTTTTATAAGGGGGAAGGAATGTAACATAATATTATTATTCTGTTCTTCTGTTATTAGAAATAGTTGGTTTTGGCGGGAAATACTTTTGTGACAGTATAAATAAACAATTGAGCTGTAATTTGGAGTAATTCAGAAAATAATACAATCCTAAACTTCTTATCTTTCCACTTATTCTCTCTATCTCTCTCTTTACTGTCTAATTCTTCTATCTCTCTCTATAATCTCTATCTTTTCTTATATACAATTCCTGATGTTCTTGAGATGATAGTAGCTAAACTAAGCTGCTATTACACCGTTCGTTAACTCCTTGCGCCACTGCCGCCAAGGGCGTTTAGGCTTCCTAGAAAAGACTTCGAATTGGGAGAGCCCTCCTGGTGAACTGACCGTACCCCAAACCGACACAATATTGGTGCATTTTTGTTTTAACACTGTTTACCGTACATCTTAATAATACCTGCCTACGAAATCAATCATTCTATTCATAATTTAAATTACTTCCTCCGTTCTGTTTTAAATGAAACGTTTGCTTTTTCACGCAACCCAACGCGCTTCTTTAATTATTAATATCTTTAGTTGTGCACACGTAAAAAATATAAAAAAGTTATAATTTGATAGTATGCATCGAGACGAATCTAAGAAGATCCCACATGACTATGTTTTTCTTTATATAATGGCGATAAATTGGAGTCACAATTGATAAATGAATAGTGTCATTTCACCCAATGTTTCATTTAAAACCAGAACGGAGGAAGTATTAAATACGAACTAGCACGATCCTTTTAGTACTCTTTAAAGTTGGAAGAGCGATGCATTTCCTCTTAAGCAAGAACAGATTATGTTAAGTTGGTCACAACTTACAAGCCTTCTTTAGTTATTCCAAATCAAACCGTGAATGTCATCAGGTGTGAATTGTCCAACACACTTCACATCTACTTCACTACTTTCTAATTATAGCCATTATAAATAATTAATCACGTTTTTTTCCTAAGAATCTATACAAATATATTAAAAGGCGTTTCTAAAGAAGGAACGGTGCCACGTGGTGCTTTCTCTCAAGGGCGTTTTACTCCATGTAATCCACATACAATAAAAAAAATAAGAAATTGCATAGTGTAGGGTTTGATCCCGTGACTTCAAGTTCATATACTAAAGTCTTAACCACTAGACCAAGTAATATTTAGTGTTATCATCTTAAAGTATAATATTAATAAATGAAAATTTTCCTTACCCGAGAGATATCCCGAGCCTAATAACTTGTTATGTTATTATTGTGACAGTCTAACTACATTCTTAGTATCTCTTTTTTATCAAGTAAAAAGTTGACATGAGAGACAATACAACTGAACTTGCCTGAAATTTTGGGTTTTGGTTTGGGCATACTTTTAAGTATAACTAGTTATTGGTCCAAACGATACCTTACTTCGTTTCCTGTAATTAAAGTATACTCTGAATATAAATTTTATATAGGATGAGATTAAAAATTAGTTGAATGAAGTTTGAGATTACTACCAATTTATTTGAAGTATTATCATAAATTTGGTTGATCAACAATTAGCAAACAAAATGTTGAAGTAGTAACTTGATTAGCTGAAACTAGGTTTAATCCTTCAATTATTACAAGTTCATTAAACTATAAATTATACATTGAATTAGAAAGATGATGAATTAGAAAGATGATGGTTTTTCGTTTAAGTTTTGTGACTAAAGAAAAAGAAAAAACCAGTTGATTGAAAAAATAGTGCAGTATTTTTATTTTTTCTTTAGTAATATAAATTTTTTTTGAGTAAATAACAAGATTTGAGAAATAATTGTGTTATCCAAGATTGTTATTAAACAAAAAAAAAATTGAATCAAAGTTTTAAAATTTATAAGCATTATTTTTTTTCCTCCATTATTAAAATTGTGCGAAGTAGTTGCATGTGTTTGTTGTTATCTTTTTGTGTTATTAACTAGTGTGTAGGCTCGGGCGATGCCCGAGTTTTTACTTTGAATAATACTTACATGTTTTGAGTTTCTATTTATTTCGGTTTAGTTTATTATATATATTAATATTTTAAGTTATATATATTTATGCAGAGTAAAGCATATCTAATAGTTGATTGAGATGGTAAGATGTCTATTATACAACTTATTAGTTACATGTTCGAATCTTACTACACAAAGTTTTGTAGTACATATTTCTTGTTAAGCATATAATATTGCACCTTTAATAGTGAAAGGGGGTTTCAAGTGTCAACATATACTTTATTATGAATGCCTTTTAATATATTAGTATAGATTGATGAATATTTTATACATTTTTTAAAATAGGTAGATGATGAATTTTATTTTACATGGGGTTGCGAGAAGCAACATCTAATTTAAGCATCACATAATTATTTCGATTGTTATTATGTTGACTTTTGAAACAAATATGCAACCTAGGCGCGGACCATGAGTCAATGACCTAGCACTAACCATATCGTGTACGTAGAGATGACAATGGGTCTAGGACTCTAACCGGATCCGCTCAGACCCTACCCTAATTGAAGGGTATGGATATTAATTTTTTGGACCCTATAGGTAAGGGTAAAGCATGGATCTTGATACTATCCCGGTAAGGGTCCACTTCTCAAATCTTAGGCCAACCCAGACCCTATCATAGACCCGCCCAAACTAAAATATTTATTTTTCATATTTTTAATTTAAAATAAATATATATATATTCAATATATAACAGATATATGAAACCCTTCCAATCAAAATAAAACTCTCAATCCATTACCCTAGCCGCACTCTCACAGTCTCTTCTTAACAGTATCTCACTCTCTCGCTCTAAACTATTTTTTTATTCATATTCGGATGTACGAGACTTTTGAGATGTGAAAAAACCATGTATTCCTATGTAATATACTACCTTCGTTTCAAATTAATCTACACACTTCACTTTGGAGGAGAACCAAGGAGAAAGTGCAAAAGTATGAGAGATAAACTAAAAAGGTGGAGAGAGAAACTGAAAAGTGAGAGAGAGAAACTAAAAAGTGGCTTAAAATATTAAAAAATGGATGACATGGGTGGAAAAAGAGGAGATAGTTGATGTGACATATTACCAAAAATAGAAAAAGCAACAGTGTGTAGATTAAAAAGAAGCAGACCAAAAAGGAAAGTGTGTAGATTAATTTGAAACGGAGGTAAAATATTTTGTGTGCTAACTGACAGCTTTATATGTTGAATTGGGCTTAACAATTATATATAAACGTGAAAATATAAGCGGAAAAAAAAATTGTATTGGAACCATGCTAGACCCTAGACCCTACCCATACCCTATTGCACCCTATGGTTACGAGTAAAGGTCCTAAAAAATTTATCCTATGTATATGGGTAGTGTATGGGTCTACATCTAAAAATTAGGGTATGAAAAAGGGTCTAGCCTAACCCTACCCAGACCCTATCACCCTAGCCATTGCCATCTCTACGTGTCCGCCTCATGCACGTATTTCCCGCAACTTTTTATTGTTGAGTTGTACATGCTTCTGCTTGCAATCCTAAAAATTAAGAGCATAGGCATGACAATATCTTTGATTGGTAAATTTTTTTTATTATTATTATAATTAAATCACTAATACCACTTATATTCGTAAACATTCAAATATCTGTTATAATTTGGGTGGGTTATTGGTCCTAATCTCGTGAAATAAAAGCCAACTACTTCATCATCCCCACCCAACAACAAAAGCAAAAAAAGAATAAGGTACAACAAAAAAAGGGAGCAGAGTTCCTACTACAAGTTGCCTTCAAATTCAATGTTAGTGAACCTCAAATCACCTTCATCTATTCATTCTCTTACAGACTACAGTACAGTCTTGAGTCTTTCTACGTTTTCAACTCATTCAATCTATCATATCAGTAAAATAATATGAGGAAGTTGCATTTGATGTTAAGAAAATGCAAGAGCTTGTCACAACAATTAAAAAGATCATCCTCCTATCGCAGTCTCAGGTCTAACTCAACGAAGGAACGCTCGAGATCGAAAATGGTAGAAGAACAACGTCAACATTGTAATGAGAATGGAGAAACTATCTATGTGGGAAGCTCGAGAAGACGGTATGTGATCGATTCCAAGTACTTGAATCATCCATTGTTGAATGCTCTTATCGAGAAGTCGAAGCAAAGTCCAGGACATAGTATATCTATCAAGTGTGAGGTAGTTCTTTTCGATTACCTATTGTGGATGCTTGAAGATGGTGATCCTAGTCTTGCTGCATATGAGTCCTTGGAAGAACTTGCTGAGCTTTATTTTCAGTAATCATAAGTTGGGTGCCTTCTTAAAGATGGGAGAATAGTATTTTAAACTAATACGGTACGGACCTGTTACAGTGTTAATTACAGTTTGTTTTCAGTCTTTTACTTAATGAAAAGCCATATGAAATATATGGTATAATGAGTTTAAAATTACTCATATTTATACTATTCATTTTTACTTTGAATATTGACAATTGAAAGTTACAAATACTTTTCGTGATTTTCATATTTCTAACTTTAGTTGTCAAGATAATTGAACAATGAAAACAAAAGAAAAGAGATATTGCTTGCAGATAATATTGTTTTGAATTTGAGGTATGACACACTCCTTCCATAAATGCTTGTCAATTTGAATTTATTGCATGTAATATATCAATGCTATAAGAAAAGATTAAGTAAATTTCTGTATAAGGTATGAATGTATATATTGTCATTTTATCGAAATCTTCGAAATCAAACATAATTTCCGCTATCTATGTGATTATTTTACAATTACATGTGATTTCCATATTAAATCCGTTGCTTCATGCGTGTATGATCAGTTTGACTCCTTGAGTTATGAAATTAACATGTGATTTCCATATTAGCTTGGAAACTTAATTATTGGCAAGTGTTTTGTCTAACATCATTTTTTGGTTAGAGAGAGCCACAAAGCCAAATGATGTAGATGGGTTTTGTTTTAGGTTTTGAATACCATTTACCAAGACTTTAACCAACTAAACTAGTTGACATTCACGTTTTCTCTAGCATAATGCTTACAAGTATCAAATAATGTTACTTTCTTTGGAGGGAGACAATGTCTTTGATACGTTGTGTCTGCTTTTTTATAAGGAAAGGAAAAACTAGGCTAATCCCTATGAAAGGACCAACCTAACACATCCTTACGGATGATAGAGAGGAACACAGGATCATCAATCCTGAACCAGTGGTTCGATGCTTGACTTGTAACATCCGACCCATACGGAATCGAGTATATCGTCACCAATGCACATCCAGGGCCAACAATTGTACGCACCCCGAGAAACTTCCCATTAGGTCACCCATCCCTGGACTACTCCCAGCCAAGCACGCTTAACTGTGGAGTAACTAAGGATATGAGCTCCCTAAAGCAAAAACATGCATCTTGTTGAAATGAGTAGCCTACTAAATCCCTTTAAAACAATCCCTAACATGACTAGCCTCCCTAAAACAATAGTTGATCGTGACGTTGGAGAAGGAATAAAGATCATTCCCTGTACCACAGACAAAATTATCAATTTCCCAAGGCACTTTCCAAAATTTTCTAAGGGAGTTGATCACAACCACATTATCTCCCTCGATACAGATGTTATTGATCCCTAGAGAGAGCACCGCCCTAATTCCTTCTCGCATTCCCCGAGCTTCCGCAGCAAGAATAGAAGTCCTAGGATGCAGAGATTTGGTACCCATAAGAACCCTACCACTATGGTCCCAAATGATGAACTCAAAGGAAGCAGCAGCAATATCCAATTTCAGACCATCAAAATTCAACTTGATAAAGCCTGCAGGAGGAGGAGACCACCACACCTATGTACACTTTTTCATCTTCAGCTCACTCTTGGAGCGAGCAGAGCTGGAAGACACAACATCAAGAAACAAAATCGCAAGACTGAGCATGACACCAATTCCTAGCAAAATGCTTAATAAGAGAGATTGTGTTAAAAGGGGACACTCCTTTTCTTGATGAAAAATGACTCTATTACGAGTAAACCTGTAACAGCCAGAATTTTTAAGCAGGTTCAATTATTTTGTTAGCTATATTAAGTCTTCATCAGGCTTTGGTCCTTTAAGTAGTTAGAATTCTCTCCAACATCATACTAGGACAAAAGTGGATAAGAACCATCATTCTTAATTGTTAAGAAAGCAAGTGGATAAGTTCTAACATTCTTAGTGTTTAAGAAAGCAAGTGGATAAGCTCTAACATTCTTAGTGGTTAAGAAAGCTTGTGGATAAGCACTATCATTCTTAGTGGTTAAGAAAGGTCAAAGAGGATAAGGATTATCATTCTTAGTGGTTAATAAATCCTTGAGTTACAATAGATAAGTTAGAAAGCCTTTGAGAGCTTTATTCCTTAAGATTATGAAAATTGCATATATAGAGACCATTTTATCGGGTAACAATGAACCTCCAGTTAAAGAGCCTTTTAGGGTTGAATCCGAGCTTAGAACCTAATGAAACTTGATATATGTTATGTTTGGGATGTCTTAAGGTTAAAATGGTCATTTGTTCCCAAAATACACGTGGATTAATATGGTAAATTCCTTACTTAGTAAAATCTGGCCAGCTAAAATATCAGTTCGTACCTATCCTCAAAGAATGCTTCTTAGCAGCTGCTTGAGTGTCGATCTCTTAAAGATCTTTGCATGCATGAAAGCCAACACCTCAAGCTAACACCTCCAACAAGAATCACCCAGAAACTCCAAGAAACCGACCTCACCCAAAAGAGGTTTCCCTCCCCCATGGGTACCGCCAGAACAGGCCCTATAAAAGGGTGTCATGGTTTTTCGTCCTTTTCTCCTAATTCTTGTTCTTCAACACCTACTTTTCTTTACATACAACTCTTCTAGACATAATTCCCTAGAATTTCAAGCTTTTGGCAGAGTTTTCAAGCCTTGGGAAGTTGTAGAAAACTCCATAGAAACATCAAGCAAACTGTGTAAGTACAGCTTTGTATCTCTCTTTTACTTAGCTTAGTATTTCATGTTCTAAAACTTGTGTAAACTAATTCCTAGCACTGTACATACTCAGGGGAAGCTGTAGGAAGGGTAAACCACTTGGGATAAGAAGTTTTAAGTGCATTAAGCAACCTAAGTGAAGGTACACACTTAGTTTGGATTGTAACCTAGAGATTTTCCTACCTATGGTTAGATGATTGTTTCTTTCTATTATGAAGCATGAATATGAAATTAAATCTCTTCTTATATGCATATTAGTATGTGTTCTTTGAGTATATGACATGGATTTGGCATGCTATGGTTCACTTGAGATGTTTTACTTATCCTAAGCTTGGCTCGAACACTAAATTGCCATGTTTATGCTTTAAAATGGAATTTGTTAAGTATATGGAATTGTATGGTAATGAAACACTAAATGACTTGGATTTTAATCGCGGAAGCGAGGCGTGAGCATACACCCGGGTTAGGGCGGGTATTCCCTAATTGTTACCCAACCAGGAGGGGGAAATCCTGGCGGAAGTAGGACATGTTCGGGTTAAGTCTTGCAAGTAGAACAGTAAAAGGTGGGGTGACAACCCTCAAGAGTTTGCTACGCTCGCGGTCATATCAAAAGATTGATCTTATGAAATCTCTAAGTAATTGAAGTGATTATGACTACTTGCTATTATGACTATGTGTTATCAATTAGTTTTCAAAATACACCTAAACTTGTATTTTCTATTACATAGTGTGTACTCAGCTTTGCTGATAGTCTTGTCATTTCTGTGGCTTGTCACTTGGTGGGTGGCAGAGTCAAACTTTGTTGCAGGATTGTGTTGGAAGCCAGAATCGAGTTGAGAGCAAAATTATGATTCGAATTGTGTATTATGGGATAAAGTCCGAGATTTAAGTTTGTATATAGAGGAGTTTATTTAGAATTACTTATGACATAATTTATTCTTTTGCCATGGAATTTGAGATTGAATGACTATGTAATTGAAGTCTTATATAAAGGATATTGTTTTGTGGGCCCATAACCCACAGGTCCAGGATCGTATATTTCAGGTTGTTTCCGCTACAAGTGTTATCTAATTCATAAGTGATTATTATTATTGTGGTGCTAATTGAGATTTGTGATTGCTAAGCGAGTTAAGCTACAACTCGAGAAGCAGGCTGTTACAAAACCAGATATGCCACCAGATAAAGGAGAGTTTAGATCTACACGTCAGAAAGAAGTTGGTTATTGTTTTAATCGATTCATCACGGGAAAAAAATGGATTTTTTCAGTCTAATCTATTAATAAAATTTACTATTTGCCCTTTGAATTTCTATAGAGATACCAACCGAAGTCATTCCTTTTGGTTTATAACTGCAAAGAATACAACATCAAGGTTGAAGCATCACAATACCTACGTAAAGATGTATATAAATATTATAAACTGTTTTTGGTATTACTAAAATTGTAGATGTATTTATTACTAGAAAATAGAAGAACATTACTACAGATTTCCCACTTTTGAAAAAATTTCACAACAATCTTCATGCAATATGGAGATTAATGTTACAAAAACAAATTATATAAAATGAGTAACCAAATTGGTGCAAAAGACCTAATCAAGTCTAATGTTCCAAAAACATCTGCTTCGCAGAAAAATATGTCTGGGTAAGAACTAGGATCAAAGAAAACTAGTAAGATTTTGCAAAAATTGCAACTTCCTCAGCGGCATTTCCTGTCATTAGACAAGTTTTCATCCCTTGAGGTTGTTCAAAAGGGAAACATCTTATTGTTGCCCCGGTTTCTTCCTTCACCTTTAACTCATCCTTGTCACTACACGAAACAATGAGAAAAGCAACTTAAATCAAAGTCAAAAGAGGTTGTCTATCTATCTTCCTGTAAAACATATCTGTTCATATAAAAAGTCAGAGAGAGAGAGAGAAACATAGGAAGGAAGTAGACCTGGCAGACCACGGACCCCTTGCCCACTTTCCATCAGATATTGCTGCTTTAAGTTCTTCATATGATGAGACATCCACAATGTTACTGGCAAATATTAATTTCATGTCAGTGTTTCTAATATCCATAAATTACAGGAGGCACTCGACTCGACGCAACATAATAAACACACAGGTTTTCACTATGTTTCTAACTTCCAAACAAAAATGAGAAGCTCGGATACATATCATAACATTTCCATGAGGAACACACAAGTCAGAAGCTTATCTAACTAGGTTATTGATCTTGCTCTGTGTTGAATCAGGTGAGATGCCGATCTGACAATACCTAGAGAGCTTAATGACAACGTGTTCAGTTTAATCATCAGATCATTTCAGAGATAACACAGACCACAATCTCCTTAAAGGTGCTAGGACATACTACTGGTCTACTGCACACGGACCCACACAATCTCTCCTCGCTCCTCATCAATGTCCCAACTAAAAATGTCTTCTTCATTTCCCCCCCCCCCCCCTTCTCCTCCTACCATTTTCTAGGTTACACCTCAGTAAAATATGATTGAGCACACAGGAAATCTTTCACTTCTTTTAGGATGTATTGATTGTGAAGATTTAGTCAAATTGCCAATATTGCAAGCAGTTTCTGTTCAAGCAAAGGGGCCTAATACCCCAACCTCCAGTCATGAGTGACTTCCAGCTGGTCTATCATATCAAAAAAAGGTGAGATGGTACAGTGGCAAGGAAGAGAGACAATGGTAATGGATTAGGAAATATCAATAACTTCCTGGGGGTCTACGATACGACAAAAGGTGTGCTGGCATGACAGCATGAGGGGAAAGGAGGAGGAGAGAGGATGGGACACTCTTGATGATTCAATTAATTACATCTCAATAACTAGAGCATATAGCAGGGGCCAATCGCAAGACATACGGGGTGAAAGCGGGTCAGCCCATTTGAAGAAAGATATCCCAACTGGTTGTGCTTGTGGTTGTGGCTGCGGAGCATTCCTCTTAGATATGATTGGAACTTCAAGTTACTTCGTTATTAGCAGGTTAATCAACAAAAACTTCCCTGCAAACTCACTTTGTCATTGTAATTGTTATGTTGTCAAATGAAACATGCCAACGGAACAATCATCAACATCTGATGGGACAGCATTCGAACAGCACATTGGTAGTGACACCAGCATTTGCATGCATGATGATATCCAATACAGCCCAAAAGACGCATGCTGTTTTCACTTAGGGGACACATCCACAATTCACAAGAAATTGACACTAGGAAATCAATATTAACCAATTTGAAAGGTTAGAAGATGCATTCATTACAAGCTCAAGATTGAAAATCAAAGCACAGATATATACCTATCACGGAATGATGCTGCCATGCTCAACAATGATGCCTGTATCTCATCCAACTTGTCCTTTACATAAGAAACCAGAACATCAGGTTCCATGGATACTCCAAATACTTTCCCTTGTTTACCAGGAATATCTCTCCTTGATATGACCACACTCTTACTTAAGACATCACGTGGACCAATTTCAATTCTTATAGGAACTCCCTGAGAAATGAGCTTTTTAGTGAGAGCTTGAAAAGAGGATGCAATATAAAATGCTCTGCCATTCACCATTCTCAATAGAGATGTTCCCAAAACGTGGTATAAGTGAAAAGAAAATATATGCATATTGCTTCATAAGCACAGTTAGAAAACCATTAAACTGAACCAAGACATAACTATATACCTGACATTTCATGGTCCACATTACCAATTTTCTTCAAAGTTCTATTATAGTAGGCCAACTGAACTTCATATTTCTATAAATTATGTTGAACCTCTGGCCTTAACCAGAAGTCAATTTGCTTATTGCACTAAGGGATGTTAACAAGAAATTTTAGGTGGTTAATTTTTTTTAATTTATGTATCTAACAATTACTTGAGACGACGCTTTGAATTCCTTTTCTCACATGACATTGTTTATGTAGAGTACAGATAATACTAATCTTATATGATATCCAATAACAGTCCACCTTCCATAGTTAGCATAAGTTAACTGAAAACAGAAATAAATCTACACAAGCAGGAAAAAGGCACCTGCTAATTCATAAGCTGCTTTGTTAAAGTAACCAGGTCTGTAGCAGCATATTGTTATGACATAATGGTCATATGTCTCGTTTATCAGTGCTTTAAGATTGCTTAGTGTGACTCTATAATATGACATATGTCGCGTTTATCGGTGTTTTGAGCATGCAAAGCAATGTCAAAGCATCACATTGAAGACAAGTGCTGATATGCTAACATTTAGGCCTTGTAAGTTCGTAATCAAGAAACAAGAGTTAACTCTCACCTTCATTTCCCAAAAGTTAAATTTCCATCCAGGGGTTCTCTGCTCCGAATCATCAACCTTAACTTTAATCCCTGCACATTTTAGAACTTCATATGCAGTAACGGCAGAATTGAGAACTCCTGATTTCTCTTCTTCCTTTTTCCAGATTGGTACAATTACAACCTGAAAAAGAAAATTCATGATTAGAGAGAGAGAACTAACGAATGAAGAAAGATAAGGTAAGAGGGCATATAGGTAAAATAGCATAAGATTAGCACTTGGACTACAAGAGTACAACACTACAACAGAACAAAGGGAGATTGCTCTAGATAACCTCAACTATTTCACAAAACCAATTAATAACTTGAGCTATATGTTGTATATAGTTGAACCAAAAAAAAAAAAGAGCACAGATCTGAAAATGGGAGTCCATCAAAAAGGATGTTGAATTTAGTTATTTTTGTTCTCCCTTTGATTTTTCCTTTCTTAGGTCTTCATTTTTCTGGGTGAGATATAACTATATAAGTTAATTTTCCGATGCTATCTCTATTCTCAAGTGAGATACCGTCTTTCTAGGTTAAGTAATGTATAATTTAGGATACCAAATGTCTTCGGTGAAAAATTCGTGTCATTTGAGTGATTTTTCCTAAATTAGTTAAATTAAAAATAGAGTAATGTCAAGAGTTTCCTTAGTTCAACTTTTAAAGGTTTGGTTTGAGTATTTTGGTTGATTTGATATACAACTTCCTTCATAAATACCCCATTTTACATTATCCCAATTGCTACAAGAAATTCATGTTACTCTTTGCTGCATGAAAGCAGAGCTCTGTAAGGCATATATTCAGTCCATGTCAAGAAGATCATTGATACCGAACCGGAGGGGGGGCCCGCCTTTTTCGTTTCCAGGGCGCGCCCCGGGCGCGAAAGGTGCGTGGTGGGGGGGGGGGTTGGGGTCCATCTGAGGCTGCGTTCCGCGTTCCCGTTTCCGTACCACGTTCCGGAACGTTCTCCGTTCCTTGTAACAATGAAGAAGATGTAGGTATCAATATTGCAAGGAGATACTTAGAGAATGCAAGTGCCTCTAAGTAACCTGTATAGGAGCAACCCTTGGTGGAAGCATTAAACCAGCATCATCACCATGTGTCATAATTATACCACCCACAAAACGCGTGCTGATAGCCCATGATGTTTGCCACACATTTTGTCTTTGCCCACTCTCATCAGTAAACTGCAACAACAAATGAACAAGTCCTTTCAGCTAACAATACCATTGTATCATATTAAACATACTAAACCAATAACGAGAACAATTAGCCACTAAGCCAAACCTGTGTGCCAAATGCACGTGAAAAATTCTGTCCAAGGTTATGGCTAGTCCCAGCTTGTAGAGCTTTCCTATCACCCATCATAGCCTCAATTGTATAGGTCCTATCAGCACCAGCAAATGTCTCTACCTTTGATTTTCGACCAGCAATTACAGGGATTGCAGCTTGCTCATAAGCAAATTTTATGTACACATCAATCATCTGCAAGGCCTGTACCAAGAGAATTCCATGCATTATATAAGAGAAATCATCTACTAGAGGCACTATCATTAGTTGTAGCTAAAAATTTCATATAATAGACAAAGGCAAGAAAAAAAATCAAAGACCTCTTTCTCCGCCTCTTCTGGAGTGGCATGAGCAGTATGACCTTCTTGCCAAAGAAATTCAAGAGTCCTCACAAAAGGTTTTGTGCGCATCTCCCATCTAGTGACATTTGCCCACTGAAAGTAAACAATTAGGATCTGGAAGAGGGATAAGAATGCAGATATAGACTTGCTATCTTACTGTAATCTCACCTGATTAATCATTAGTGGAAGATCACGATGACTATGGATCCATTGAGTGAACATATGATTCACTATAGTTTCACTAGTAGGTCGAACCTGCCAGAACCTCAACAAGTGCAACAATCAAAGCCAAGACTCAGTTTACCAAGTTTGATGCCATAAAAGTAACACAAACGGCTTTACTACAAGCCTACAACAATGTCAAAAATATAGATAAAAAAAACCACCACTCATATTAGTACCACAAGTTTTTCTTCAAGTTCCTTTCCTCCTCCAACAGTTACAAGAGCTAATTCTGGACTAAAACCTTCAACATGACTAGCTTCCTTCTCTATAAATGAATATGGTATAAACTGCAAAAGATTACGGAACAATAAGGATATCAGACAAATTATGAATCAGAAAGAGAGAAAACTGAGAAAGAATGCAAACTCAAGCAATACTTAACATCAATTAATCCCCAAATCATATTCAGGTAGCTTCAAGACTTCTAAATTCCAACAATAACAAAATCTGACAACAATCTTAAGTGGTCTTCTAAAAGATGAAGATAAACTTTCAAGAATGATAAGATAGTGTACGTTGTACACCAATATAGGATAAATACTATAGATTCCCCTAAAGAAAATTAAAGCAAGCCAAATGCTCTTTATGTCATAAAATGAAATCGCAAAAAAAAAAAAAAAAAAAAAAAAGTCGAGCATCAGACGGAGACCGAAAAAAAAAACCCATAGAGAAACAACGAGAAGTAAGGTTCACCATTCTATCCCACAGCCTCCGAGCCAAATAGCTCTACTCTGGGAAATTCTCCTGATGCCACGGAAAACAAAGAACCAAGCATGCTGACCTCCAAAGAGACTTCCTTCACTTGTTCCTCCATTATGCAAATTGCTAAACTATAAATGCCACATCATAGAAACAAGTAAAACCCGTCGAATCTCCACAATCTTAAACAACTTTCTCTACTAGAATTCTGCCAGCTCAGTAAAAAAAAAAACTGTCTCCCCTCCTCTGTAGACACAAAACACACACATTTTGGAATGGCACTTATCTTTCCACCATATTGAAGTTTATCATTCCTACTGAGTTGTCAAGAGAAACTGTCCACACAAAGACCTTGAGCTTCCTAGACCGTAAAATTTCTCAATTTTTCGAGATTGAGTAAGTGTATTAAAGTATTAAACCTAGCTTACTCAGTGCATCATTGGTACAAGTAAAAGAATAATGAAATTAATAGCTTAACTGCTAACAATGGTTTCTTTATCACAAAAAACCAACAACGGAACCAAGTTCAGCCTTCTAAAACTCAATGAAAGTACATAAACAGCTAACTACTTCAACATTCTCAAATCACGAAAATAATGTTCAACTTCACATTTGAGACAGATATAAGACACCGATCTGACATAAAATACTGTTTCTTTAATTCACCTATTTTACATGTCGAAAAGCAAGAATACTCATTTACTCCAACATTAAATCATTAAAGGAGCATGTACAAATTTTGATATTACACATATGAATATCCAATTATCTTTCGTATTCATTCTGTCCTACAAAATTCTTCTGCAAAATCATATCCGCCCTAAAGATTACCTTTTCATGATCTAAAACGTTTCACTCATACCTCTATTCCTTCTTCCCACATTATTCATTTAATATTCTAAAAAGTACCTGGATGTCTATTTGTAGATCTCTCAATAGAAACAATTAGAAAATTACTATTTTGAAAAAGAATTTACCGGAGTCTTTAACTTAATCCATTGGAAACCATAGCTAAACGATGCATTTTAAACATAGGCCCCAAAAGAGATTAATCAATTTAAATCATGGCATGAAAAGACTTCAAAATTTTGGATTATGGACAAAAAAAATCTTAAACTATCCAAGAGAGAATTTCATGCTGAGTCTTTGTGTCATGTTTTATGTTACCTAAACTAGTACTCTACTACCTTGAAAAAGAAAGAAGCAAAATGTTTTGGGACGTCCCATAATAGCAATGCAAAAACTTAAGATTCAGAAATGTTGGAAGATGCTTGACGGAAGGATTTTTAGTTTCTACCTAAACTAGTACTCTTCTCTTGCACAAGTGTGATAGCCCTCAGTGTAGCATTTTAAAATCATTCTTTCTGATTGATCCACAAAAGGACTCCCCCTCCTCAAGACACTTCATTTACTTATAATATATTTCCCAAACCAGATAATGCTCCATCACCAACAAAAAGTATGGCTAGAATATCCTAATACGAGACAAGAAACACTTAAGCCTCCTATATAGCTTACCTAACATGCCTTTAGATATCATTACTTTGACTAAAAAGTTGCTTCACCAATTTCACATTTGAGTGTGTTTTGTTTGAAAAATACCAATAAGTCTTCTAACATCCGAATTACCAACTCAATGCCTAGAATCAATGAATGTGGTATCAGTCATCCGTAATAGACTTATGTGAGATAAGTCTTGCAAAATTCCCCATATAAAACTGAACTTATCGACAAATATACAAATTTATATATTAATATGAATAGATAAACAAAGCATTCAGGTGACGCAAAGATATTCCAGCTAAAAGTCACTACGGAGAAGTAGCAAATACTAATTATAATCAAATACTTGTATCCAAACAACCAATCTGAAAATGAATTACCAATCAATCAAAACCCAGAAAACAAGCAACTGCATAAAACAATTGGGGTACCTGTGGGAAGTACATGTTGCTGTGACCAGTTTCCTTGAACTTCACATTCAAATAATCCTGCAATTACACAAAAAAGTCAGACCTTTAAAGTTTAAAAAAGAAAAAGTGAGAAAAATAGTTAGACCTGAATGGATTCCCAGATAGCATAACCATAAGGGCGAATAACCATGGTACCACGAACAGGACCATAATCTGCAAGCTCAGCATGGGCGATAATATCGAGGTACCAAGCATTGAAGTCCTGAGAACGCGGAGTAATTGCTCTGTCTTCTGATTTCGACTTGGTAGGAGGAGCTGCTGCTTCTGTTGAAGAAGCGCATAATCTGACGGTTGATTGAACACGGTTGTGGCGGCGGAGAAGCGCCGGTGTGCGGGAGGAGAGAGAAGGTGGGATGAAAATGGAGGAGAGAGAAGGTAGTCTTTGTGCGAGAGCCCCCATTTTTGACGTCAAGCTCAAGGGCTTTCTTGGATGAGGTTCAGGGTTTTTTAATGTCTATATAATATAATTCCTCCGTTCCATAAGTGAAACATAGGGATTGAGATGCAATAAACATCCCTTTCAAAAGCCAAAAAATCATAAAATACCATTTTCATTATCAAAAGGATGAGAAAGAAAAGCAAACTACACAAGTTTGTGATGGGTACTCTTGTCATTTTGTCACTTTCTTTTTTCCATTTAAGATATGTTTCACTTATTTTGGAACGTTCTAAAATAGTAAGTGTTTCACTTATTATGGAATGGAGAAAGTATAGTTTTATGCAATCCTGATATGGTGGACACGCTAGTACGTACTACACCGCCTTCTTTTCTAATTGTGGCAGTTATGTGCATATGAGTCAAGTAGCTTCTTCCTTCAATATGTTCTTGGGAAGACTTATGCAAGCGATGACTTTGCTCCGCGCTCCGAACCTGCAGCAAAGGAAACCAACCTTGGAGGTTTGGGTGGTGGTTCCCCCTCTGAAGCTTAAGTCAGTATAGGTATGGAATCAGGTGTAGAGACAGAGAGAGAATATTTTAGCAGAGTAATGGCACATTATTCAATGATGTACCTTTTACCTGATTTTGAGGGGACTATATATATAGTGTTTGGAATCTGAAAGCTGTCATTTGATGTCACCCTAGAATTGGGGCATTTAATTGGCTGTGCAATCAGAATTCGACACGTGACAGACAATGATTGGAGGCTGAATTTCAGTCAATCATATGCAGTCGTTTTTTGGGAATTGGGCTTGAGTATACCTTCTTTCCAGAAGTGGGCTTAAAATATAAGAGGGAATAATACTTTTCAAAAAGGTCAGCTTCCCTCCAATTTCAAGGACACGTGGAGGCCTCTGATTGGTCCACGTGTCCCCTTATCAGCCCTTCATTTTTAGGTTACAACATTTCCCCCTAAAAGGGGATTAATCTGTGGCAACACTGATCGATTTCCTTTTACCAGTAGTAATTTCCCAATTTTGAAGGGCAGTGACGCGTCTACTCCCTGAAAGGCCACGTGTCCGATCAATTTTACCGGCTTGTTAGGTTTTCACCCCCCTATAAATAATTTATTTTGTCCTTTCTTAAATCATTTCAACACCTTGAGTAATTTTTCTAGCTAGAGAGAGAGATTCTAGAGCTTTTTAACTTTTCTAGAGAGAGAATGCGTTCGTCCATATTTGTTTTGCTCTTTGTTCAGAGGCATCAACCGTCCAAGCATCTGTAACGTTCGTCAGGTATCTCCTTTTTCTTCCTTGTTAGTCCTTATTCTTTATTCTTTCTTAAAAAGGCAATAAAAATGATTTCGTCCTCTTCGTCGAATAACCCCGACCGTCCAAGAGTTTATCTTGACACTAGAACCGATAATATTTTTCTTCGGCGCATTCTAGGGTTGGGCCTCTTCTGGCCGGTTATACATATCCTTGTTTTTATGGATTTGGTCAACAAAGTCAGACGACCCAGTCTTTACTTGTGCAGGGTAATCTGGCGCGCGTCAAGTAAACAGCATGTCTAAGACGAGGGTTGATACTACCTACTTCCAGTTCTGAAATGGAAGAGTCTACTGGCCGCGTTCCTGAGGGAGAAATAAGGGAAAGGGATACCCAAAGTGCTTGGTCTGCGGCATAGCTATCTTTTCCCGAGAATAGTAGGGACGAAAATCCTGAACAAACCTATCCAGAGGCAAGCCCGTCTGGAAGAGAAGTATAGATTGAGGAAACCCACAATGAGAATGATGAGGGCGAGTCTAGCTCTCCTGAGGAGTCTGACGATCCTTCCACAACGTCCACTAGTGCATAATTGGCCTAAAGTATCACCCCTAAAGTGTTACTTAAAGGCCTAAAAGTGTTGCTTTAGGCAATAGGTAACACTTTTATAAGTGAAACATCTGCCCGTGCTACCTATTATCTAAGGTAACACTTTTCCAATGCAAATGTTTCACTTTCTCAAGTGTTACTCAAAATTCGCTAATGTAACACTTTTTAAAACTGATGTAGCATTTTTATAGTGTTACTCATAATTTTTTATGTAACACTTTTTCATCTATAGTAGCATTTTCTATGTCATATCTTGAATTATAGTAACACTTTATTAGATATTATGTGTCATTTTAAGCCAGCATATGTAACATATGATTAGGTGTTAGGCAACACTTTTTATTAGCTAGCTTTATAGTAACACTTCTATTTTACATGTCTTATAGTAACATTTTTTAGTTTGTCGGCATATATACAATGATAATAATACTAAAACTTACAAACGTAATAAACAAAGAAAAAATATAATGATATTATAGATATAAATTAGTACAAATACTCAACGGTCATTGTAAAGAATGAGCGAAAGAGTAGTATTCATCAATTGAAAATATACTATTGCGTTCAAAATATACATAGTTGATCTGAAAATCCAGTGATAATATATATAACTCTCCCAAAATAAACCTAAATCAATCTTAAGGTCATTCCTTTCTTTCGTCTTCAATTACATCGCGCAATCCATGCACATGCTTGTTTTCCGAAGCATTATGCCTACTTGCTACTCTAATCCATTATATTCATCATCCTGCAATAAGAACAAAAAAAAAACAAGAATCTTCAAAGTCTTATATGATAAGAGAGAAGAGTAACAGAGATGGAAGTTCATTATTTAACACAAGCCTAGTCTCTAGAGGAACATTTAATGCTTTAGCAGAAGCCAAATTCATGTGATTAGTGGAGAAGAGTAACATAGATGAAAGTTGTAGCAGAAGCCAAATTCATTTGAGTTGACAACTTGGCATATTAGTTGATAGGATAGCTACTCGTGAAAAACTAACTTTGGCAGAGATGACCACAAAGTAGTTCAAGTTAGCTTGTCATAAATATTTACATCCTAATTCATTAACAGCAATTCCAAATAAGAGTTACCCTACAGAAATACATAAAAGTACATCAACCTAATAAGTTATAATCTAGTGCAGGACATACTGATAGCAGCTACACTACAAACATTTTATCAAAGTAGAGTGAATAAAGAATCAAATGTTGATCACTCACCATTTCAAACAAGAACTTGTACATTTACCAAAAGTACCAAAGTCATGCATCAAGTAATTGATAGCATAAAAGGCATCGATTTTTATTTTCTTCCAAGCAGATAAAAGGCATTAATTTATTAAATAACATTTACAATCACAGCTGCCCCAATCCATTTTTCTTCTCCATTTCAAAGACATTAACTAAAATTCTCTGATATTTTTCTAAGAGTGTTCTTTATCTTCATGTGCACACCTGTTGAGTAAGCAACTTATGGACATCAAGAAGCACAAATTTGCTTTTGCCAACCACTCTTTTTTGAGACAGAGGAAAGAGTAAAGCTACAAATATGCAACACTAGGCGTTTCATGCACAATTACCAATTATATACAGAACTGAGCTTCTTGCATCAGTTATACTGCACAAAAGCATGACTATGAGACTGCTTTAATCTCTCCTACATGTCCCTCTTGCATTCATAATGGTAAAATAGCAGCACAATAATGGAGCCACAAATCAATCCACACAACTCGAAAGTTAATATAGGCTGGCAGGCAATTATACACACAAAAACAACAAATAACTGTGAGACTAGGGAGGGTCCAACATCAGGTATCCAACCTCTTCAACTACCCACAACCCATGGTTTGCATAGCGCAGTTTGAGTGATAATTAACGCATGGAAGAATTTCAATTAACCAGCAAAAAAAACCAATACAACAGCAACATTAAAATCTTCAATTATATTACAGATAAGAACAACCCAATACAACACCACATTAAAATTTTCAATTATAAATCTTTTCAACTTTAGTACAAGTAGTAAAATCAGCCCTATTAACAATTAAGCAGGGGTGGATCTAGGATTTCACTCACATGGGTTCGAAATCAATGAGACGTTAAAAAAAAGACCAAAATTAAATTGATTAGAAAATAAAATACATGAATTCAAGTTTGGAATTACAACCATTAACTACGAGAATAACTTCTTAAATTACAAGAAAATAAACTAAAAAATCATTCTACAAGTTTTCATACTTTGAAAGCATTCTAATACATCATCATCACTAACTCGAGCAAAAAGACCTTTCTCAAGAAAGGTGACTAATTAATCTCATGGCAATTCATTAACTTCAATTCATCATTCCTTCACAGATTTACTAAAATTAAACAACTTTCTTGGCAATTGGCATCACTAAATTATACTCTAATGATGAATTATTAAATTAAACAACATAAACTTCAATAACCATTACTCCCAAAATCCAAATTAAACTTCAATAACAATAAGCAAATTCATCCAACAAAGTTGAAAGTCCCAATCAATCTCATGGCAATTCAATAATTTCAATTCATCCAAGCATTTCAATAATTCAATTTGTAAATTGTAAATAATCCAAGCATTAATAAAAATATTGGAAAATGAAAGAAAAAAAATTACCTAAACTCTTCAAGAGTTCCAATCCGGTAGAGTAGAGGAAGGCTGAACTGTGCGAGTGTCGGAGTCAGTGCGAGTGTGCGACTGTGAATCACTATGCGTCTGTTCGCGTCTTAGCGAGCCCATCGCCCGTCGCCGGCGGTGTGAAAAGGGACGAGAGAGAAAGGAAGTTCAGAATGTTTGCTGAACTGCTGGGGGGTAGGAAAAAAAGTCATGTTGAAACAAACCTCGAACCCTAAAGTGTTAGATACATGGCTTAGAGTTTGGGATTACTCGATTAATTTAAGATGAGTTTTGTTAAGTACACGGCTCGGCTCCTAAAAAAAATTAACAAAATCATAATAATATATTAAAAACTTTATTTATTTAAAAAAAATTACTTATACTCTAAAAATATCTACCTACTCTAAAGTCTTACTTTAAAATGTGTTACAAATATCAAAGTGTTACTTAAAAGTGTTACTTATCTTAAAGTGTTACATCAAAATGTTACTCAATTGAAAAAGTGTTACATCAAAATGTTACTTATAAAAAAAGTGTTACATTAAGTGTTGCATATTAATAAAGTGCTACCTAGGTGTTACGTACATATTCGAGAAACCTGAATTTTAAAAAGTGTTACTCTATACATGTTACCTTAGACCAATTTTGTACTAATGGTCGTCCAAAATTAGGGAGACGTCTAGGTCCCCTTTCTTACCCAGGATTTATAATAGCCAACCGTAAATGGTTGGAAAAACTTGGCCCGACCTAGCCACTTGTCCACAGCCATGCCCATGCTTGGCTATTCATTTGTGGTTCCTAATGGGAAGGCCACCATCTTAAGTGCTCCCAGAGGTCAGTTCGTCGTTTATAAACAGGCCTTGGACGCAGAGTTGAGGTTTCCCCTTCATGACTTTATTGAAGAAGTGCTAAGGCATTACAACCTCGGCCATAATCAGCTGGTGTCGACGCCTGACATAACATTCTAACTTTTATAGTCGTCTGCGAGTTGCGCGGTATGGCCATTTCCTTACCGGCTTTTACCCATCTACATTACGTGTCCAAGGTCCCCAAAACTATTGAAGGGGCTTGGTTCGAGCATCTCGCAACCGTCTTTGGGTTTATCACGGCTTGGGATAAACCCTCAAAGATGCACGACCGGAAGGCGATTTCATCTTTCTCCGGGCTTCCAACGAGGACATTGCGGGGGATATCGTTCTTTGCAATAGGGCGGCAAAAATACCTGGACAAGGGGGTCCTATCTTGGACTTGGAAGATAGGCATGACGACGAGGTAGTTGAGTACTTTAGGATAGCAGAGTACACCAAGCCTAATCGTCCAACTTTGAAAGGGCCAGCTAACTGGATCCCTTTTAAAGAAATGTTTTTTGATGACTGATAAGTGCGTTTCAAACGCACTTTATGGACTCCTTTTAGCTCATTTTGATCCTCTTTCTCCCCTTTCTTCCCTCTTTCTTCTCCCTTTGCCCTTCTATTTCATTCACTTGATCATTCTTGATCATAGTGACATTTTGCTAGATTTTCAGTCATTTTTGACCGAATTTCTAATACATTTGCTTTCACCCTGTTTTGCCATGTTCTTAATATAGGTGGAACTACTAAGATGGCTACATGTTGTAGAGTTGGCAAAGGAAGCAATGAAAATAGAGCACACGTTGAGAATTGCCCCATATCCGCTCGCACAAAGGAGCACATTGCACAATAGAATCTTGAACAGAGAATTTCAAATGGATATAACTTTCAAACCACAAAACGGATGAAGGTAATTCCAGTTGGAGGTGAAAGCTTGTTTCGATAGCTTTCCAACGACTGGTCATAAGCTTGATTTGGATCTAAAACGAAAGAGTTATGCTCTTTTTAAGTTGAACTGTCCGACCAGATCAGAAAGAATGGTGCGCCCGCACCTGATTTTGGTGCGCCCGCACCATTCAAATCCGCGAAGAAAAAAAACGAGGCTTGCCTTAATAACATTGGATTGATTTTATTTTGAACTTATGCTTTATTCTAGAGTTTAGAGAGTTTATTAGGGTTCCACATTAGAGAGATAAACACTTAGTTTTTGATCAAGATTTGAGATTCGTAGATTATAGTTTGTGATTTCTACAACATTGAAGGTACTTTTATTCAATTTAATTTCAAAGTTTCAGTTTTTATTATCTCTTTTCATTGCTATTATTTGTTCTTCCCTTTTATTAGATCTACTTTATTATAGTTTCTTAGTTGTTGCTTTCATTAGATTAATTATCTCTTAATCATGTTTGGCCCTAGATTAGTTATAGATTTCGTGTTTTATTGCTTAGAATCCATGATTAGTGAGTAGTTCCCTATCTAGGGTTAGGGTGAAAGTATGGATTAGGGTTTAAATGTATTGTTAATGTGATTGTGATGATTTAAAGACGTTTATGCATTGATCTTGGTGTTTCGAGGCCTTAGGATAGATATTGATCACATTTGTGCTTTGGTATTTTGATTTCAAATATTCTTAATTGAATTATGAATTCTTTTATCATCCCCATGAATCGACTTAATTTCTAGGCCAAGATATTGGGTAGTAATTAAGGGGATCCTATATTAGGGGTTTTCCAAATTCATTGGATCTCTTAATCAATTGACTAAAGACCATTCGAGAGAGGATTTAGTTGATTGATTAAGCGATCATTCTCGAGTACCATTCGAGAGAGGACTCGAGTATTTTAGAGGAAAGCTAAACCTTGCGTAATCGTTGCCTTTGAATCACAATTGCATTAATAATCGTTGTCCGCTTTGATCCATACTAGTAATCTTAACTCTAGTGTCTTCCTTATTCATATTTTCATCACATATTATTTGCTAGTTCTTTGATATTAGTTAGTCGTAGTTATAAGAATCACTTAAAAACCCCAAAAACCCTTCAATTAGGTAATCTAAACATGCTAGACTTTAATTAATCCCATTTTCCCTGTGGATCGACCCTTGACTTGCCTTTACTACGTTCTTAGTAATTGCTCGTTAGGTTTTATAAATATTGTTTGAAAAGCGATTTTTGGTGCCTTAACGACACACTAAAAACCTCTTATCAATGACAACTTCTTGGTCACCGATGGCTTGCTATTGGACAGAGATAAAGGTAATTCATCCAATTTCTAAGTCAAGTAAGTCGTCCAAATACCTTATTTACTAACCAGTCTAACTTTTTCTTTGCAGAAGCAGCCAGAGCACTCCTTCGCACGTCTTGGAAGGGCGAAACAGATATGTCCAAGTTCAGTGCCAATCTCTGGAAGGAGTGCTCCAAGACGGGGCCCGAAAAGTGGTTTGATACTTTGGTAAGATGAATACTTATTTGGATTATATATATATATATATATATATATATATATATATATATATATATATATATATATATATATATATATATATATATATATATATATATATATATATATATATATATATAGTTGACGAGGGCCAATAATAGGAGAAAAACGGCCTGAACCGACCGACCTTTTCGGCTTAGTTCTTCGTCCGTGTTTAAACCAAATCTCTTTGGACGAAAATCTTTTGTAGAAGGAAGGCGGCTAGTCTTCACTGACCTTCTAGATTGGTTCTTCGTCCATGTTTAAATAACATTCTTTTGGATGAAGATCTTTCGTAGAAGGAAGGCGGCTAGACTTGGCCGTCCTCCTTCAGCGGATGGTCTTCGTCTAGAATTTGAAGGCTGGATTCGCTATCTTCTGGACGAAGATTTTTCATAGAAGGAAGGCGGATGGACTTGGCCGACTTCCTTTTACCTCATCCAGATAGAATTTCTGGATGGTCTTCTTGTTAGACGCAATGTACTCTGCTGAAGAAAGCAGCCTGGACGTTTTCTTTGGACGTTTCTCTATCTGACTTCATTTTTTTTCTTTTGCAGAAGAAGGCCCTAATGTCAAGACGTTAGCTGGGAAACTAGCTTCGTCTAAGAAGAGGCCATCTACTACCGCCGGAGAAGCTCCTTCGGCGAAGAAGACAAAGGGATGTGTCCCTAAAAAGAAACCAGAACGGACAAGCTCTTCCGCTCGTTCAAAAAGCCACTCCCGTCAATCGGAAAGGCCGGGAGACGGGTCTCGTCCACCTCCCGTGGACAAGACTATGATGGTCGTGGATGTTTCGTCCCACCATCTCTCATCTTTTGGGAGAGGAAGGGCATATCTCCCCCTTCCTCCCTCGTGGATCGGCCCGGACGCGACCGATCAAGCCGAAAAATCGGTCGAACGCGGGCGATCGGATCGAAAATCGGCCCGGAAGCGGCCGCGGCTATGGAGATTCAGGCCAACGCGGCCGACAAAGAAGTATCGGCCTTTAGCGGGCCGGTTTCACAACTGATGGCACAAATGCCCCCAGCTTATAGATAAGCTTCTCTATCGTATGGTGAGTCGTACTACTCGAACATTGTTCGAACGCTGCGAGTTGGTGGACGTCGATGAGTCCATCCAACAGACTTGCAGTAGTTTTTCCCATCGAAAAACTAGCCCTTCCACATTTTCAGATAAGGGCAAAGGGCCCGCAGCAGCACAGCCAACTGCTCTTGCTGAGGACTCGACTGATGAGTCTTCACCGGCCTTCGTCAAGATGTTCAGGGCGGAGAGAGACAAGCTCAAACAGGAGCCTTTCAAATCCTATCCTGAGTCCTACATCAAGGGCTTACGGGGGGCCTTGTCTGGATATGTTGGTTATATGTCTCAACTGGCTGCCGAGGTACAATCATTAAAGTTTTGCTTTGCTGTTCTTGCTTTACACTTGTATTTATTCCATTGTGTTTGACATCGTCCACTAACTACGTCTTTTTGTCTATGCAGCTCTTTGCTCGGAGCATAATAACTGAGGATTGGGCCAGGAAGCTGAGGAAGGAAAATATATAGCTCGTCCACCAAGCTGCTATATATGGTCGGGGATAAGACCATTCAGGATTACGAGATGCTCAGGACTCTCCACCGGTAATCACATGAATCTTAGGAGAGTCGTCTGGCCACCATGGAGTCCAGCAACAAAAAATACCTCGTCAAGATCAATGAATTGATAAAAGAGAAGGATGGGTTGAAGTCGGTCCTGGATACAGTGTCTGACGACCTGAAGGGGGGAGAGGAACGCAGCTCTCTTGGCTGTAGCCGAGCTCAGAAAAGAGAACCTCAAACTTAATGAGGACAACTCTCGTCTGAAGGAGGAGGCAGTCCAATCCTTCAATGACGCCAAGGAGGCTCTACTCAACGTCGTCGAAACCTCCAAAGGTTGGCTCTTAAAGCCTTCGAGATGATGGCAGAGCCTGAAGAGGTTTTCCGCTTTGAGCGTCGTTTGCTATTTCAACAAGATTTGAACCGGGCCCAAATAGCTGGTGAGCTCCCCCAAACTTCTCAGACTCTGACGAAGAAGAGGAGGAGGATGACTAGGAGAATCTTGAGGGCCAGGTGGACGGCAAGGATGCCCCTGAGGACCAGGCGAACGACGAAGATGCAACCCCGGCTGATCAGAATGAATAGCTTTTAGGCTATTATTGTTGTTGTATCTCTGCTGATTTGCCACCATTGTAGCCATTTTCAGTCTAGGTTTACTTTTGTTTTTGTTTTGAACAATTAGGCTAGTCTTGTAACTCTGCCTTATTTTGGCAATTAATTTGCTATATTATGTAAAAAATTAGGCTAGTCTTGTAACTATTAAATTGCTTACATCTTACACTTTATGCTTAGTTATCTTTTCAAATTGCTTTCGTCCAATTATGCTCGTCTTATAACTCAATACTGGATGACCATGATTTCAAACAGACTTAAGTCCAATATACTCGTCCTAATTCTGAATACTGGACGATTGCAATTTCAATTATCAAGCCAAGTACAGAGACACTCGTCCTGAATGCTGGACGATTATGGCCTAATCCATTTTGCCCAAGTCCAAAGACACTCGTCCTGAATGCTGGACGATTATGGCCTGATCCATTTTGCCCAAGTTCAAAGGCACTCGTCCAATGCTGGACGATCATAGTTTAAACTAATTTGCCCAAGTCCAAAGGCACTCGTCCAATGCTGGAAAATTATGGCTTAAACCATTTTGCCCAAGTCCAAAGGAAATTGTCCTGAATGCGCACGTCCTAGAAGTTCTAAGCCTTGGTCGCTTCCCCCCTTCCTGGAACTGGGCTCGTCCGAATGTTCAAGATGAGATGTGTTCCAAGAAGGAGCCTGACCACCATAGGCCGAACTTCTATGTCCCCCAAATGGACTTGCTTAATTAGTTTTTGACCATAATAATAATCTCACTTGCCAGCCTTGTTGAATATGATTTTTTCCATGAGCTTATCATTTTATGACCGACTCCTTTAGAAGGCAATGTTTGTCTTGTAATAATGGTTCCCTTACTAGGGTCATTACTTCTTGGTCGACCTTGCTTTTGAAAATAAGATACCTTTACTAAGGTTTACTATCTTCAGGCCGGTTTTCTTTAGGAAGCAGTGTTCATCTTGTAATAATGTTTCCCTTACTATAAAATATTACAACTTGGACGACCATGCTTTTGAAAATAATTTACCTTTAATAAGGTTTATTATTTTGTGGGCGGCTTCCTTTAGGATGCAATGTGCGTCATAAAAATAATTGTCCCTTACTGGGGTTATTCATTCTTTAGGCAAATTATATTGATTTACTTCCTTTAGACGTTATTGGTTTCTTCAATTTTTAGCTAAGTTAATGTCACTTTAAGATTAATGGTTAACCAATGGTAAAATGCCCCAAAGTGAATGACTTAAATAAAAGGATTATTTAACTAGAATAATACAAATTTTGGCTGATTCGCCTACAATAATACAAACTTTTGATTATTATTTAATAATACAAACTTTATACCAACTTTTCCTAGAGTAAGACAAAACCGGATGCAATCTACTCCCTCCAGTCTTTATTAGCTTACCCCTTTCTTTTGCACAAAGTTTTAGGAGGAATAGTATTGTGGGGCATACTAAGAGAGAGAAAAGATTATTTTATACTAAAGTTGAATGTATGTGTGATGGAAAGTTAGTGGATTAATTTCAAAAATAGCAAAAAAAAAGGGAACTAATAAGGACACCCTTAAAAGGAATAGGGTGAACTAATAAAGACCAGGAGGGAGTAATAAACAGCTAAATTGAGATACATGTCGCTATTATATTGGTTGGTTTTTTAATCTTAATTAAATAAAATAAAAACAAAAAGAACTGTTTTTCTTTTTTCCCTCTTCCTCCTTCCCCTCACTGAACCTGACTTGTTCTCTCTTTAACCCTCATCCCCCACCCCTACCCACCGGAAAATCTAGCTGGAGTTTGCCGGAGTTCGCCGGAGAACGTTCGGTTTTCTTATTCGACTCTTTGCCGTTAGTGAAGCTTATTTCTACTGCATATTGTCCTGTCGATTTCATGTACTCCTTGGAAGTGATTTTGAAGAAAATTTGTGACCTGGAATTGATTGTGTTCTTGGATTAATTTTGTAACAGTTGCAAGAGATTGAACATATTAGGTCTTAATTCAATGGTGTTATTAAAAGCTTCGCCGAAAACTTTCGCAATTGAAGCTAAGAATTGGTCTGAATCTTCTCATCGTTTCCTAAAGTTTTGCTCCGATGCCAGAAATGTCGAAGTCTGCTACACTTTCGACATGTTAATTTACTTTTTCTCTAAAACAAAATATCAATTCCTCTTCTGTTACATATTCTTCACATTAACTCCTAATTTTCCTCCACTGAATCTCAAACTAATCTAAAATCAACCTCTAATTTCAATCTCAAAGAAAAGTGCAAAAAAATAAAAGAAGAAAATAACGAGTTTCAACTTCAATAGTTCAGTTCCATTCATAATCAGTAAATTTCAGCATGAATTTTCGCTGATTTTTTCTTAAATTCTTTTGTAACAGATTCGATTATACTGTTTACAAAACCGAGGAAGATGAGCTTCATTAATGGAGAAAGCAACCATTAATTCACACGCGCAAGCGTTTGATTAAATTTATCATCAAAGTTAATGAAAACTAAATTATTTGGGGTGGATTTTGACGGAGGCAGAGGAGATGGAGATGGAGATGGAGATGGAGACGCGGTCGGTGTGGGTGAACCCAAATTTCTCGAAGAGGGTCATGGGGCGGGTGTCGGAGGTGATATTTAAGGATTTGATCTCGGCGGAGGAGAGTGGGAGGAGGAGTAGGAAGATGAGGAGAGAGATAAAAGGGTGGTGCCATTGGATTTGTGGTGGTGGTCTTCTGGTGGAGGAGGAGAGAGATGGATCTTGTGAGAATGGGCAGGAGTGGCAAGTGGGGAGGAGGGAAAAAGAGAAACTTATTTTTTTTTTTTTTTAATTTTTTTACGTGTTTTACAGTTTACAAGTTAATTTGACCTACTCCAGGAATTTTAATATATAGTTTGTATTATTAAATAATAATCGAAAATATGTATTATTGCAGGCGAATCGACCAAAGTTTGTATTATTCTAGTTAAATAATCCTAATTTTTTTTTTTTGATTTGGTAAGATGAATAACATCTGGGCTACCCTCGCACAGGGTCCAACCCAGAGACCCAGGCACTTGGAAGGAGGGGGAGTTATAAGGGGAATTCTCCTCCAAGTGCCCCTCACTTGGTGGGATTCGAACCCGTGACCTTGAGGTCATGAGGTGGAATTCCTACCAAGTGAGCCAAGCTAAGCTTGGTAGTTAAATAATCCTAAATAAAATAGAGAAACAATCATAAGTATAGAGAGAAGGTAGAAATTGTATTATGTGAATTTTACTTGGCAAAACACCAAGGTACATGCATACATTCCTAATTCTCTTTTTGTGCCATGAAACTTTTTCAGTGTACAAACTACCATTGCTGAGCACTGCATTAGATCGCACATAGTACTACTTCAGAGTGTCTGAATTCCAGGTTCGCTGTATGGGTCGTCCATCTAGATCTTGAAGACGGAATGTTCCACCTCTTATCTTCTTCCACGACTAGGTAAGGACCTTCCCAGTTTGTTGTCAGCTTGCCCAGTTCTTTGGCTCGTCCTACAACTTCCATCTTCATCAGGACCAAATCCCCTACTTTCAGTGGTCGTCTGGTGACCCTCTTGTTAAATTCACGAGCCATTCGAGTCTTGTACAATTGCATTCTTAACAATGCGTTGCCCTTTACCTCTGGTAACTGATCCAAGGCAGTGCGCAAGGCGGCCCAGTTGGCCTCTTTTGTGTACAACATGACTCTTAGGGTGGGCACTTCAATCTCAATTGGCAACATAGCCTTAGTTCCATAGACTAACATGAAAGGTGTATCGCCTGTGGAATTCTTAGTCATGGTTCTAGTTGACCATGGAACCCGCTGTAGTTTTTCAACCCATAGTTCCTTAGCATTTTCCAACTTCCTTTTGATGCCATTTAACAAGATCTTGTTGAAGGACTCTACTTGCCCATTAGCTTGTGGGTGGGCTACTACAGCAAAATAATGAGCCTTGATTTCTCTTTCTGACAGCCAATCTTTCAGCTTTGGCGTTTCAAACTGCTGACCATTGTCGAAGACGATTGACTGTGGCATGCCAAACCCAGTTATGACATTCTTCGAAATAAAATTCTTGACATCATTGATAGTTATGCCTCGTACTGCCTCCGCTTCTATCCACTTAGTAAAATCATCAACAACCACAATCACAAACTTCTTTTGTCCAGCGGCCACAGGAAAGGGTCCCAAGATATCCATGCCCCATTTAGCGAAAGGCGGAGGGAACAAAATGGGAGTTAGGTAATTGGACGGCTTCTGGTGCAAGTTTCCATGCTTCTGACAACTGTCACATTTCTTAGCATAAGCAAGGGTATCTTCTTTCAAGGTAGGCCAATAGTACCCAGTTCTTAAGGCCTTCTCTCATAAGGCTCTACCCCCAATATGAGATGCACAGGCCCCTTCATGGAGTTCCTTCAAAACTTCCATTCCATCTTCTCGAGTAATACACTTAAGTAGAGGACAATTGAAATACTTCTTATACAAAGTTTCATCCCACAGTTCAAACCACTTGTCTCTGGCCTTGACATACTTAGTCTCCACAGGGTCTGATGGTAACTGGCCTATCTTTTTGAAGTCTATGATGGGCTCCATCCATACTGTTCCTCGGCTTAGGAACATGACTTCTTCTTGATCAATACTTTTCTTTGACTTAACATCCCTGAACACTGTCCTTGGTATATCACAATCAGCTGAACTGGCTAGCTTAGAAAGAGCATCAGCCTGATGGTTTTCTGATCTTGCTACTTGCTCCAACACAAACCGCTTTAAAGTTCAATCTCATCTCTAATAAGGCGCGTATACTTGCTCATAGATGCTTCCTTACATTCATAATCTCCATTTACTTGGCTGACCACTAAGAGAGAGTCCGATTTGGCCTCGATCTCTAAAGCCCCAACCGCTCTACACATCTTGATTCCAGCTAGTAGGGCCTCATATTCAGCCTCCTTGTTGGACGCCTGAAACTGGAATCTTAAGGCATATTCAAACTTATCCCCTTCCAGGGATTGATAAATAATTCATGCTCCACATCCATTGGCTATTGATGATCCATTTAACATAAGAGTCCAAAACTTCCCCGCCTTCGCTAGATCAGCTATTGGATCTATAGTTGGCCGAGTAAGCTCAACTATGAAATCAGCTAAGGCCTGGCCTTTAATAGCCTTCCTTGGCTCGAAAGTTATATCAAACATGTTCAACTCAACGGCCCATTTTAACATTCTTCCAAATGGCCTCCATCTTTTGCAACACTTGCTTTAAAGGGCGATCGGTATAGACCGATGTCTTTGTGAGCTAAAAAATAAGGTCTAAACGTCGGTGGCCATGACAAGTGCCAATCAGAACTTCTCGACCGATGTATATCTGCATTCTGCATCTTTGAGCACATGACTCACAAAATACACTAGAATTTGCACCGACTCGCGCTCAGCCAGCAGGACAGCGCTAACAGCTTGAGGAGACACTACTAAGTATACAAACAATTTTTCCCCTTCGGTTGAGTTGACCAGCCTGGGTAACTGATGAAGATGGTCTTTGACTTGTTGTAACGACTGCTCTGCCTCAGCTGTCCATTCAAACTTAGTTTTTTTCTTGATTGTAGCAAAGAAATGATGACACTTGTCCCCTAAGTTAGATAAGAACAGGCCAAGAGCCGGGAGGCAGCCAGTCAAACGCTGCACTTCCTTAATCTTTGCCAGTGACTTCATATCTAGAATGGCTAGGATTTTTTCAGGATTAGCTTCAATTCCCCTCTGGTCTACTAGAAACTCCAAGAACTTTCCGGCCATAACTCCAAAAACACATTTTTTGGGATTTAACTTTAGCTTATACTTCCTGAGAGTCTCAAAGGTCTCTCGCAAATCACCAATGTGGTCTTTTTCTTGCTAACTCTTCACTATCATATCATCTATGTATGCCTTCATGTTCCTACCCAATTGCGGCTGAAAAACTGTGTTGACCAGTCTCTGGAAGGTGGCCGGCGCATTTCTGAGTCCAAAAGGCATCATGAGCCAACCATATAATCCTTTCTATGTTATGAAAGACGTCTTGTCCTGGTCGTCTGGCCACAGAGGAATTTGATGGAAACTGGAATAGGCGTCCATGAAGCTCAACAAAGCATGGCCGACCGTGGAATCAACCAGCCGATCCAACTTAGGCAAAGGAAAACTGTCCTTGGGACAGGCCTTGTTGAGATCAATGTAGTCCACATACATCCTCCATGTGCCATTAGGCTTTGGCACCATGACCACATTAGCTATCCAATTTGGATAATAAGTTTCTCTGATGAAACGGGCCTCTGTAGACACCAAATTTTGAACCCCTTTTTTCGTATAAAATTTTAAAATAAAGATTTTGAAAAGAAATAAAAATAACGAAAACCGTCAAGTATTGTGGAGCACGCGCCCCGTCAAAGGCGTGTTTCGTCCCGGAACGCGAGTTTCATTCCATCGTATGGTTTTCCTTTTTTTGCGTTTTAGTCATACAATTCTGGCTTAGAAACATAATTTTCCGTGAGTTAACTACAACCACCGGTTTAATAAAATGATCTGTAGTATAATCATGCTCGTCTTTACTAATTTGATGAGTTTTCGTTAATTGTTTTAAGCTAGTATTTCGAAAAACAGAAAAAACGAGTCGCAATTAGGCGCCGGGATTTTAATCGTCTCCCAAAACCGGTAGTAATCAGTTTTCTTGATGGTCAAGTCATTGTTTATTGGATAAAGAATAAGAATATATTCTTTAACCACTAATCACATTATTTTTTCCATTAGTTAAGGAATAAGAATCAAGAAAAAGAATAAGAATAAGAATCAAATTCAAAGTGTAAGAGACAAGAATCCGGATTTTTTCCGAAGATTCGAGTTGTGCGCCAGGCACATGATCATGCGCCCAGAGCACAGTGGTGTCCTGCGCCAGACGCAGGCTAGTGCGCCTAGCGCAGGTTCCTGCGTTTGGCGCACTGGTCCAATCAGCATTTTTTTCACGTTTTTTGATGCATTTCTACGTATTAGGATGTGTTAAAATTCGGATTTTGCTTCATTAGTGTACAGATCAAAATCAAATCTAAAGAGAATAAGAATATTGGCATTTCCCATAAATTTGATGATGTAGGAGGATTTAGTGATGTCATTAGTGTGATGTCATTAAGATAATTTGGGTTGATAAAGATCTGTTTTTCTACCTTCTTCAAACCCTAATTCACCACCTCATTTCCCTATAAATACCCCCCATTTTTTTTACTTCAACAGAAAACAACGTCATACAATTTCACTTAACTCTACAACTTCTAACTCCCAAGAAATCTCAATACTAGTCTCCTCCTCCTTAATTTCTACATCTAAGCAAAAGTTAAGTAAAGAAGTTCATCAAAAGAAAAACACAAAAAAGGGTTTAAGTTAGTAATTAAGTGGATTCAGAGACTCACTTAGAAATTAAGAAAATCACAAAAAAGGTAGAACACTTTGCAAAAGGAAGTGCATCATTGAGTTACCAAGGTAAAGTTGAAGTTCTTGTTATTTTTTTCTTGATCATCTTCTTAATCACATACTAACTTTCTCTTTGTTTTCTCTTATCATTTTTTAATTTTTAGAGTGATTTGGGTATGTGGAAGTCCTAATAGGTTCCCAACCTTAAATCACCCCACCTAGAATAGTCAACTCTAATGGGGAGACTCTTCGGAAATGTAACAGCCCGAGTTTTTCCGACCAACTTTCAAAGGATTAAGCACAGCGAAAGAGAATCTGATCGAGCTAAACCGAACTATTACCATCACACTCACCGAAATACATCGGAGAGTATGTAACTCAAATCCCAATTCTATTCAATTTAATTAACTATTATAATAACGCCTGATTCTCAGACTCTATTTTACTAAATTTTATTAGAAATTCCGGCAGAGTTTCCTTTGAAAATAGGACAACCCTAAATCGGGAATAATATGAACCTGTTACAATTTCAATAAATAAAATAATTCCACCTAAACTCAACAGCCTCGACGCTTTCGCGGAGCAACCCCAAGAGAGAATCAGGAGCACTAACGACTCTTAAATACAGAATTAGATTATAGAAAATAAACTATTAACTATTACAAAGTGGAGCGTCCTCGCCTCGAAAACAAATATAATACTACACCAACTTGTATCAGCTTCAATTTGCAAAAGATTAACTTACGGCTTCAACCAGAAACATTTAGGATACTGCCACCCACCAAGTGACAGGCCACAGAAATGACAAAACAACATACACACATCAGCAAAGCTGAGTACTAAACCCGTAAAGTGATTAACACATGCTTTGGTGGCTTTTACTTGAAAACGACTCAATGGTCAATATAATCACAACAATCACACTGTCACAATATGCATCACATCAACTCCTGTTGACCACATACATATTATATCTTTATCCGATTATTTCTTTTATAGTACACCATCATTCACATAACAACAAATACAACGAGGCGACTCCCAAGCAATCACAACAGAGATATATTTCATATATATTTATTTAATTAGCCTTTCAAACATATCACGATTCCTTATGAGGAATCTAAGTTAACCAATTCTGATATAGATTATATAACTTATTTCCTTTAATCGATTTCTTATCAGAAATCCAACTTCTATTCTCAAATACTATATTAATCATTTTCTTATACCTTTACAAACAATTCCTTATCGGGAATTAAATAACATGACAACATTCCATGACACGATTCCTTATCGGGAATCCAATATCAAAATATGATTCCTTATCAGGAATCCAATATCATAACAACTTACCATGATACGATTCCTTATCGGGAATCCAGTATCAAAATATGATTCCTTACCAGGAATCCAATATCATCATTCATATTCAAGTACTGAATAAACATTCATTACATTACCTGATATGATTCCTTATTAGGAATCCAATATCGAAACAACTCACCATGATACGATTCCTTATCGGGAATCCAATATCGAAATAACTTTCATACTTTGAGATAACTTTATTTTTAACCAGGGGGAAAGAGAACGCGGCGGAGGAGACAAAGCTTACACTCCGACAGTGGGGGTCGTAACCCAACCATTCGCTTTACTTTTGGCCAATAACCGCGACTAGTCCGGAGTACATTTTTCCGCTGATTCAATAAGCCATCCACAAGTTTCACATTACCTGATATATCGCTTGATTATCGCCCCACAGAGCAATGGGCAGGTTTCCCTGTGGGGCCCCCCAAGGTTCACAGTCCATGGGGTACTGTTCGTATCACCTCATCCGTCGACTCAGGCGAGGCTACTTTCCGCTTTAGATTCCTTTCAATGATCATTCGGTACTCAATCAGATCATTCATATAACGCATCCAATGGTAATAGTAATTCTTAACATCTTTTGAACAACCAACCATACTAGGGGACTTCACTTTAGAGAACTATACTTATATATCATAGTACCTTCATACGTATTTTGAGTTCAATATATTTATGCATTTAGGTTCAACTCAATTTCAATCATAGAACTTATTGACCACAATAACTTATAAGCAATCACATCTGGTAAATACCAATCACAACAACAAAAGATCTCTCAGCTTGAATTAACTAACGAGAGTTACTAAATTACTTACGCACAACTTATACTCTTGCATATAAATATCTTATACTCTACCTCATGCTTGTCAATCCACATTTATCTTAATGGTAACAACACTAGTTATCAAGCACCAACAACAATTACAATAGGTCTCTCTCTTAGAATCAACTAAGGAGAGTTAACTTAAACTTCACAACTTGAAATTCATCAATCAACGGTTGATTTAAGTGACTAAATATGATTCTGGTTATACCATTAGCTGAATTCTAATTAACGTGATAAAAAATGAACCCATCTAGGAACCATACTCACACTTGCATTGACGAGTCCACCCCGTTCCCAATTACAGAACAACTGAATCAAATAACTGAAGCTCCTTTAAAGGAATCACTAACCTTGTATTCACTTATTTACAAAAACTCATGTACTAATTCATTTTAGCGAACACGAATAGGATAGTCCAAATTATTATACTAATCCATTTACATTATTAAACCAAATCCCTTTCTAGAAACACCACCTAAGTAATCTAGTCCATAATTAGTTAAACTAACTCCAATATCCTCATTATTAGCGATAATTAGTTAATCCCTTTTTAACTCTTTGTGAGAAAATTAATTAAGTTATTAACTTCCATCATCTAGTTGAATGATTCTCCTTTATGACACCATCCAACAACTCCAATCATATTATACTCTTTTACCCTTCAGAATTAATCTTCGAATTTATCTTAATAACAATGACAAGAGCCAATAGTTATTCCTGTTAAGTTTCAAATAAATAAACTAATCCTATGAGAGTTCTTAATACATTCACTTTTACCAATCTACTCACATCCTTTAGTTTTAAATAAATTGGCTGTATCTCAGAAACCAACTCTATGATATCAACAATAAAAATATTCCTCATTTGCAGATCAGTCTTAATTAATGCAATTCCAAGAATCACAAAACTAACACGCAAACATGATTTTATAGTTCATACTATACAATTGACCAATGACCATACCTCATTGAATTCCACTTAGATGAATTAAACAAATTACCATGGGCTTGACCATATGTCATTGACAAAACTAACTCAACCCGATATCTAGATATTTAAAGATAGAACTTGTTATAGTGAAAGCCTTTGACAAAATTACAATTTACAACTTATAGTCAGACCATTGTTTCTTAAGCATTAGACTTCTGAAACTAAGACATCCAAGTTGATTGGATTCATAATGAAAATGAGTAACAATGGCAATATTTAGTACATCCATACATGAAATAGGTCTTAGCTTCTAAACGAAATCATATTCATTCCATACTTAATTAACAAGATAATAACCACATTCTTTTAACTAAACTAATTATTCTTTAGAAGTTGTTAAACTGATTCCATTAAGAAGCTAACATAACTACAAGCCGAACTCCAAGTATTATTGTTAAGTTTAGTAAACATTAACTACATCGATATTAACATCCTCCACATTAACCAGTTAATTATAAACTAATTATTCGTTAATCATTCATGAATTCCGTTAGTAAAGCAACCATTAATCACATCACTCTAACAAGTTTTATCAGACTGAGTTAACAACTCCTAACTAGAATATTTTCCAGAACACCAACTAAAAGGGATACTCAAAGATTGAGTTTTCCTCCAACGAACAACAACAATTCAACAATACCACGTTTATTCAGTCAACCAACACAACAAATTCAATTTGAACAATTCAAGATTAACAATAATTTCAGCATCATCATCGATATCATTCAACTGACAATCAAAATCCACACTCCATAACAAACTAATCTCCATCCAAAATTAGAAAGAACAAAATCAAAACAAGGAGGAAATGAGGGTTAGTACCAGCATCAACACGAGGAGGAAGGAGAACAGGACCACCAGCGCACGACTGTGCCAAGTGGTGGCGCACAAAAACCGACAGCAGCGGTGCACAACAGCACCACCACCGACAACAACAGTAGCAGCAACATTAAGAAGACGAAAGAGAAGAGAGAAGTGGCGACAAGCAGCAACAACAGCGCTGACAAGAACGACGGCAACAACACCACCAGGTGAGGCTGGGTGAGGAGGAAGAGAGGGGAGCAAAGAAGAGGGCGGCGTTGCCGCACAACAGTAGCAGCGGCAGGGGGAAAACCTTCGGCGAGCTCAGAGGGAAACGCCGGCAAGGCGTCCGGTGATTGGAGGCGAAGGAGGTGCGAAGGGAGCGGGAGGATTACGGGGGTTTGAGGGAGTCGGGGAGAGAGAAATAGATTGGGGTTCCTTTTTTGAGTTTATCCAACCGAAAGGAAAAGGAAAGGAAGGTTTTGTGTTTTACTCTCCAAACCGACAAAGGAAAAAAAAAAACAAGGATGGAAACCAACTTTAGTTTCCTAATTGGCCAAATACTACTCGACATATTTTAAATAACTAAAAACATTAAAATATATTTAATGATAACTTCATAAAATTAAATAAAATTAATATACTATAAACACGACAAACAAAATTCATATTCCAACCCAAATAAAATAAGAATATCTAAAATATAATTAACTTAATAAATATAATTAGTATTTAATAAACGCTTGTAAAAATAAGCCTGTTGCATACTACCACCCTTATCAAAAGTTTCGTCCTCGAAACTTTCAAACAGTTATTAAATAAAGCAAAAATCTCAAGCTCCCAAGATATTAGGCGTGCAGCCTCCATTCCACCATCATCTTTTGTATCTCCGCTTCAACTTGACTCACAAAATCAAGGAGCAAAGAAAACAAAAGGGGCAAACTTGTTGGCATTGGATTCCAATCATCTCATTTGCAGAGATCTCGTTTGAAATTCATTTATTTAAGCAAATCATATAAGTTTTCTCGAGATACACACACTAAGTAATTAATATCAAAGACAATCAAGTCATAACAAGATAACTTTATACACATTAACAAATATACAAACTAAACATTACATATGCACGTAAATGGATTCACATAGCACACGCAAAAGGTGCAAACACTCATACGACTTGATTCATTTATACCTAACACTTTAGTCAATCCATTAATCCTATTTTCAACTCCTACGACATGATATTGAGATCACAACGTATCCAAAACCAATAAAGCTCTGATACCACTTGTAACATCTCGAGTTTTCCCGACCATCTTACAAAGGATTACGCACAGCGAAAGAGACTCTGATTGAGCTAACCCGAACTATTACCATCACACTCACCGAACTACATCGGAGAGTATGGAACTCAAATACCAATTCTTTTCAATTTAATTAACTATTATAATAACGCATGATTCTCAAACTCTATTTTACTAAATTTCATTAGAAATTCAGGCAGAGTTTCCTTTGAAAATAGGACAACCCTAAATCGGGAAATACTATGAACCTGTTACAATTTCAATAAATAAAATCATTCCAACTAAACTTTACAGCCTCGACGCTTTCGCGGAGCAACCCCAAGAGAGAATCAGGAGCACTAACGACTCTTAGATACAAAAATAGATTATAGAAAATAAACTATTAACTATTACAAAGTGGAGCGTCCTCGCCTCGAAAACAAACATAATACTACACCAACTCGTATCAGCTTCAATTTGCAAAAGATTAACTTACGGCTTCAACCTGAAACATTTAGGATACTGCCACCCACCAAGTGACAGGCCACATAAATGACAAAACAACATACACACATCAGCAAAGCTGAGTACTAAACCCGTAAAGTGATTAACACATGCTTTGGTGGCTTTTACTTGAAAACGACTCAACGGTCAATATAATCACAACAATCACACTGTCACAATATGCATCACATCAACTCCTGTTGACCACATACATATTATATCTTTATCCGATTATTTCTTTTATTGTACACCATCATTCACATAACAACAAATGCGACGAGGCGACTCCCAAGCAATCACAACAGAGATATATTTCATATATATTTATTTAATTAGCCTTTCAAACATATCACGATTCCTTATAAGGAATCTAAGTTAACTAATTCTGATATAGATTATATAACTTATTTCCTTTAATCGATTTCTTATCAGAAATCCAACTTCTATTCTCAAATACTATATTAATCATTTTCTTATACCTTTACAAATAATTCCTTATCGGGAATTAAATAACATGACAACATTCCTTGACACGATTCCATATCGGGAATCTAATATCAAAATATGATTCCTTATTAGGAATCCAATATCATAACAACTTACCATGATACGATTCCTTATCGGGAATCCAGTATCAAAATATGATTCCTTACCAGGAATCCAATATCATCATTCATATTCAAGTACTGAATAAACATTCATTACATTACCTGATATGATTCCTTATAAGGAATCTAATATCGAAACAACTCACCATGATACAATTCCTTATCGGGAATCCAATATCGAAATAACTTTCATACTTTGAGATAACTTTCTTTTTAACCAGGGGGAAAAAGAACGCGGCGGAGGAGACAAAGCTTACACTCCGACAATAGGGGTCGTCACCCAACCATTCGCTTTACTTATGGCCAATAATCGCGACTAGTCCGGTGTACATTTTTCCGCTGATTCAATCATCCATCCACAAGTTTCAAATTACCTGATATATCGCCCGATTATCACCCCACAGATCAATGGACAGGTTTCCCTGTGGGGCCCCCAAGGTTCACAGTACATGGGGTACTGTTCGTGTCACCTCATCCGTCGACTCAGACGAGGCTACTTTCCGCTTTCGATTCCTTTCAATGATCATTCGGTACTCAATCAGATCATTCATATAACGCATCCAATGGTATTAGTAATTCTTAACATCTTTTGAACAACCAACCATACTAGGGAACTTCACTTTAGAGAACTATACTTATATATCATAGTACCTTCATACGTATTTTGAGTTCCATATATTTATGCATTTAGGTTCAACTCAATTTCAATCATAGAACTTATAGACCACAATAACTTATAAGCAATCACATCTGGTAAATACGAATCACAACAACAAAAGATCTCTCAGCTAGAATTAACTAACGAGAGTTACTAAATCACTTACGCACAACTAATACTCTTGCATATAAATATCTTATACTCTACCTCATGCTTGTCAATCCACATTTATCTTAATGGTAACAACATTAGTTATCAAGCACCAACAACAATTGCAATAGGTCCATCTCTTAGAATCAACTAAGGAGAGTTAACTTAAACTTCACAACTTGAAATTCATCAATCAACGGTTGATTAAATTGACTAAATATTATTCTGGTTATACCATTAGCTGAATTCTAATTAACGTGATTAACAATGAACCCATCTAGGAACCATACTCACACTTACATTGACGTGTCCACCCCTTTCCCAATTACAGAACAACTGAATCAAATAACTGAAGCTCCTTTAAAGGAATCACTAACCTTGTATTCACTTATTTACAAGAACTCATGAACTAATTCATTTTAGCGAACACGAATAGGATAGTCCAAATTATTATACTACTCCATTTACATTATTAAACCAAATCCCTTTCTAGAAACACCACCTCAGTAATCAAGTCCACAATTATTTAAACTAACTCCAATATCCTCATTATTAGCGATAATTAGTTAATCCCTTTTTAACTCTTTGTGAGAAAATTAATTAAGTTATTAACTTCCAGTATCTAGTTGAATGATTCTCCTTTAAAACACCATCCAAAAACTCCAATCATATTATACTCTTTTACCCTTCAGAATTAACCTTCGAATTTATCTTAATAACAATGACAAGTGCCAATAGTTATTCCTGTTAAGTTTCAAATAAATAAACTAATCCTATGAGAGTTCTTAATACATTCACTTTTACCACTCTACTCACATCCTTCAGTTTTAAATAAATTGATTGTATCTCAGAAACCAGCTCTATGATATCAACAATAACAATATTCCTCATTTGCAGATCTGTCTTAATTAATGCCATTCCAAGAATCACAAAACTAACACGCAAACATGATTTTATAGTTCATACTATACAATTAACCAATGACCATACCTCACTGAATTCCACTTAGATAAATTAAACAAATTACCATGGGCTTGACCATATGTCATTGACAAAACTAACTCAACCCGATATCTAGATATTCAAAGATAGAACTTGTTATAGTGAAAGCCTTTGACAAAATTACAATTTACAACTTATAGTCAGACCATTGTTTCTTAAGCAATATACTTCTTAAACTAAGACATCCAAGTTGATCGGATTCATAATCAAAATGAGTAACAATGGCAATATTTAGTACATCCATACATGAACTGGGTCGTAGCTTCTAAACGAAATCATATTCATTCCATATTTAATTAACAAGAGAATAACAACATTCTTTTAACTAAACTATTCATTCTTTAGAAGTTGTTAAACTGATTCCATTAAGAAGCTAACATAACTACAAGCCGAACTCCAGGTATTATTGTTAAGTTTAGTAAACATTAACTACATCGATATTAACATCCTCCACATTAACTCATCAGAACAAACTAATTAACCAGTTAATTAACAACTAACTATTCGTTAATCATTCATGAATTCCGTTAGTAAAGCAGCTATTAATCACATCACTCTAACAAGTTTTATCAGACTGAGTTAACAACTCCTAACTTGAATATTTCCCAGAACACCAACTAAAAGGATACTCAAAGATTGAGTTTTCCTCCAATGAACAACAACAATTCAACAATACCACGTTTATTCAGTCAACCAACGCAACAAATTCAATTTGAACAATTCAAGATTAACAATAATTTCAGCATCATCATCGATATCATTCAACCGACAATTAAAATCCACACTCCATAACTAACTTATCTCCATCCAAAATTAGAAAGAACAAAATCAAAACAAGGAGGAAAGGAGGGTTAGTACCAACATCAACACGAGGAGGATGGAGAACAGGACCACCAACGCACAGCGGTGCCAAGTGGTGAGGCACAAAAACCGACAACAGCGGTGCACAACAACACCACCACCGACAACAACAGTAGCAGCAACAGCAAGAAGAAGAAAGAGAAGAGAGAAGTGGCGGCAAGCAGCAACAACAGCGTCGACAAGAACGACGGCAACAACACCACCAGGTGAGGCTGCGTGAGGAGGGAGAGAGGCGAGCAAAGAAGAGGGCGGCGTTGTCGCACAACAGTAGCAGCGACAAGTGGGCTTCCTTCGGCGAGCTCAGAGGAAAACGCCTGTAAGGCGTCCGGTGATTGGAGGCGAAGGAGGTGCGAAGGGAGCGGGAGGATTACGGGGGTTTGAGGGAGTCGGGGAGAGAGAAATAGATTGGGGTTCCTTTTTTGAGTTTATCCAACCGAAAGGAAAAGGAAAGGAAGGTTTTGTGTTTTACTCTCCAAACCGACAAAGGAAAAGAAAAAAAAAACAAGGATGGAAACCAACTTTAGTTTCCTAATTGACCAAATACTACTCGACATATTTTAAATAACTAAAAACATTAAAATATATTTAATGATAACTTCATAAAATTAAATGAAATAAAAATACTATAAACACGACAAATAAAATTCATATTCCAACCCAAATAAAATTAGAATATCAAAAATATAATTAACTTAATAAACATAATTAGTATTTAATAAACGCTTGTAAAAATAAGCCTGTTACATACTACCACCCTTATCAAAAGTTTCGTCCTCGAAACTTGCAAACAGTTATTAAATAAAGCAAAAATCTCAAGCTCCCAAGATATTATGCGTCCAGCCTCCATTCCACCATCATCTTTTGTATCTCCGCTTCAACTTGACTCACGAAATCCAAGAGCAAAGAAAACAAAAGGGGCAAGCTTGTTGGCCTTGGATTCCAATCATCTCATTTGCAGAGATCTCGTTTGAAATTCATTTATTTAAGCAAATCATATAAGTTTTCTCGAGATACACATACTAAGTAATTAATATCAAAGACAATCAAGTCATAACAAGATAACTTTATACACATTAACAAATATACAAACTATACATTACATATGCACGTAAATGGATTCACATAGCACACGCAAAAGGCGCAAACACTCATACGACTTGATTCATTTATACCTAACACTTTAGTCAATCCATTAATCCTATTTTCAACTCCTACGCCATGATATGGAGATCACAACGTATCCAAAACCAATCAAGCTCTGATTCCACTTGTAACATCCCGAGTTTTCCCGACCAGCTTACAAAGGATTAAGCACATCGAAAGAGACTCTGATCGAGCTAACCCGAACTATTACCATCACACTCACCGAACTACATCGGAGAGTATGGAACTCAAATCCCAATTCAATTCAATTTAATTAACTATTATAATAACGCCTGATTCTCAGACTCTATTTTACTAAATATCATTTGAAATTCTGGCAGAGTTTCCTTTGAAAATAGGACAAACCTAAATCGGGAAATAATAAGAACCTGTTACAATTTCAATAAATAAAATAATTCCAACTAAACTCAACAGCCTCGACGCTTTCGGGTAGCAACCCCAAGAGAGAATCAGGAGCACTAACGATTCTTAAATACAGAAATAGATTATAGAAAATAAACTATTAACTATTACAAAGTGGAGCGTCCTCTCCTCGAAAAAAAACATAATACTACACCAACTCGTATCAGCTTCAATTTGCAAAAGATTAACTTACGGATTCAACCTGAAACATTTAGGATACTGCCACCTACCAAGTGACATGCCACAGAAATGACAAAACAACATACACACATCAGCAAAGCTGAGTACTAAACCCGTAAAATGATTAACACATGCTTTGGTGGCTTTTACTTGAAAACGACTCAACGGTCAATATAATCACAACAATCACACTGTCACAATATGCATCACATCAACTCCTGTTGACCACATACATATTATATTTTTATCCGATTATTTCTTTTATAGTACACCATCATTCACATAACAACAAATGCAACGAGGCGACTCCTAAGCAATCACAACAGAGATATATTTCATATATATTTATTTATTTAGCCATTCAAACATATCACGATTCCTTATGAGGAATCTAAGTAAACCAATTCTGATATAGATTATATAATTTATTTCCTTTAATCGATTTCTTATCAGAAATCCAACTTCTATTCACAAATACTATATTAATCATTTTCTTATACCTTTACAAACAATTCCTTATCGGGAATTAAATAACATGACAACATTCCATGACACGATTCCTTATCGGGAATCCAATATCAAAATATGATTCCTTATCAGGAATCCAATATCATAACAACTTACCATGATACGATTCCTTATCGGGAATCCAGTATCAAAATATGATTCCTTACCAGGAATCCAATATCATCATTCATATTCAAGTACTGAATAAACATTCATTACATTAACTGATATGATTCCTTATCAGGAATCCAATATCGAAACAACTCACCATGATACGATTCCTTATCGGGAATCCAATATCAAAATAACTTTCATACTTTGAGATAACTTTCTTTTTAACCAGGGGGAAAGAGAACGCGGCGGAGGAGACAAAGCTTACACTCCGACAGTGGGGGTCGTAACCTAACCATTCGCTTTACTTTTGGCCAATAACCGCGACTAGTCCGGAGTACATTTTTCCGCTGATTCAATCAGCCATCCACAGGTTTCACATTACTTGATATATCGCCCGATTATCACCCCACAGAGTAATGGGCAGGTTTCCCTGTGGGCCCCCCAACGTTCACAGTCCATAGGGTACTGTTCGTATCACCTCATCCGTCGACTCAGACGAGGCTACTTTCCCCTTTATTTTCCTTTCAATGATCAATCGGTACTCAATCAGATCATTCATATAATGCATCCAATGGTATTTGTAATTCTTAACATCTTTTGATCAACCAACCATACTAGGGGACTTCACTTTAGAGAACTATACTTATATATCATAGTACCTTCATACGTATTTTGAGTTCAATATATTTATGCATTTAGGTTCAACTCAATTTCAATCATAGAACTTATAGACCACAATAACTTATAAGCAATCACATCTGGTAAATACCAATCACAACAATAAAAGATCTCTCAGCTTGAATTAACTAACGAGAGTTACTAAATCACTTACGCACAACTTATACTCTTGCATATAAATATCTTATACTCTACCTCATGCTTGTCACTCCACATTTATGTTAATGGTAACAACACTAGTTATCAAGCACCAACAACAATTACAATAGGTCTCGCTCTTAGAATCAACTAAGGAGAGTTAACTTAAACTTTACAACTTGAAATTCATCAATCAACGGTTGATTAAAGTGACTAAATATGATTCTGGTTATACCATTAGCTGAATTCTAATTAACGTGATAAAAAATGAACCCATCTAGGAACCATACTCACACTTACATTGACGAGTCCACCCTTTTCCCAATTACAGATTAACTGAATCAAATAACTGAAGCTCCTTTAAAGGAATCACAAACCTTGTATTCACTTATTTACAAAAACTCATAATTTATTTTAGCGAACACGAATAGGATAGTCCAAATTATTATACTACTCCATTTACATTATTAAACCAAATCCCTTTCTAGAAACACCACCTCAGTAATCTAGTCCACAATTAGTTCAACTAACTCCAATATCCTCATTATTAGTGATAATTAGTTAATCCCTTTTTAACTCTTTGTGAGAAAATTAATTAAGTTATTAACTTCCAGTATTTAGTTGAATGATTCTCCTTTATGACACCATCCAACAACTCCAATCATATTATACTCTTTTACCCTTCGAATTAACCTTCGAATTTATCTTAATAACAATGACAAGAGCCAATAGTTATTCTGTTAAGTTTCAAATAAATAAACTAATCCTATGAGAGTTCTTAATACATTCACTTTTACCAATCTACTCACATCCTTCGGTTTTAAATAAATTGAGTGTATCTCGAAACCAACTCTATGATATCAACAATAACAATATTCCTCATTTGCGAGATCGGTCTTAATTAATGCAATTCCAAGAATCACAAAACTAACACGCAAACATGATTTTATAGTTCATACTATACAATTAACCAGTGACCATACCTCACTAAATTCCACTTAGATAAATTAAACAAATTACCATGGGCTTGACCATATGTCATTGACAAAACTAACTCAACCCGATATCTAGATATTTAAAGATAGAACTTGTTATAGTGAAAGCCTTTGACAAAATTACAATTTACAACTTATAGTCAGACCATTGTTTCTTAAGCATTATACTTCTGAAACTAAGACATCCAAGTTGATCGGATTCATAATCAAAATGAGTAACAATGGCAATATTTTTAGTACATCCATACATGAACTGGGTCTTAGCTTCTAAACGAAATCATATTCATTCCATACTTAATTAACAAGATAATAACAAGATTCTTTTAACTAAACTAATCATTTTGTAGAAGTTGTTAAACTGATTCCATTAAGAAGCTAACATAACTACAAGCCGAACTCCAAGTATTATTGTTAATTTTAGTAAACATTAACTACATCGATATTAACATCCTCCACATTAACTCATCGGAAACAAACTAATTAACCGGTTAATTAACAACTAACTATTCGTTAATCATTCATGAATTCCGTTAGTAAAGCAACCATTAATCACATCACTCTAACAAGTTTTATCGGGCTGAGTTAACAACTCCTAACTAGAATATTTCCCAGAACACCAACTAAAAGGGATACTCAAAGATTGAGTTTTCCTCCAATGAACAACAACAATTCAACAATACCACGTTTATTCAGTCAACCAACACAACAAATTAAATTTGAACAATTCAAGATTAACAATAATTTCAGCATCATCATCGATATGATTCAACCGACAATCAAAATTCACACTCCAAAGCTAACTAATCGCCATCCAAAATTAGAAAGAACAAAATCGAAACAAGGAGGAAAGGAGGGTTAGTACCAGCATCAACACAAGGAGGAAGGAGAATAGGACCACCAACACACGGCGGTGCCAAGTGGTTGCGCACAAAAATCGACAGCAGCGGTGCACAACAACACCACCACCGACAACAATAGTAGCAGCAACAACAAGAAGAAGAAAGAGAAGAGAGAAGTGGCGGCAAGCAGCAACAACGGCGCCGACAAGAACGATAGCAACATCACCACCAGGTGAGGCTGCGTGAGGAGGGAGAGAGGCTAGCAAAGAAGAGGGCGGCGTTGCCGCACAGATAGTAGCGCGGCGGGGGTGAAACCATCGGCGAGCTCAGAGGGAAACGCCGGCAAGACGTCCGGTGGTTGGAGGCGAAAGAGGTGTGAAGGGAGTAGGAGGATTACGGAGGTTTGAGGGAGTCGGGGATAGAGAAATAGATTGGGGTTCCTTTTTTGAGTTTATCCAACCGAAAGGAAAAGGAAAGGAAGGTTTTGTGTTTTACTCTCCAAACCGACAAAGGAAAAAAAAAACAAGGATGGAAACCAACTTTTGTTTCCTAATTGGCCAAATACTACTCGACATATTTTAAATAACTAAAATCATTAAAATATATTTAATGATAACTTCATAAAAATAAATGAAATAAATATACTATAAAAACGATAAATAAAATTCATATTCCAACCCAAATAAAATAAGAATATCAAAAATATAATTAACTTAATAAATATAATTAGTATTCAATAAACGCTTGTAAAAATAGGCCTGTTACAGGAAATATGTGCTTATGTGATTTTTATTAATCAAGTTGTTATTCATCACCAAAAAACATCTTTTCATAAAAAAATTCAAGTAGAGTTGTGCATCAACATCTCCATAAAAAGAAAATGTGATGCTGTAATTATGGTCTGTTTTAATTTTGTACTTCATTTTATTTTTCGTCTGTATTATGTAAATAGTTTATAGGATGTAATATTTTGCCTATGAATTTCAAGATGTTTCCAGAAACTGGGCTTTGGCATTTCAAAAAAACGAATTTTGTAGAGTTAATTAAAAACATACAACTTTGTTGTGCAAAACTGATTTTGTCTAGTACCACATAAGCTTGTTCTGTCAATTAAAGTTTAAAATAAACTCATTTAGATAAAAATAAAAACATAAAGTTTAAATTAGACATCAGTACCTTTCCAAAAATATAAAAATCATGTTCATATGAATTTTATACAATTTTATATCATTTTTACAAAAACGTTCATACAAATCACTAAATTCCAGAACACTGATTTTCTCTTCAGTTAAGAAAACAAATAAAAAAGGGTCTTAAAAATGTCCAATTTAATTGAAAATTTCCATTCTAGTCCTTCAAAGTGTCTAGAATGTTCATACCAAAATTACTTCAAAATAAGTTCGGTAAGTTGTATTTCAAAGAACAAATTTGATAAAGGTCCTGTTTTGACCAGTTTTGGCATAAAATTCACCATAATTCGAGTTGTTACTAAAAGCTTATGAAATTTTGACACAACATAAAGAACTCACTGTTTAGAGTTTTGTACATAAATTTATGAATTTTATAAGTCAGTACAAGAATAAAAGTGCAATCTGGAAAATGAAATAAAGTGATTAACTCAAGTTTCATAAAAAATATTTTCTTTTGATACGAAAATAATAATTAAAAGTCATGAAATTTTAAGTTTCTCTCAAAATGACTCATTTTTATTATGTAAATAAAAATAAAAAATTTGTCATAAAAAATCAATATCAAAGAGGTTAATTAATCTCTAATTTTCTCAAGTTTACAAATAAACATGAATTCCAAAGCCCATTCAAGAGGATGAAGATCAAGGAGCATCATGGTGAAGATCAAGATTGAAGACATGTATAGATCATATAATTTGTACATATTGTTGTAATAATAGTTTTTTTGTAAAAAAGTTATTACATCACTCATTAACGAAAAATATGGAGATGTTTATGCATAATTTTCATAAATAATTCCACAATTCTTTTTAATAAAATGAGCAACCAATGTTATAAATTTTACATGTTGGGCCCAATATATCATAGTATATGAATCAAATGACCCAATCTCAATTAAGAGGAAAAATTGCAAATCTAACTAAGTTAAATGGTATGATGATCCATCTTACATTTTAAAAACGTGTTCTCCATCTTCAAATGGATCAATCATATTTAATTTGACATAATTAGATTGGTAATTATGATCTCCGAATTGATTTTAAGCCGTTTCACGTGTCTCGCTTTAAATGGCCAAATTGCAATTAGCCAAACACAATCTCCAAATTTGATCTCAAATTGATCATTTCTCTCTAAATGACTTAATAATCTTCAATTAAGATTATTTCTCAAAAGCCTTAAATTAGGAAGCAAATCTCTTTTCCTAAGACCTCTTGAAAATTATAAATGTTATCATTAACTAAGTGGTTATTTCGATCCTTGATTAATCGCTAATTAGGGCGATTAACTCAAACTTTTCATTAGTTAATCACTAATTAGGGTGATTATCTCCAATCATTACTTAATTATTAATTAAGGTGATTAATTTAACCTTTCATATTTAATCACTAATTAGAGTGATTATCTTAAACCTTAATAATCGTTAATTAGGGTGATTATTTTTTATATTTAATCACTAACTAGGGTGATTATCTTAAACCATTAAGAATCACTAATTAGGGTGATTATTTCCTAACCTTCATTTTAATCGCTAATCAAGGTGATTAATTTAACCTTTTATATTTAATCACTAATTAGAGTGATTATCTTAAATCTTAATAATCGTTAATTAGGGCGATTATTTTTCTCATTTAATCACTAATTAGAGTGATTATCTTAAGCCTTGAATAATTACTAATTAGGGTGATTATCTTAACCTCCATTTTAATCACTAATTAAGGTGGTTATCTTGATCCTCTCTCATATTTAATCACTAATTAAAGTGATTATCTTAATCTCATTTCAATCACTAATTAGAGTGATTACCTTATTCCTAATAGATTTGTCTAATTCTAAATGGTGAGTTATTCATAATCTATTCTTTCCTTTTCTTCCCCCAATGGAATTGGCCATTTAGGGTGAGACATAAGATCGAACTACGATGGTTTTGATTCATGAGTGGATTCCAATCCCGTAATGATTGGTATGTAGTGCAACTTCAGTGCTCAAACCTACCACGTACAAATGATATATTGGTCCTAAATCGAAATGGTTGATGTGTATATGTGCAAACTATGTGATTTTCTTTCTTTTTTAATAGCCATGATTACTTTTAAATGGAAAATAACGCATTTCGTAAGAGCCCGTTCTTTAGAACGGAAGAGGAGACGGGTTCCAGACGTTCGCACCTCTTAACCTAAACCCCGAACCCTATCTCATGGTACGAAAGACCAATTTTTTTTCAAAAAAAGCCTTATCCGTATGAAGTCATCATCGTTTTAAATTATATTTCTTGAAATTGATTTTAAAATGATTTATTAAATAAATCTGTCCCTATTCAGATATTAATAGGGTGGCGACTTCAAAGTTTTCTAAAGCTCATAGTCCAATGAGAGACTTTTGTGGGATTCAGACTGTTAATTAAGACAGTCAAAAATCGGGTACCACAGGCTGGCGACTTCACTGGGGATTTTACTCCCACTTGAAGTATAAGAGGTTTAAACCTAAACAATGCGTTATTTTCCATATGTATATATAATAAAAAAGCTAATCATGGCTATTCACAATTTAATTTTTGTATATACCATGCTTATGTGAAAATTATGCGTGCTTGGTAGATTATCCATCCATACACGTGCACTCTTTTTAATCATTTTCTTATTAGGTCTGATACCTCTGTCTATTGGCAAGGGTCAGAATTTTAGAATGACAAATTAATGAATTAAGGGCGTAAAACCTGCATCCGCGAGCTATTGCGACTGGCTCTGTCAGGAGCGTCCACCCTCGATGGACACAATGGAAGTGACTCGAGGCCACTTTAACATAATCTCTCCCTAAATCACCTTTTAGTTGACTTTTAGGATACAAGGATCAATGCACAAATATCCTTTATTTATTTCAGTTATTGAATAATGTGAAAATTTTCGAAAATTCCTCAGTCCATTTTCAGTCGGTCAATATTTCAGTAATCATTAACTGTAGCTGAATTGCTGCCAAAATGATTATTGAAATATTAAGAGTATTCTTGTTTATTTATCATAAGTGTCATGTAAAAAAATATGTGCTCACCCATTTTTTTAAAAAAATTCACATTTACCTCATAATTCTTTTCGATCAAATTGGTTTTTCCAAAAACAAAATAGATTTTTAAAAGAAAAAAATTATATTTTGAAAATGTAATCCCAAAACAAAAAAAAATTAAAAAAAAAAATGAAAAATGAAAATAATCACAAGTTCAAAACGTGTCATGTTTTGGAATTAGAATGTAATTAAAACTGTATAGTCTAAAACACGAAAAACTAGTCTAAAAATTACGAAAAAGAAAAAGTAAAAAAATTGTGTCAAAACAAAAAGGGATAATCATTTTCAAAAAAAAAATTCTTCCATTTCCTGCTAAAAACACAAATAAAGAAAAATTCATCAGTCATTGACTAACATTGTTAGTGTGTACATTTCAGGTACTTCAAATTAGTCTAATCCTAAGAGGTGGAATAGACGTATTCAAACAGAAGAATACATGGCCTGGCGCCTAGCAAAGTGAATTCGGAAAAAGGTTGAGAAGAACCCGCGTACTTCAAATTAGTCTAATCCTAAGAGGTGGAACATACATATTCAAATAGGAGAATACATGGCTCGGCGCCTAGCACACCGAATCGGAAAAAGGTTGAGAAGAACTCGAGTACTTCACATTAGTCTAATCCTAACAGGTGGAACAAACGTCTTCAGATAGGAGGATACATGGCTTAGCGCCCAGTAGATCGAATCGAAAAGTTTGAGAAGTACCTGAATCAGTTATTGCTTTTATATTGTACTTTGTAGGTAGAGTTACGTGCGGCTTGATCCCCTTAAAAAAACAAAAGAATTCCAATGTTGCAATGCATCTATCTTAGTTTTCCTACTATATAATGTACTAAAATGGGTACGCAGGCAACTCAATTTCTGAGTACAGCTGCAAAAAAAAAAAAAAAAAAAAAAAAAAAAAAAAATATATATATATATATATATATATATATATATATATATATATATATATATATATATATATATTTCATTTTCAATATATCGAACTACGTTGGGCACGATTCTCCATTCAAAAAAAAAATAATCACAAGAAAAATTTTCTTCCCAAAATCCAAATCTACCTATGGAGATACGTAGGCAACCTTCGGGTTCGGCCCCTTTTGCATTTGATATTTTCTTTTATGGTTTCAGCACTTAAAAGCAATCAATACATGCGGATCACCACAAAGAAGGATGATATCTGGGGCATTATAATTTGCCAAAATGAGGACACAAGCCTCGTTGTACATCTTTTCTCTTATTTCTGTAGCAGCAGGAAATGGAAGGATATCATCAAATTGATTTTGAAAAATATTTGTGAATTATCCCAAAAAACACGAGTCTAAAAAATGGAAATTTGAAATATAAAAGGTCAAAGTCTAAAAACAATAATAATTAGTCAAAAAATCTAATGAAAAATCAAAAACAAATGATAGAGTCAAGGTTTCGCAACTTTTAATAAATGATAACTGAAATTGGGGTAAAATAAAAATATTTTTTCAAAGATATCATTTCGTTCATTCCCTACACAAAAAAAAGAAGAAACAAAGTCTAGACAAATTTTTGTGCTAACTTTCATCTCATTTCACAGGAAATCTGCTTGGGCCCGCTCAAGATCTAGGCTGATTCACCGAAGTTCTGACCATAGTGAACATTCTCTTTCAGTAATACTGTCATCCTTATCTACACCAGCTGTATTCTCTTCTACACGTCTCAGCAACATGTCTGAAATTCCGAACAACGAGCACCAACAGAACTCTACCCCTCCACCTGATCCAATGACTGAGCTCCGAGGACTTGTCCAGGCCATGCTTGACCTACAAGATAATATTGAACAAACTGTGTTGGGCATAATGCGCCAAAGCGCCCAGATGCCTCCTCCTCCTCCTCCACCGGAGTCGGAAGTAGTTTCACCTTTTCACCTTGAGCCTATGAACAATGAGAGAGAAATTCCCATTAAGCTCGAGGAAGAAGTAGTTAAGCTCAAGGAAGTCTTAAAAGGCATGACGAAGGCTGAACCATGGATAGACATTCATGGGTTAACACTTTTCCCGAAGGCACGATTACCCCATGGTTTCAAGATGCCTAATCTGACAAAGTTTGATGGGACCGGTAGCCCCACCAATTTCCTGAAAATGTATGTTGGGGCAATGAGTCCCTGGGGAGTGGAAGAATCTTTGATGGATCAACTCTTTCAACAGTATTTAGATGGTGCCACAGCATATTGGTTCCTCAACCTTGAAAACACAAAGAAATCCACTTGGGCTGACATAGTCAGAGAGTTCTCAAACCAGTAATACAAGTATAATGAAGAAATTAATGTTACTAGAAGGGATCTGGAGACCACTTCTCAAAACTTTAATGAGACATTTTCTTCATTCATCACTCGGTGGAGAAACAAAGCCTCCAAAATGACGAGTAGGCCTAATGAAGAAGAACAATTGCAAATGGTTGTGAAGAATCTTCTTCCTATCTACCAGAAGCATCTGGCGTACCAATATTTCCCGACTTTCAAAGCTTTGATTGCTACGGGAACTCTAGTTGAGGATGCTATGAAAAGGGGAGACATCAAGAAAGATGAACCTACTGGCAACGCCACTTATAATGCAAAGTTTGGAAATAACAAAAGAGACCCAAACAATGATTCAGCAGTTCCTAAAACAACTAATGCGATCCATGCCATTGGCGCATCGTCTGCATTCCAGTTGCGACCACAAAGGAACTTTACTCCTTTGAACATGACTTATTCCCAAGCTGTTTTTTTTTTGGAAATTCAAAGTTATTATTGATAACCAAAAAAATAGGGTACAACCTAAACTTCAACAATCACGGAATAAAGGAATGTCTCCCCCACCTTATAGGAAGGGTTTGGAGGAAAACTCCACTCCAAGAAGAAGCAAAACTAACTTGAACAACCTCAGGCTAATACACAACAAAGAACACCGCCATTACATAATTAACAAGCTTCTAATATGATCAGGGCATCTACAGGCCAGCTTAGACAAAATGATTTTATAACTATAAAGAACATCAAAAGCTTGACCCCCCATGAACAATCCTATATCTATTCATCCATATTTGATAAATAACTTCAGCAAACATCATGGCAGACAACATGAATTGAGGCTTTTTGCTCCTGCATCTGCTAGCAACAAGATTGACTTCATCTTCAAATGACCTGCTGATGTAATTCATACTTAGATGTAACTTATTCCCAAGCTCTTTCCAAGCTAAAAAAGGCAAATCTCATTCAACCCTTAAATCCACGTCCACCTCCTAAAAATCCATACCCTAGTTACGACTCGAACCAAAATTGTGAATTTCATCAAAGTCCGGGGCATAATACTGAAAACTGCACGGCTCTAAAGCATCAAGTTCAAAACCTTGTGGATGATGGAAAACTTTCTTTAGGATCCACTTCAACTAAACCAAACGACTCTCAGCCCAACATCACAAAAAACCCCCTTCCTAATCATAAACCCTCATTTGCGATTAATGCAATCTCTTCTGTGTCAGACGGATGCGATCCAATCCAGTTAATCCACAAGACAATTCCCCAAATGTACAAAATGTCAATAGCCGCAGGTTACAAGTGCCTAATTTATGACTATTCCACTCAAGAAAAAGTCAAAATGATGCCTTGTAAAGACCCCGGTTTCACTCTCAACAAGGATCCATTCTCTGACATGTGTGGAACCTTGGATTATGATGGTGCTTTCTTCATCTTGGACTCTGATACTGATGAAGATGTTTCTTTGGTCTTGACAATTGTGGAGAAAAGCATTGGAGGTCACTTCACTACTCCAAATACATACCGGCGCCCCATCTGCCTTGATGATCTTAGTGATGAGGAGTATGTGGATATATCTCATTTAACTAGAGCAGGTCGCCATTTTAAACCATCCCATTTGGAGGATGAAAATCCTGTGGAGGTATTGAGAAGGAAGGAAAAGGGCAAGGAACCTATGACAGAGGATAGTAATAAAGAAGATAATGCTATCAAGCGCATGAAAGAAGTAAATACTAATGTTTCCATCTGGAATTTGTTAATGCATTCCCAACCTCATAGGGCAGCCGTTCTAAAGCATCTCAATGAAGCCTCTGTAAGTTCTTCCATAACACCTGACCATATGGTGGGGCTCATTCATGGTGTAGATCGAACTCTCATGTTCACAGGCAATGATCTCCTTGATAATATCAACCACAACAATTCGTTGCACATCACTAGACGCTGCAATGGATGGTAGATACCTAGAGTATTGATCGACAATGGCTTTGCGATCAACGTTTGCCCTTTGCGTGTGCTAACAAGACTCGGGTATTCATAAGAAGATCTGGTACCGTCCAACCAGGTGGTCCGAGCATATGATAATGCTAAGAGAGAAGTACTAGGTCTAATCAGCCTCCTCATTGAATGGGGTCCTGTGGCAAGGAAAGTGGAATTCATATTCATTGACATTCAAGCATGTTTCAACCTCTTATTAGGAAGACCGTGGCTGCATGAAAATAAAGCAGTAGCCTCTACTCTACATCAGAAGGTAAAGCTTCTCACTGATCAGGGTGCTGTGACTATTTCTGGTGATCCAGAAATCATGACCATCTCCAACGCCGGGAAATCGGTATTGTATTTGAACGAAGTAGAAGGCACTAGGTTGGATGGTTACACTATCCACTGTATTCTAGCAGGGATTGAAAATTCATGGATGAATGGGATCCCAACGGCCACACCAGATGTAAGTGCTGAAGAAACAGAGCCAGAATATGAACCAAGTGAGGATGATGAAGAAGATGTAGGAGCTCCAAGCATCGGCACACATAATACGTCATCTGAAGCACCGGAAGAATCCTGGATTGGCAACCCTCCGTAAATGGAAGGCAATGATGATAATGAGTCAAAGAAGAGACCTAGGACTGACGATTTTGACCTGGACTTTAATGTAGGATGCCCTGTCTGGGAGGTTCACACTGAATCACTGATTCTCTTTCCAGGATATCAACATGAAGATCACTATCGTGAATTACCACAGTTCAGGAAATTCGATGGGAGCAGTGATCCTTTTGTCCACTTAGTGAGTTTTGTGAATGCATTACACCCATGGGGCATACTAGAGGAAGATTACCCCATGCTTTTTGACAAGAGTTTAGAAGGACCAGCCTTGGATCGGTACTTATTCTTTAGATTATGTGGATAGAGCTAGTTAGGAAAACGCTAGCCAGCTTTTCGTCAATTGGAGTCTCGAGCATAAACAGCACCGATGTCAAGAAGTTCAAGCTAGTCACTTTGCGTCAAAGCGCCTTAGAAACTTTCTCGCACTTTTGTTCGAGATGCGCTTACATCCGCGCCCAGCTTCGTGTCCCTAATACTGATCGGGAATTCATGCTTATATTACTACGAAACCTGAACGACCTCTATTATCGTCACATGGTTACCATCAAGTACACCGCGACCACATGGAGCAAAGCATGGCTTCGACATCGATACTCTGAAATTACAAGAAAAACGACCCCAGGGAAAATCTTGAAACTTCCAATGCAAATCCAAGGGTTTATGCTAAGATGGATGAACCATTGAGTATGGTGTATGATCGTCTTCGGAGGCAAGGTATAATTCAAACCCCAAACAGTATGTGCACCGTTTACCCCTTCCCGGAAAGCACATGAGCAAACTCTACGCTTATTGTCGCCACTTTGGGCATGAAACCGACCGATGCTATGATCTTTACTACAAAGTTCAAAACCCGATTGATCAAGGTCTCATTAGTCCAACCCACAAAGAAGTACCCGCAAGGAAGGTGTCATCACGCCCTCAACCGCAATCCCAAGTCGATATTTTTCGCAAACTCGTTGAAGAAGGTCGATTCATCCACTTCCTGCACGCCCGTGGCGGGACCCTGTAGGGTCAAATCTCCACACATCGCCATTATCATCGGTTACATGGTCACGGCACAAACCAATGTCATGCTCTCAAGAATCGCATCAAACAAATCACCAACATAGCTCTTATCTATCGCAAAGCTACTTGATCGTCTCACATAAAGGGAAAATCTTCGGTAAAAGTCCTGTAGGGGTTATCCCATCGAAAAAAAAAAAAAAATCTTTAAGTTCGTTAGTATCATAGAACTACGTGTAGCTTGAATCCCCATTATCACGTACACTTGCACCGTGAGATCACTCCACCTATGTAACACCCGGGTACGTACGTAGCTCAATATGAGTGCAATGCTTTATTAAATAAAAAAATTTAGTTCTTTATAAAATAACGAACTATGCTCGAGTCCGATTCCCCATAAAATGCACCCGGAGCAATGGGGATATGTAGGCAACCTTCGGGTTCGACTCAAATATATTAACCATTGTATTTCGTGCAATGTGATCGTAACTCAAGATGCCGGTCCATCACAGAGCAATTTCGTAATGTCAATTGACACATCAATGGGGATGCAGCCCTAATCTCTATATTTTTCTCGTCTTTGTTCAATATTTAAGCAGAGGAATGGAAGAAAAAACATTTTCAACCCCAATGACAAGTAAAATCATTCAAGAGAGTCAAAATAAAGTAAAAAAACACACAAAAATTGTAAAGGTGGACCATTCTACCAAAAAATATTGCAAGATCGCTTTTAGAAAATTTTCCTTATCCA
>CANSZD010002831.1:0-165438 GCA_947648045.1 Beta corolliflora | reverse complement strand
TGGAGGTAAACAAACCCGAGCCAAAACCCCTCCCCCTCTCTCTTAGAGATGGCGTTTTTTCTGAATGAGTTCCGGAAAACTGAGTCCCAGCAAGATTTGTTAGGAGTTTACACTGAATAGATAGAGCAATGCCTTACATTTTCCTTCACCCGCTTGGTGGAAAAGATGCGCGCCTCACTGGATGTTAGTAATGATGATTTGAAGGGAGAGGAAAGTCTCTTGTCCTCAAAAGGCTGCAGCAAGATCTAAGTTCTGGAGATATCGAGCATCATCGTCCCAAGATACAAAGCCGGGCATCGTCAACCCTGGGCCGGTGAAGCGTAAAGAAAGAAGCGCTTAATGAAATCATTGATGTCAATTATTCAATTTTACTTCATTCTAAGTGGGTGAGTCCATTTCAAGTGGTTCTTAAAAGCGGAGGTACTACTGCGAAAAAATGAAAAATGAATAATCCACGCAGTAAGAATCGGTCAAGGATGCAATGACTATAGTGAATTAAATGTCAGCTACCAAGAAAGATCACACTTTCCTCTCTTTATTACCAGCAAATGTTGGAAAGGCTAGCTTGTCACTCTTACTACCCATCTTGATGGATACTCCGCTGCTTCCAAATCCCCATCCATCCAGACATGATCGTGGAGGTAATTCACCCTTTACATGCCCCTATGGTACCTCTTGCATACCGAAGGATGCCGCTTTTGAATTATGAAAGTCTCTCACACTTTCCAACGCGAAGGATGGCCATCTTTTCGAGTTTATCGTCTCAATATTATGGAAGCATTATGGATGACGAATAGAGCATGTGTGGAATCGATTTTGATGTATGTCAGCTTAATTTGGCTAGAGTTTGAAATATGTGAAGATGTGAGTCTAGAATGAACTCCAGAAGTGCCAGTCATTGTTGGCTAAAGGAGTGTATTTGATCATCCTATTTCTAACGCAGGCATCCAGTGGATAAAGCAAAATTCAAGGGACAACGACCACCTCCCGTGAATATCAAAGGAGTGCGAGGCTTTCGTCATGCGGGGTTGACTCACATTATCAAGGATTTTCAAATTACGAAACCACTTACCTGCACTAACTTTCAAGGATGCCCCCAGGCTCATGTTTGAATGATGAGTATCTTCCAAGCTTTTCAACAGACGAAGTATGCCAAGACATCGTTTCCCTCCTATTATCTTATCTCCATTGACCCTTCCTGCTCGATCATGTGTGATGCCAAACATTATGCTATTGAGAGTCAGACGAGCCAATGCAGGAAGGGACAAGGTCTTACAGCATTCCACTATGCAGGAAGATACCAACGAGGTCTGTAAACATGCTACAATGGTAAGAACCATTACTGGCTTAGAGACATGCCTTAGATAAATTCCCACCCATTTATTTCGTCATAATGTGGCCATATCCATCATGCTACCTCGGAAGTATCTCCTTGCGAAGAAGGAAGCTGTCAACACCACCTGATAGATTCTTCATGGTGAATTCATCCTGAATAAGGGATAAATAGAAGGGGGGAATGCTGAACAATATCTAGATCTAGTAATAGAAGCATTAGGTATATGTTGACTTTCCAATTATGAATCATTTGAGCGACATTTTTGATGCCCAAATAAACTCTATGGAAGGTCATTTTCACAATTTCTGTGGTTGGGGAAAATTTCCTTCGGATTGGCTTAACAAAGGAAAGTTCTTCCATGATGCTCTGCCATTACTTTTGGATGATCTTCATTGTCCAAAAGATAAACATGGGTTTTATAGGAGATGTACCCTCGAGCGGGAGGTGCATGAAGCATTCTTAAGAACTCTCACTTTCACCTTGGCGGAGGACATGTCAATTTCTAAAACTTGAGTAAGGTCTAACTGTTTCAACACAACTCTTTTTGGGCAGTGCTAAGACCTTGTTGCTTCCTCGATACAAAGGAGCTGATAAAATTTCTCGAAGCATTAGATTTTGCTAGGAACACTTGGTCTGAAGAGAGGTTGAGCTTTTTGACACTGGGGTGCTGATTTTGCGGACACCACTTCCTCTCAAAATCGTTACATTCTCGTCGCCGTGGACTATGTGTCCAAGTGGGTCAAGCATCGTCTCTCCAACTCAAATGACTCCAAAGTGGTCATGAAATTTTTTTAAGAGAATCATCTTCCAGTCATTGAGTTCTTGCAGCGTGATGGAGATGGTGGTTCACACTTTCACAAGCGCACATTCAAGCTCTTCTTAGGAAGTATGGGGTCACTGTATTAGCTAATCATCCTCAAATGAAATAAAGGGCAGAAGTTTCCTAACCGTGAGATCAAGACCATATTGGAGAAGATGGTTTGCTAAATCTCGAAAAGACTCGGAGTGCAAATTGATGACACTTTGTGGGCATACATAACTACATTCAAGACACCCATCGTACTACCCCATATCGCTTCGTGTATGGCAAATCATGTCATCTTCTTGTTGAATTGGAGTATAAGGCTCTTTGGGCTATTAAGGAACTCAATATGGATTTTTCACTAAAAGAGGGAGGCGCCTCTTGCAACTTAATGAGCTTGATGACCTCGATTTGGATGCATACGATAGTTCGGACTACAAAAGAGCGCACTGTGAGGCTACAGACGACAAGAAGATTTTTGCAGAGACTTTTCAGCTGGGTGATCGAGTTCTTCCATACAACTACCCAGCTTAAACTTTTTCCCTGGAAAATTAAAGTCTAGATTGTGCAGTCCCTTTACAATCACTATGGTCAATCTTACATTTAGTTCGAGAGGAGATTGTGCATCAAGAAAAGGTGAGAAATTCAAGGTAAATGGGGCAACGCTTTTGAAGTTGTACCACGCAAGTGGTACTCGTGGGTCTAGTTGAGGAACTCTACCTCGAAACACCATCGACACTTGACCAATGAGGGAGAGTCGCAACGGTCATGGGACCTTTATAACCGGAGCAGTGATCGGGAGGGCAACCCGAGCATTATTTTTCTTCCTCTTTCTTGCTTAGTTTTTATTTCTTAGAGTAGTGAGAGAAAAAATTTCATATGTTGGAGCTTTATAGTGCGAGCATGTGTGTCAAGGGTGACAATTCGAAGCTTCACAATAAAAAAAAGAACTATAAAGGGCATAGGCTGAAACGGACCCATGCAAGCGCGCGGGTGAGTCGGCGCATCTCGCCCGTCGGGCCCAGGGCAAGGCTCAATTCTTTGGCAAAATGAAAAACGAAAAAAATCTAAGGAAAATGTTCACCGGGAAGGTCGAGGCGACGGCAAGCCGATCCGGTTTTTCACTCTCATTAAACCCACAAATTTCTTTTCTCTCTCACAACCCCTTCTTCATCTTCTTCCTCCTCTCTCTCTCTCACCTCAACACAAAACCCCAAACCCTTACCACTCTCTCCCCTCTAAACTCCATCATTCCCGTACCAAACTCTCATTTTTTTCCACAATTCTTCACCTCCCCTTCATCCTCTTCACTTTTTCCACTCTAATCATCCCCTTCCTCCCCTAAATCTCTCACTTTATCTCTCCATCCTTCTTAGGTAGATTGAGTAAAGGTTTGAATTTTGTGATAATTCTTGATAATTTTGCCTTGTAAATAATGTTCCTACACTTAAGTGTGACATATAAAAGGATTTTAATCATATTTTTGTGAAGTTTCTAACTTTGCCACCATTGTTGTTTCTTCAAGGTTTCTCATCTTCTCCAATGGCGGCTCGTCGTGGTGCACGTGGCAATGACACTCCCGTAGTTGAAGCTGACCCTACATACCCCCACATTATCTTTAAAGACGAAGAACAAAGGGTACGTTTCCAAAAAACTTAAACATCGCATGATTTCTCCTACTAGATTTGTTAGGGTGGATACCACCGAAATCACACTTTAACTTGTTTGCGGGGTTGGTATTGGGTGCATTTTTTACAATGTATCATGGAACTTATGCCGACTTAACGCTCAATTTTTAAGTTCCTTTTTGAAATTCATAAGTATTCTTCACATGATCATGTCTTATACTTTTGGATTGCCAACCAGGCCAAGTAAGATTAACACTTAGGCAATTTGCCAAACTTTTTAGGATGACTATTCGGGGGGATAGAAAGAAACCGAAACTATGTTGTTAGACTCTTTTCGCAAGCTTGACCGGAGTTCGACCCCAAATTGCCAACATTTGCAAATAAAAACTGGTTCATAATCCTAGCATTCGATTCCTCCCGAAATTTTTCTAAGGTACTATTTTTTGGGAGGATCAAGGTACATGCAATTTGATCTTGTTTATGCCTTTGTGCATCATTTGCACAAAATTTCCACCACATACCCCACTTTTGAGGAGGACGGTGTTAGAGTCCTCTCGTAGTTTATCATTTATCTGGGGGTTAGTCACCCACATTACCCGTCATTTTGGATATGTTGAAAATAGGAACAATGTAGTTACTGGGGCCACCTACCTTGATCTTGACCATTTTCTTTCTACTCGATACTTTTACTCTTAGTGGTCGGGCAATGTAGATGGATGATCGCCAATCGTAAATCCATACTCCTCCCTAATCCCGACTTGGTCCGATTACCATAGGGATGACTACATCGAGAATGTTGTACCACCCACCTACCTTCTCCCCGTAGGTGATGAGACAAACCCCTCGATCGCTCCAAGATGAGCCTCCTCGGACTTACCGAATCGGCCTCGAGCCTACTCCCTCCATCCCTTCCTCGCTCTTCACACCCCCTCCCCTACAACCGATTTTGAGGGTATGATGAGTGTTTTCAGCCGTATCGAACCGAATATGGCCGCTAACACTTAGGCTATTGAGCGCCTCGAGCGCCGTGTGGACACTATCTACACCGACCAACATCTAGCTATGTTTCCTATGTATGATGAGTATCACAGATCGGCACAATAGCTCTGGGCCGGTCCACACCCCGGCTGGTACACTTGGAACCCCACCTATGGTGGCGTTCGGGGAGTGGGCACCGAGACTCATCTTTGGTGATGAGGATGATGCTGGTGATGACGATGATGACTTATGAACCACTAAGGTTCATGTTCCTCCCCTTCCCTTGTTGCAATGAAGACATTGCCAAGTTCGGCTTAGGAGGATGTCTCTTGTATATATGGTATTTTTTTTTCTCACTCTTTTAGGTAGTTTAATGCTTTCCTAGTTTAGTTCAAGATAACTAGTTAGTTTTCCCTTTTTAGTTAAATAATAAAAAATAAAAAAAAAAAAAGGGAAAAAAGAACAAAAATACGAGTTTATTAGAAAATGAGAGTCAAGTTGAATAGTTGTTTCCCTGTACCCCGTATCATCATATTTGTGTTTTGACTTTGGATTGTTGATGGGCATGAAACAATGATTGATCAACAGAGCATGACATTTTTGTACTTTGATCTATGATAAGAATCATAATTGTGGCACTCCATATGTCCTACAAGCATGTTTGGCTTTAACTGTGAGCTTCTGTGCCTTAAAACTGCATATATTCCAGTTTTTTCTTTTCATGTGTGTATGCTCACTTCTCTGAGTGATGTTAGAACTTGTGCTTTCTCTCCATTGATGCATTGACTATATATAATGGCTAAACAAAAATGATTATGACTCTTGTAGGAAATTGCACCATAAGACCAAATAGCCTTCCCTACATTTATTTCTCCTAGCTTAACCACTCGAGCTAAGCCTATTTCTTTTGATAACCGCGCTATGAGCTCCTCATTTTCCAAAAATACATCTCTACCTTTGGTTGTGAAGTATTTAGGAAATATATGGTGGTTGACATTTGATGGATGGAATTGGTTATTGATGTGAATGAATAAAGAGAAAAAAAAATTGTGTACATGAAAAAAAAGGACTCCCGCATTATTATTTTCGAGTCCTAATTATTGATTCTCCTCTATCCTTATTAGCTAGTAGCTAAAGTATAAAACTTTTGAAAATGAGACAAGCAAGGCTTTTCAAGAAAAGTAAGAAGGAAAAAGAAAAAAAAAAGTGGAAAAACGTTGAGTTAAAATTCTTTGCTTGGATAATATGAAAGGAGAAAGGAGATGAAAGAAAAGAAAATTAGTTGTGGTTGTGTTGAAATTTAATATATTGTGTGGGGTGTATCATCAAAGATGTAGTAATACTTCACTACCTTGAGCACCACATTCCCAAATATTTACCGCACCTACTACAATGAGCCCCATTACAACCTTTATTGAGTCATATGATTTGTTTGCATGTATAGTTACCTAATGTGGAGAGATGGCTCAAGCCTATGGACTAACTTGGTGAAGTTTGGCAATTGAGTGTCATTGATCACCCTTCAAACACATGAGTGTGAGAGTTGGTATGGGTACTTGGGGTTGGATAAAATCGCCATTTTAACTTCTTGGAGAGTGTTTTACAAATGAGTGGAGAGTCCCCTTGTGAGATCCTTCTCATTGATTTGTAGTGCATGTCTAGTGGCCTCTTTTGATTCTTATCCCTGATTGGTGCTTATCTGTTGAGCTTTACAGATTATGATTTGTGGTGTGCTTGCATTCGATATAGAGTCACCTAACACTAGTGGAAATAAACGCAAGGGTTGTGGTCAAAACAACCCTAAGGGTCATTTTGGCCGCAGCCCTTCGGCAAAAATGAAGGGTCGGTTTTGGACTCGTCGCGGTTAAGGCTCAAAACCGCATCCCTTCCAATATGGAAGGGCTGCGATTTGGGCCTAAACCGCAGCCCTTCGTTAGGACAAAGGGTTTTGGTTTGGCCTAGACCGCAACCCTTCCAATATGGAAGGGCTGCGGTGTGTTCGTAATTTTTTTTTAAAAATTCTCGCACCATTGAGCACCCCCACCCCACCAAAGACCCCCCACCCCCACCCCGATCCAACACCCCCTACCAGCCCCCCGTCGTTAGCCCCGCACCCCCGCTTGCGCGCCCTTGCACCCCCGCCAAAAGACCCCATACCATCCCCCCTAGCCCAGCCCAAGACTCCCGACCCCCGCACCCCACCGTGGCGGCCCACCAACACCTCCCTTCCACAAAAAAAAACACAAATTGTAATATATCACAAGTTTTTCAACGTAATTAACTATAAATATATTAATAATGTAAAAAGTGTACATAGAATTGATAAAATACCAATATATTAGCTAAAAACTATATAAGAAAGGAAAATACCAACTAGATCTAGCTAATTATCTCGCAAAATCCACCAAAATGTATCACAAGCAATCATCACAAAGGTAGGTCGCCAACTTATCCCGAACTTCATGTAATTCCTCCATGGTGAAGGCCTTCAAACTTGGTGTGTTATTCATATAAACCTTGCAAAAAACAACCAAGGAATAAAACACATAATATAAGAATTCAATCATTTACCGTAGTTAATAGTTGTAAAAATTACATATACCTTCCTGAAATTCAATCAAAAACAAATGCAAGCCTAAAAATATACACACTAGTCATATTATACTACATATTGTCATGTTCAAAAAGAATTTGGAGTTAAATGACTCAAGAAATACGAATCGACGCGAAAAGGCGAAAATAGGCCTAAAATGACCTTTTCGTTCCCGAATTTCAACCAACAATAAATGCAAGCCTAAAAATCTACACACTAGTTATACTATACCTTATATTGTCATATTCAAAAAGAATTTGGAGTTAAATGACTCAAAATCTAATAATCGGACGCGAAAAGGCTAAAATTGGCCTAAAATGAACTTTTCGTTCCCGAATTTCAACCAACAACAAAATGCAAGCCTAAAAATCTACACACTAGTTATATTATACCTCATATTATCATGTTCAAAAAGAATTTGGAGTTCAATGACTCGAGAAATACGAATTGGACGCGAAAAGGCGAAAATAGGCTTAAAATGACCTTTTCGTTCTCGAAATTTCAACCAACAACAAATCCAAGCCAAAAATCTACACACTAGTTATATTATACCTTATATTGTCATATTAAAAAATAATTTGGAGTTAAATGCCTCAAAATCTAATAATTGGGCGCGCCGAAAAGGCGAAAATAGGCCCAAAATGAGCTTTACGTTCCCAAAATTTAACCAACAACAAATGCAAGCCTTAAAATCTTCACACTAGTTATATTATACCTCATTTTATCATGTTCAAAAAACAATTTGGAGTTAAGTGACTCAAAATCAAAGAATTGGAAGCGAAAAGGCGAAAATAGGTCTAAAATGACATTTACGTTCCCGAAATTCAACCAACAACAAATGCAAGCCTAAAAATCTACACACTAGTTATTATACCTCATATTTATATGAAATGCATCAAAGTACCATGTTTTAGGGTAGAATGTGGTCCTTTTTGCGAATATGTGCTACTTTGGTTTCTAAACCAATTAACTATTACCCATCGATCTAATCTAAACTAACATATACTAATAAGTTACATACCTTTTGAAATTCATCGATGTTAGTGCAATGGTTGACTGATATCGAACATGTACCTCAAAGACGTAATAACCACATGCAACTCCATTATCTTGTTACGGACACTAAAATTCACGAAAACGTACATGCATCCAATGAATGACATTCATGTTAGATGTGTACTATGTGGCGAAAAGTGTTTCTATATAAGGACAAGCAAATTAGTCATGTTACCTCGACTGATATCCAAACAGGAGCTTTTGGTACTCGAAGTCCTTCTTCACTATTATGCTTCATCACACTACATCAATACATTATTATAAGATGTACTGTTTATATATATATATATATATATATATATATATATATATATATATATATATATATATATATATATATATATATATATATATATATATATATATGAATAATGTGTAATATTAATAAGTGCGTATATATTTAGTTTCGGTTAGGCTACCTATTTAACAATGATTTGATTAGTAAGGATCGTGGTGGTTGTCGACGCAAAGAATCAAAGTGGTAGACTTGGTTACTTGACAAACATATCGCAATAAGTGTTCAATGAGCCCTACAACTAGAAAATATAGTTATTAATCATAGAACAATTAATAGGTGAATTTAATTATCGAATAATAAAAGTAAAGCGGGTTTAACAAGCATACTTTTCAATATACGGGACAAGGATGATCTGATGATATCCTAAATGAGATGATGCTTTGAAACTCATATAGAGATACTCTTTCACTTCAGCTTTGTTTTTTAAGCAATTTTCATCTCGTATTATGTTTGGACATAACCAACCAAACATTGACTCACTTGATGTTCCAAGCAATTCATTGTGTAATAACCTGAGAAATCATATTGATTAAAAGTAAACTTACTTATTATGGAAGTTGAATTGAAAACTAATTAAGCATATGTATATGTATATTTATATACTTATGTATTACCTCATGAAAATTTGTATTATGGAAATATTCAACTCTACCCCACATAAGAATTCTTTAATATCGAGCTTAGAAATGAATGTCGATGACTCCTCAAGGTAGTGGAATTGCCGTGCCCCTAAAGGAACCTTTATCGTACTATCATCTGGGTAAATCGCTAGCGCACTCATGTAACCTAATAGCATGGAATACTAAAGCCTCGCACCACCTCTCGGCTCGAGAATAAGTGGATTCTTTCTCATAGAAACATTTCCCTTCAACACATTTCGTTCACCTTCATCACGTAAACTTGCCTTCTATCGTGAACAGCCTTCTTTGCCTTCCTATCATGTGAACCCAGCCTTCCCCAAACCTAGTTATTAGTTAAAAGTAAAGATATTACAAACTATCATAGGAAATAGAAAAGAAAACACGCATATATATGTATGTTAATCATTGTACCTCATCCGAAAATCGCACCAATGCACGCGCCAAAGAACATAATCGCCAAGGGCATCATTCAAAAATGTAGACCAACTTCGGCTTCGAAGACGGAAGAGGTAATTCTTCGAAACCGCACACAATTTCATTGAGGGTGATCACATAGTGATTATCGTCCACTAACCGGTTATGGAATCGTACTCGGTCAATTGGGGGTTGTGCATGGCCATAAGCTATCGAATGAAACTATCGTAACCATCTCCTCGAGCTAATAGTTCGCATGGAGTCTCCTCCTTAAAAAAAAACTCCATTTATAGTTAGTCTATGAAACAACATTATTATAGTAAGACCTTTTCATCCCATTGCCATGTGACCTCACTCTCCACATTTGCAACAATTCCACCACCACCGCCACTACCGCCCCCCCACTACAAGACTCCCCTGCCATGTAGGCCTAAAATGACCTTTTCGTTCCCGAAATTCAACCTCCAACAAAAATAAGCCTAAAATTCTACACAATAGTTACATTATACCTCATATTATCATGTTTAAAAAGAATTTGGGGTTAAATAACTCGAGAAGTATGAATTGGACACGAAAAGGCGAAAATAGGTCTTAAATGACGTTTTCGTTCCCGAAATTCGACCAACAACAAATGCAAGCCTAAAAATCTACACAATAGTTACAAATGTGGAGAGTGAGGTCACATGGCAAGGGAATGCCCATCCGTGGTTGGAACCGTTACAAATGTGGTCATTTCAGGTCACATGGCAAGGGAATGCCCATCAGGCGATAGCGGCGGAGATGGTGGTAACTATTACAAATGTGGAGAGCACCAGATAGGCATTCCATTGCCGTGTGACCTCATTCTCCACATTTGCAACAGTTCCACCACCACCGCCACTACTGCCCCCACTGCACTCCCTCCTTGTCATGTAGGCCTAAAATGACCTTTTCGTTCCCGAAATTCAACCAACAACAAAAATATGCCTAAAAAATCATCATATTAGTTACGAATTGACAAATAAGACATACTTGAGTATATGTCTCATGATTTATTGACCTTTGCCGTTTCTTAGGATCATCAACAACATGTATCCCTTCCGTGTGATCTACACACATATAGTTCTCCGACATATTCACATCATCTTCCACACTATTTTCAGGATAGGTAAAAGTTGGGAAGTCCTCAAATGCATTATACTCTTCCTCATCATTAACATCACCAATGCCGAGGATACTCCTTTTGCCAGGTACAACAATTGACCACTTATTATCAGCAGGATCAGTTACATAAAATACTTGCTTAACTTGTGATGCAAGTGCAAATGGCTCCCGAGTTTCACGTAGCGAACAAGGTCCATAAGAGTGAATCCGCAAGGATCATCTTTTTTTACGCAACGTCGATTATCGTCAACCCACTTGCAACACAATAGGTAAATATGAAAAGTACAAGATAGTCCAAATCTCCCATATTTCTTGAATTCGCCCATAATAATTGTTGTTAACAAGTATATGCGACTTATCCTTCGAGCTTGCGTATTGTGTAGATGACGCCACAAGTGAAACACCACTATTTTGTTGCGATGTCGACTTAAGATCTTGACGTTCGACCCAAAACGTATATTCATTAATATCATAACTCTCATAAGAGCGTACAACTTCACAAGAACCAAATGCTAACCACTTGATCGTTTCAGTGCACTTTCATCCAAATCATTCACTACTCGTTTATGAAACCAATCAATGAACGTCTTGTTATGCATTTGCGTCAATGCCCTTATTCCTTTTCTAGGGTTGCTTGCGACGTAAATCCTTCATATGTTCATCTAAATAAGGATGGACAACTTGCTATGTGATGCAACACAAATAAGTGAGCTTACGTACGCTTCTATGTAAGGTGAGATCAATTTTGAACCAATTGTACCCGTGCCCTCAAGTCCGCCCGTGTCGAGATGTCGAAGTCCAACAGGATCAACACTAGCAAAATACTCAACCACAAAATTACCAACCTCTTCACCCACAATCCCTTGAATTATACTACTTTTACGGTTGTGCAGGATTTCGAACTTTATCCTTCAAAGTACCCATATATCTCTCAAAAGGATAGCACCACCTAAAAACACTCGGACCACACAACTTAATTTCTAGAACTAGATGGACAATGAGATGGATCATAATGTCAAAGAATGCGGGGGGGAACATCTCAAATTTGCATAGAGTTTCAACTACTCTAGCCTCGCAAGGAATCGAGGGTCGGCGGTTCGAGACTTTCTTGCATATTGTATGGAAAAATGAACAAAGTTCCGTAATGGTGTGCCTCACATGCTTTGGAAGTATCCCACGAATTGCAATCGGTAAGAATACTTGCATCATGACATGACAATCGTGAGATTTCATACTCAATAACTTCAACTCACCATTTAAGGTTACAAATCGCTTCATATTCGATGAGTAGCCAGTTGGAACCTTAATGCCATACAACGATTCGTAAAAAATCCGTTTCTCGCACGCGACATCGTGTAGCAAGTCAGTGGCAAATAATTCTTCTCTCGAATCCTCCACCTTCTTTTTCCTTTTCCGAGTTTCCTCATCAACCCTTTCCTCCACTACTTTCTTCTTCCTTCCATCCCTTTTTCTGAGCCCACAACTCTGGCCGAAGCCCCTGTTTTTCCAAGTAAAGTCGTGACGCCTTAACATCTTTTGTCTTGTCCGGAATATTCATAAGTGTCGCAAGAATAGCTTCACAAACATTCTTCTCTATGTGCATGACATCCAAACAATGTCTGACCTTTAGATCTTTCCAATATGGGAGTTTCTAAAAAATGGAATCCTTTTTCCATAATCCTGTAGGTCCATCAACCTCACTCGCATGTTTACCAAAGATTGTTTCAATGCCCTTAACCTGATTATAAACTTCAGTACCAGTTAATGGTCTACGAGCAACTTCCTCTTCAACCGTCCCAACGAATGCCTTCTTCTTAAACCGATAGGGATGGTCGCGTCTGAGGAGCCTTCGTGTGCGCATATAGACATGTTTGCAGCCCTTAAGGTGTGTAGACTTTATGTCATCTACACAAATAGGGCACGATTGTTTTCCTCTAGTCTTATACCCGAGATAAGTTCCCATAAGTCGGGATAATCGTTCATAGTACACAAAAGCATGGCACGCACAAGGAACATCTCATTAGCATACGCATCAAATACGAACACTCCTTCGTTCCACATCTTCTGTAAATCTTCAACAAGCGGTTGGAGGTATATATCTATGTCATTTCCAGGTTGTTTCGGCCCCAATATAAGAAGCGACAACATGATGTACTTGCGTTTCATGCACAACCAAGGAGGCAAATTATAAACCACCAAAACTACTGGCCATGTACTATCTTTGAGAACTAAGATTGCCAAAAGGGTTCATGCCATCCGTACATAATCCAAGCCTCGCATTCCTATCCTCATTACCAAATGCCTTATGCACCCCGTTGATACTTTTCCACTCGAGGCGAATCAGCCGAATGCTTCAGCAGACCGTCTTTCTTCCAACAATCTGCATGCCACCTCAAATTCTTTGCATCTCCATTAATTGAGAACATGTGCTTAAATCTAGGTATTATGGGTAGATATCACAACACCTTAGCTGGTGGTCCTTCACTACCCCCCAGCTCCTTCACGCTTTTACCTCGACAATCCACAACGTGGACACTCATGTAAATGCTCATACTCATTACGATAAAGCACACAATAGTTAGGACAAGCATGTATCCGCTCGTACTCTAAACCGAAAGGACACATGAGTTTCTTAGCATAATAGTACGACTTTGGCGGTTCATTTCCATCAAGGAGCATATCACCTAAAACTTCCAACAACGATGTGAAACTAGAGTCCGTCCAACCAGCTTTCGACTTAATGTTGAAGAGTGTTATCACGGCGGAAAGTTGGGTGTACTTTGTACAACCTGGATACAACGGCTTTTCAGCCGCCTCAGACTTAGACTCAAATATACGAGGTCGTTTACACGACTGATCTTCAACCTCGTGTATCATCTCGTCTACCCGATCCTTATCATCATCCGCATACTCATCATCCCAATTCTCATCCCCGACCTCATTAACGAGCTCTAAATCCTTCTTTTCTTCACATACATCGTTCATTACTATAGAGCTTCCTACATACTTCCCCTGCTCACCATGCCAAACCCATACATGGTATTGAGGCCTAAACCCACGGCGAAAGACATGCTCCCTAAGCAAATGTATACTACTAACCTTGCTCACATTTCCACAATCGACACAAGGACAATGAAAGTCGATTGCTCCAGAGGATGCTTGATATTGTAATGCAGATTTACAGAATTCCGAGACCCCATTCACAAACTCAATCGATTCACGACTACCATACATCCAAGTATGATCCATCTCACTCAAGAAGACCTCTAATAACTAAACACAACCAATAATTATAATGTATCAATCATTATTAAAGTACATACACATGCAAGAAAGTCACATATTCAAATCACACACATACACATGCAAGCTAAGATAGTGACATATTCAAATGTATGCATGCAGCCGAAGGTCCTTATCACTCCAACCTAACCCATCCTTGGACGTCTAATCTCACTAGTGAATATATGCCAACTTTTCAATTCTAAGGAAAATCCGGCAGCATTTCCCTACAGTTCTCCAAGTACACAATGTAGATAATTGCTTATCTACATATGTACCCAGAGAACAATGTAGAGAAACGATAAGCCAAGACTTTCCCCAGAAATGAAAAGAAGACACACATTCACCACCTAAGTGAGATCAAACGTCCAAGAACAGTCCCAAACCGCAGACTATTTAAGACTTACTCCTAATGAGTAAGTCTTGAACGGGTATCTAGGCATACGATGATGATTCATAGCTAAATTACATTATTTTCATACAATCTCATATCAAGAAATATACATACATTATAAGAAATACATGATATATACATCAATAAATTATCATAACTTAATCAAATTGAAACACATGACAACTTTATCTAGCTCATCAACAAATCAAACAAAAAAATAAGGAAATTAAACTAGTTACCTCTTAACACCAATGAAGAGAAATGAAGAGAGAAGAGATAGTTGGAATCTTATTTGCCTTCCTTAGTCACTTTTTCCTACAATTAACAAAACCCACTTGCACATTAATCATTAAAGAAAAACAAAACTAACTTAAATAACAAGCTAAGATTAATTTATACAAATTAACTAAGCAAATAAAACTCACTAGACAAAAGAGCAATGAAGAAAGAGTAAGGCAGTGGTGGTGGTGGTGGTGGTGGCGCTGCACAAGGTGGTGGCGCTGCATCGTGGTAGTGGTGATGCTGCCCTAAACACACTCAAATGAATGTGGTGGAGAAGAGAAGAGAAGAGACAAGAAGGTGGTGCGCTGCATGGTGGTGATGAATGGCGGCGTGGTGGTGTTGAATGGCGGCGTGGTGCGGTGCTCCGGTGAGTGGCTGGTGCGGTGGGGTGCTTCGGTGGTTAGGGCAAAAGCTTCGTAAGTGTCGCAAGAGGGAGCTAGGGAGGGAGGGAAATTCGTGTTATTACATCTGGGAGGGAATGAATTTGTGCGCGCAATTGGGAGCCCATTTAATAAACTGAAGGGTTGCGGTTAGCCCAAAAACGCAGCCCTTCACAAAAGGGCTGCGGTTTTTGGACTAAGCGCAGCCCTTCACTATTAAAGGCTGCGTTTTTCAAAAAACGCGGCCCTTGCAGCACAGCCTTTCTGTTTTTTTCCACTAGTGTAAATGTTTTTGCAAACGATTTTATGTTGGGGTGAAACGACTATTACTTCCTTGAACTCTTGATTTTCAGACAGGTTTTGCTTAGGGACAAGCAAAGGTCTAGCTTGGGGGAGTTTGATATGTCTATTTTATATAGAGTTTTTGCCCCTGTCCCTCATTGATTATTGGTCTTAATTGCGCTCTTCGGAGCCATTTTTAGTACTAATGTGCTCCTTGTAGTGTGTTTGTAGTTTCAGGATGATCATTGTAGGAATTAGCATGTTCTGGTGCATTTCCTACCCATTTATATCGCTACAAGAGATGATGTACTTTTGAGAGCACGAGCATTTTACTTGGATTAGATTCTACAATTCAAGAGCGTTCCAACGAGTGGTCACTTGCTTAATTCCAACAAATAACGCAAAAGTTATGACACTTTGAAGATGGAAATTTCGGCTGTCTTACACCTGAAGACCGCCCGGTCGGGCGATATCCGCCCCAGCAAGTCGGGCGATATTACTTAGCCAATTTCTTCGTTTCAAGAGAACTGCCAGCAAAGTCCCTTGCGGGCCCGACCGGGCGACATCCCCCCGGGTTGGTCGGGCGAGACGATCTCATGTGAAAAAGAAGCAGCTGACCAAGACCGCCCGGTCGAGCGTGACAAGAGATTTATGGCACCTGACAACCGCCCGGTCGGGCGGATTCCGCCCGAATGGTCGGGCGGGGCTGTTTTTAAGTGTTTTGAAGCGCGTGTTACGCCGGTTTTGGTTTTAATATAAATACTTGTCCTTTTAGTGGAGGAAAACCACGTTTTCATATTAGAATTTCAGTCATTAGTTTTCTAAGTACTTTTATTCTCTCAAGAACCCTAGTGTAACACCCCGACAATTCTCTATTTTCCAAAATACCTTTTAAATACAAAACTTAGAGAATCATCAAAGCATTATCGCCTGTGTGATAACGTATCGGCATACTCAGAATTTTGCAGCGGAAATAAATAACTTTGAAATAATTAACTTAGTAAATCAAAAGTCAAACTCCAAAACCAAAGTCAAGTCAACCAAACCAAAGTCAACCAAACCAAAATCAAAAAGTCAACTATAATAATAAATTCCACACAAGCTCTCCACGAAAATCCCGAACCCATGATGCCTCATCTTCGAACCTGAGATGGACAATGCACTATTGATCCCGAGAGACTGCTCACCAAATGGGTCATCACAGGATCAATAAGGCATAGCCATGATCAACATACACAAACAAAGCACGTAATTAGCAAAGCTGAGTACTACATAATGAATAAATATAAAACCTAACATGATACTAATAAGCATTAAGGCAAGGATAAATAATAATAATATAATAACATTGCAGACAACTTTACTGAACTTGACTCTATAACTCAAATTAATCATAACTTAAATTGAATAGGCAATGGAAAGAGTTATCCAAACCAAACCAGTCTTCAATTTAGAAGACGAAGTACGGGCGCGACTCCGTACTCCCCTGACCAAAGATATCGAGGAACCTTTTAAATAAAATAGGACACGGTGATCAATCCGGTCCCAAGAAAAGTCATGGGCTACCACCATGTACTCCAACTCATACTAGTCTAATACTTCAGACGTGCACAAGTCTAAAGCTTATTGCTATTCACTTTCCACTTTAAGTGATTAATAAATTATTTACTTGTTATGACTCACAAAGGTAAGACAAACAATATAATCATCAAGGATACATAAATTTGTATTTTTATCTTAGGATAAGATAAGGTGATCATCAACTTAACAATCCAAGAATAATTCCAATATTAAATTCCACAACCATTATTTATTTGTTGATCCAAGTCAGCAATCAACCAACCTTTCATAGGTTAAATAACCAACTTACCAAATAAGGCCATCGGTCCTTATAAAGTAATTAAATAATCCAAAGGGAATAACATGATCCAATTCATGATCTAATAACAACATAATTATTAATCCCTCATGTAAATTAATAGAATAAAGTTCTCAATCCCATATGCTTGCATCAAACATCCATACAAACATAATATAATCATCAATAATCAACATGCTTCACACAACGGTATAAAACATGTAATTTCACTTGGATATAAACCACATATGAACTATAAATAGTTCCCTATACATGATACTATATACATCCCATCCTTAGGACATGATACTAATCCAACCCACACATAGGTATGTACGTACCTTGTGTAGACAAAATTCGAGGCCACTTTAACAAGCTTAAAAGTCGCCTAAAGAGAATTCTCCGCCTACCAATAATCAACATAACCACAAATCAATAGTTTATAAATTTCCAGCAATATTAAAATACTTTAAACCCTCTTTAAAAGTGTTTAAAAATCTTTTCCATCATTAAAACTTCAATTATTAATACTTCCTAGTATAGTAGTACTATACTAGTCATTAAAAACCCCTAAAAACTCATACTTTGATAATTAAAACTCCATCATAAGCATATTAACAAAATTTCCAGCAACTTATAGTGTATTTAAAATCCTTTAAAACATACTTCGACATAATCAAAATCATAAGAGTACTCAATTTCATAAACTATAATATACTACTATGATTTTCCAACTCATAAAACCCTAAAAATCCATACTTTGACACTCAAAACCCTAGTTTAAACATAACTAATAAATCTGAAATTTTAATCACTTCAATATATAATTTACATAATCTGAAATTATATTTGAATCATCAAACTATAACTTTAAACTTTCAAATTATTAAAATCAATTCTTAAAAATATAACCTTTAACATTAAATAAAAATAGAGGAGGAAGAAATAACCAAAGAGAAGAGAGAAATAGAAAACACGACAAGGAGGAAGGGAGGCGGCGCCGGCGGGTCGCTCTGCTTAGGTGCTCGGCGGCGGTGGTCCGGCTGGTGGCTGCCGAAGCACACGAAGAGGAGAGGGAAGAAATCGAGAGAGAGAAGAAGAAGAAGAAGAAGAGAGGGCCGAAAAAAATAGAGGGAGAAGGAAGAGAGAGAAAATAAGTGTGGGGAAAATTTTGGGGTTTTGGGGTTTATATAGTTTACCCTTTTTGGGCTTAGGAACTTGTGTTTGGGCTTTAATAATATTTAATGATTGAGTACTTAGGAATAGTTGGGTTCCTCTAACCCAATTTATAATCCTTTTTACTAAACTCAAAGATGTTTAAGCTATTTAAATAATTTTCAAAGTATGACTAAATAAAATATTTGATTATTTAAAATCATTAAATAATTCTTTTGACCTTCAAATAGCAACCTTTTAAGAATTAAATCATTTAAACATTAAAATATATATAATATGCATTAAAATGTATTTATAAAATTCATAAAATTATGGGGGATTACGGTCTACCCCTCTTAAAAGAAGTTTCGTCCCGAAACTTGGTAAGAAGACTCTCACAGACTTCAAAATTTTTGACTCAAACTTTCATTTGGAAATACTTGTGTCACAACGTGTGCACACTTTTACCAACTTTAGAACCACTTGTGTTACTCATGAACACATTTTCCATGCGGAGAACCAATTTATTTTGCACCAATATGTGCAAATCGCCAAAATAAGCATAAAAATGCATAAAAATACCATAAAATAAGGCAAAAAGCGCGAAATTCTATCGCATTCTGCCCCCCTTAAAGAAAACGAGTTACGCCATCGTAACTCACCTCAATAAATAAATCTGGATACTTTTTCTTTATTTCATCTCCGGCTTCCCACGTTGCCTCTTCAGACTCATGGTTAGACCAAAGCACTTTTACAATATGTACATCTTTATTGCGTGTACTAGGCACCTTTTATCCAAGATTTTCACAGGCCTTTCCTCATACGTGAGGCTACTATCAATTTGAATTCTTTCAGGCTCCAAAACATGATTCTCATCAGGGATATATCTCTTGAGTTGGGAAATATGAAACACATCGTGCATTTTCTCAAATTTCATTGGCAACGCCAACTTATAAGCTACCTTCCCAATTCTTTGCAAAATATCATATGGGCCAATATACTTAGCACTTAGCTAGCCCTTTTTACCAAATCGCATCACCCCTTTAGTCAGCGACACTTTCAAAAACACTTTATCACCAACTGCGAATTCATCTTCCCTTCGCTTCAAGTCAGCATAACTCTTCTGCCTATCCTGAGCAGCTTGAATTCTAGCCTGAATCAACTTGACATTCTTAACAGTCTCCTCAATAAATTTCGTCCCCAATACTATTGTTCTCACTAAAATCATTCCAGCATATGGGACTTCTACACTTTCTTCCATACAATACCTCAAAAGGAGCCATCTTAATGCTCGCATGATAACTATTGTTATATGAAAACTCAATTAAGTCTAAGTGATCTTCCCAACTACCTTGGAAATCAATTGCGACCGCTCTCAACATATCTTCCATAGTCTGATTGGTCCTTTCAGTCTGACCATCGGTCGCAGGATGAAAAGCAATGCTCATATTCAACGTTGTTCCAAGATTCAACTGGACCTTTTGCCAAAATTTCGAGAGGAATCTCGAATCACGATCTGAAATAATGTCCGTCGGGACTCCATGTAGTCGCACCACATGCTTGATGTATGTTTTTGCAAGTTGCTTCTTCTTCCATGTCTCTTTGATCGGAACGAACACGGCGGACTTTGTCGAGCGGTCCACGATAACCCAAATAGTATCATTGCTATTTCTCATCTTCGGCAAAGCAATCACAAAATCCATGGATATAGAATCCCACTTCCAACCAGGATCCTCTAAGGATTAAACTTTCCCCATTGGTCTCTTATGGTCTATCTTCACTTTCTGATAGGTCAGATACTTTGACACGAACTCAGCGACTTCACGCTTCATATTCGGCCACCAATAAATCTCTTTAAGATCCTTATACAATTTGTCACCCCCAGGGTGCACAGAATATGAAGTATTATGCCCCTCATCCATAAGCCTTCTCTTAAGCTCTTCACATTTTTGTGGTACACACCACCTTCCCTTAAACCTTAAGCTTCCATCATCATGAATCTTAAAGTCAACTTCCTTTCCTTGCTTCATCTTCTCCTTGATCTTATCTAGGTGCTCGTCTCCAACTTGACCCTCTTTGATCTCATCGAAAACTGACAACCCCAATGATAAAGCACTCAATCTTGCCTCGATCTCCCCATGATTTAGAATTTCTAGGCTAAGCCTTTGCATATCTCGACACAAATCCTCAGAAACTACCAACGCATTCATGCTATGGCTCGACTTCCTACTCAAAGCATCGTCAACTACATTTGCCTTCCCTTAATGATACTGGATATCTAGGTCATAGTCTTTCATCAATTCTAGCCATCTTCTCTGTCTCATATTGAGATCCTTCTGGGTGAAAATGTACTTCAAACTCTTATGGTCGGTAAAGATCTTACAAGTCACCCCATATAGGTAATGTCTCCAAATCTTCAAGGCAAAAACAATAGCATGTAACTCTAGATCATGGGTAGGATAAATAGACTCATACGGTGTCAACTGATGCGATGCATACGCGATCACCTTCCCATTCTGCTGCAGAACACATCCCAAACCATTCTTTGAAGCATCACTATACACCTCGAATCCTTCATTCCCATCAGGTAGGGTTAAAACAAAGTGCAGAGGTCAAACGCTGATACAAAATCTGAAAAGCTTCCTTGCACTTCTCACTCCACTCAAATTTTGACTTTTTCTTCATCAAATTAGTCATTTGCCTTGCTATCTTCGAGAAATCTCTCACAAATCTCCTATAATAGTCAGCTAATCCCAGAAAACTCCTAATATCTGACACATTCTTCGGAGTAGGCCACTCACTAACTGCTTGAATCTTTGCAGGATCCACATAAACTCCTTCTTTAGACACATAATGACCCAAAAATGCTACTTTCTCCAAACGGAACTCACACTTAGAGAACTTGGCATACAATTGGTTCTTCCTAAGCGTCTCCAACATTATCCTCAAATGTTCATCATGCTCCTCTTCACTCTTTGAATAAATCAAGATATCATTAATGAATACCACAACGAACTTATCTAAGAACTCATGGAAAATCCTATTCATCAAATCCATAAATATCGCCAAAGCATTGGTCAGTCCAAACGGCATCACAGTAAACTCATAATGACCATAACGCGTCCTAAATGCAGTCTTAGGTATATCCTTATCAGCTACCCTCAACTGGTGATACCCCGAACGCAAATCAATCTTTGAAAACATACTCGCTCCATTCAACTGATCGAACAGGTCATCTATCCTAGGCAAAGGATACTTGTTCTTAATAGTTACATTGTTTAACTCCCTATAGTCAATGCACAACCTCATACTTCCATCTTTCTTCTACACAAACAACACAGGAGCTCCCCAAGGCGACGGACTAGGCCTTATATAACCTTTATCCAACAGTTCTTGCAACTGCGTCTTCAGCTCGCTCATCTCAGGAGGTGCCATTCTATATGGTGCCTTAGAAATAGGTGCAGTGCCAGGAACTAAGTCTATGGTGAACTCAACGGCTCTTTCAGGCGGCATACCAGAAATCTCGCTTGGAAAGACATCCATAAACTCATTCATAATTGGTACGTCCTCAATCTTCTTCACCAACTTCTTCACTACAGAAAAAACAACTCACATCCCTTCTTCACCAACTTCTTCACTTGCATCGCAGAAATAATCCCAAAGCTCTTAGGCTTCCCAAAACGTCGATACGAAGTCAACTTCCCCAAAGGGCTTCTCAACACTACTTTCTGAGCTTCATAGTCTATTTTGACCTTATAGAAACCTAACCAATTCATCCCAAGAATAACATCTAGGTCTCCCAGATTGAACTCTATCAGATTAGAAGGAAAAACACAATCTCCTATCTTCATAGGTAAGTCTTTATACAACTTGGTACACCTTATGACTTCTCCAGTAGGTATACTAATAGGCAGATCAATTACTTCAAAGTCTACCAACCCCAAACTTTTAATAACAGACGACGAAATAAACGAATAGGTCACCCCAGAATCAATTAACGCTTTAACGAGAACGGAGTTAATAGAGAAAGTACCAGAAACTATGTCGGCAGATCTTTCAACTTCATTGCGACTCATCACGAACAGCTTACCCGGAGCTTTACTCTAGTTGTTGTTGTTGCTCTTACTAGCACGCTTACCGAAGTTCCCTTGGTTGTTCCTGCGCCCTACGAGCTTCGAACCTTGGTTTCCCGATTGGTTAAACCCGGACCTTCCCTGATTACCGCTCCCATTACCATTCTGTTCTTTCCTTTGCTTGGTGAAGCACTCAAACTCTCTATGCCCCTTCTTTTGGCAGTAATGACAGGTTACTAGGTCTCCTTTACAGTCTCTACCAGGGTGATTCTTGTTACACTTCTTACAGTTGTAACTCCTTTCAGACTGGCCCATATTATTAAAGCTTTGACCATTCCTTCCTTGGAAATTTCCATTCCCATTTCTATTCCTCTTAAAATTCCCCTGATTTCCACCAGAATTGAAATCTTTTCTTTTCTCACCCACTACAGCATTCTTCTTGTCACGCCTCGACTGAAGACCATAAATATGGGCGGCTCTTCCACACACAACATCCAGGGATGCAAAAGTCTCACCACCTAACCCCAGTTGGATTTCCTTAGTCAAACCTTGCTCAAATCTCTGAGCCTTTAGCTCTTCAAGAGCTACTACCTCGGGTGCAAATCTAGACAATGATATGAACTTGCTATAATACTCGAAATGGTCATACTCCCCATCCTAAGGTTTATGAACTCCTTAGCCTTTTGTTTTCTCATAAAAGCAGGGTAAAATTTTCCACTTAAAGCAGAAATAAAGGAATCCCAATTAAATCCTTCAACAACACTATGTCTAGTTCCATTATCTTTCCACCATAAGTCAGCCTCATCTTTCAGATACAACACAGCTTGACCTACTTTCATAGCCTCAGGATAATTTACAGCCCCAAAAATCTTTTCAAACTCCCTAATCCAACTCTCTAAGAAGGTAGGGTCAGCTTGCCCCTTAAAGTACGGCGGCTTAATCTTAGCTAGTCTTTCAAACATGTCCCCAGCAGGGTCAGGTCGCTCAACTCTTTTGTGAGTCAAATTCTATGCCAATAAGCGAATAGCAGAAGCTAAGGCGTTATCGTTGTTTGCCATTCTACTTCGCGACCTGAAATTTAACGTAAATCTACTTTAGGTTTCGGTTCACAATTTATTGCCATTCTCTACGAAGGCATCACTTGATTTGACCATACAAGGTCGCATCAACATACAATTCTTTATGAAATCACAACAACATTAAGTTCACACACTATGAACCATAACAACCATATACTCATTCATGCATACATATTCACATCACCAATACATATATATATATATATATATATACATATATATATATATATATATATACATATATATATATATATATATATATATATATATATATACATATATATATATATATATACATATATATATATATATATATACATATATATATATATATATATATATATATATATATATATACATATATATATATATATATATACATATATATATATATATATATACATATATATATATATATATATACATACATATATATATATATATATATATGAGGATCAAATAATATTCAATCATAACAATAAAATAAAATATTCCCCATTCGCGTACTACAATAAATTCTTGCTCACTTGAATAGCAAAATAATCACTTTTATTCCTAAAAAAAAGGATGATGATAATATATTTTTTTTTCAATCCATAACAACCATACTTTTTTCTTAACCAAGATAAAGATACTAAAGCAAGAAACTTAAACCATTATTACTTAACTATTTATCCAACAACTAATCTTAAAGCATAAGTAAAAAGTCTATGGAGATACATTATCAGTCTCATCTTCCAAGTCTTCATCATCCTCATCTTCTTCTGATACAGAAAAATTTGGTTCACCAAAAACAAATCTCATAATGGCAGAATAAATATCCTTTGGGTTTGCCCCATAGCACGGTCAAATTCCTGAATAACCTCATCATCGCTATCAGGATTGCTAACTTTCAAAATACGGCGCATCTCCAAATCTACGCTAGTGTAGCTATCACCATCAGAATCAGACTCTATATCAGACTCATCATCACTCAAAACAATTGAATTGAAGTAGCTTCCTAGTCGAGCAGCTTGACTATCAGACATGACTAGAGATTCTATAACAGATGAATATGACATCTATAAGTAAATAATACCTTCACTTAGCGTAAATTCCCAACAATAACCATAAGCAAGAATAAACAAACAATTAAAAGCATAGGAATTACATAGAATAGTTAAGCAGATAAGAAAAACATAAACATGCTGAACTAAATATTTAAATGCAGACATATAATATTTCTATCTTATATGCCCTTCTTATACTACCCATCTCTCACACAACTAATAAAAAAACTAAACTAAATTAGAAGTACTAAAATAAAAAAAACAAGTAAATAATATATATATAATTTCCGAAAATATGGAAAGGATCGAAAAAAATTAAAATAAAAATTTCAGACTTTTTAAAAAAGAAAAATTCAAACCTAATAAAAAAAAATATTCGGACCTCTAAAAAAATAATTCGAACCAAATAAAATAAAATATTTAGAACCAAAAATAATTTCGAACCTATTTTAAAATTTTGAAACATGTTTCGAAAAAAAAATGATGTAGGCACAACAAATAAGTAGAAGCTCGTTTTCTATGAAATTCATTTTAAGTAACTAGGCGCCTAAAAATTTAAGGTTGGCACGAAAGGCCAATAAAAACCAAGCTCCCAGATACCACTTTGTAATACCCCGACAATTCTCTATTTTCCAAAATACCTTTTTAATACAAAACTTAGAGAATCATCAAAGCATTATCCGTGTGATAACGTATCGGCTTCCTCAGAATTTTACAGCGGAAATAAATAACTTTGAAAAAATAATAAACTTAGTAAACCAAAAGTCAAACTCTAAAAACCAAAGTCAAGTCAACCAAACCAAAAACTAAAAGTCAATTATAATAATAAAGTCAACACAAGCTCTCCACGAAAATCCCGAACCCATGATGCATCATCTTCGAACTCGAGATGGACAATGCACTATTGATCCCGAGAGACTTCTCACCAAATGGATCATCATAGGATCAATAACGCATAGTCATGATCAACATACACACACAAAGCACGTAATCAGCAAAGCTGAGTACTACATAATAAATAAATATAAAACCTAACATGATACTAATAAGCATTAATGCAAGGATAAATAATAATAATATAATAACATTACAGACAACTTTACTGAACTTGACTCTATAACTCAAATTAATCATAACTTAGATTGAATAGGCAATAGAAAGAGTTGTCCAAACCAAACCAGTCTTCAATTTAGAAGACAAAGTACGGGCGCGACTCCGTACTCCCCTGACCAACGATATCGAGGAACCTTTTATATAAAATAGGACACGATGATCAATCCGGTCCCAAGAAAAGCCATGGGCTACCACCATGTACTCCAACTCATACTAGTCCAACACTTCAGACGAGCACAAGTCTAAATTTTATTGCTATTCACTTTTACTTTAAGTGATTAATAAATTATTTACTTGTTATGACTCACAAAGGTAAGACAAACAATATAATCATCAAGGATACATAAACTTCCATTTTTATCTTAGGGTTAGATAAGGTGATCATCAACTTAACAATCCAAGAATAATTCCAATTATAAATTCCATAACCATTATTTATTTGTTGATCCAAGTCAACAATCAACCAACCTTTCATAGGTTAAATAACCAACTTACCAAATAAGGTCCTCGGTCCTTATAAAGTAATTAAATAATCCAAAGGGAACAACATGATCCAATTCATGATCCAATAACAACATAATTATTAATCCATCATGTGAATTAATAGAATAAAGTTCTCAATCCCATATGCTTGCATCAAACATCCATACAAACATAATATAATCATCAATAATCAACATGTTTCACACAACGGCATAAAACATGCAATTTCACTTGGATATAAACCACATATGAACTATAAACGGTTCCCTTTATATGATACTATATACATCCCATCCTTAGGACATGATACTAATCCAACCCACACATAGGTATGTACATGCCTTGTGTAGATGAAATTCGAGGCCACTTTAACAAGCTTAAAAGTCGCCTAAAGAGAATTCTCCGCCTGCCAATAATCAATATAACCACAAATCAATACTCTATAAATTTCCAGCAATATTAAAATACTTTAAACCCTCTTTAAAGGTGTTTAAAAACCTTTCCCATCATTAAAACTTCAATCATTAATACTTCCTAGTATAGTACTACTATACTAGTCATTAAAAACCCCTAAAAACGCATACTTTCATAATTAAAACTCCATCATAAGCATACTAACAAAATTTCCAGCAACTTATAATGTATTTAAAATCCTTTAAAACATACTTAGACATAATCAAAATCATAAGAGTACTCAATTTCATAAACTATAATATACTACTATGATTTTCCAACTCATAAAACCCTAAAAATCCATACTTTGATACTCAAAATCCTAGTTTAAACATAACTAATAGGAATAATTGTCAATAATAAGTCAACCTTTGTCCCATTCGCTAAAAATAACTCATCTTTTGATTCTTTCCTTAATAAGTCTACCTTTAGTACTTATCAATTTTAAACAAGTTAAATTACATATAATCTGACTTTTTTCTTTCTTTTTTGTAATTTTTAATTTCTTTTTGTTTTCTCTCTCATCCCTTTGAAGAGTTACACATATCATATTTAAGCGGTTCAATAAGTTAACAACAGGCAAGGACTTGTTAAAAACAGATTGGTATTAAAGGTTGACTTATTTAAGGATAAGCAAAAGGTTGACTTGTTATTAGCGGATGGCCTAAAGGTTGACTTATTCTTGACAATTTTTCCTAACTAATAAATCTGAAATTTTAATCACTTCACTATATAATTTACATAATCTGAAATTATATTTAAATCATCAAACTATAACTTTAAACATGAAAATATTAAATCAATCCTTAAAAATATAACCTTTAACATTAAATAAAAATAGAGGAGGAAGAAATGACCAAAGAGAAGAGAGAGAGAGAGAGAGAAAACACAAGAAGGAGGAAGGGCGACGGCGCCGGCCGGCCGTCGCCGGTGCTCGACGACGGTGGTTCTACTGTGGTGCCGGGCAACGAAGAGGAGAGGGAAGAAACTGAGAGAGAGAAGAAGAAGAAGAAGAGAGCCGAAAAAAATAGAGGGAGAAGGAAGAGAGAGAAAATAAGTGTGGGGAAAATTTTGGGGTTTTGGGGTTTATATAGTTTACCCTTTTGGGCTTAGGAACTTGTGTTTGGGCTTTAATAATATTTAATGATTGAGTACTTAGGAATAATTGGGTTCCTCTAACCCAATTTAAAATCCTTTTACTAAACTAAAAGATGTTTAAGCTATTTAAATAATTTTCAAAGTATGACATATTTAATGATTGAGTACTTAGCAACCTTTTAAGAATTAAATCATTTAAACATTAAAATATATATAATATACATTAAAATGTATTTATAAAATTCATAAAATTACGGGGATTACGCCTTGTTTAATCTACTTTACAAATTCATTCAAGATTCAATAGAGTAATCGACTTCAATATTCGTTCATCAATTGGTATTGTTTCTTATCCCTTATTATTCTCTTTTCAATTCTTTTTTGTTATTCCATCATGTTGTTTTCTTATTTAATTGTGATATTATTTTCCCCAATTATGTGTTAGTAGTCTATTTTCTAGGGATTTGGGGATCTATGTATGCATATGAGGGATTGATTGAATGATTATTGAATTCATTGATTTGTTTGATTCTCGCTATTGAGTTATTTAAGTTAATCTACAAGTTTGACCAACTGTGTTGATTATTGTTGCAATACAAAGTTATAGACCGAGAGGTAGGATTTTGTATAGGCTCTCAATAGTAGGCTTAGCGATCTATGACCATGCGAGAGCGACTTAGTGAGCTTCGAGGGAGGTAATGTTCGAGAGAAATTACATGTGCCCTAGTTAGATTATTTCATTGAGTTCTTCAATCATTCTTGATATCCTGAATTGCATACATGGTGAATTGTTCCCTAGTCTTTTTCTTAATTGAAATTCGTGATTTGATTATTCGCTTAGTTCAGTAAATTAACCATTTTCATCTGATTTAGTTAGTATAATATTAGAGTTCAGATACAATAGTATAGCTATGTCCCTGTTGATTCGATCCTGACTTCCCTAACTACTAGTTAGTGGACCTTAGGTTATTTTTTATTAGGTGATACGACTTTAGCTCGGTCAAAGGTGAATAGTATGAGGAGCATGCATAAACCGAGACGCCATATTAACAAAGATAAGCAATATCTGGACGAGTCATAGTTAAGTATTGCAAAGCCCCAACCATACTACGATAGTCTGTGGGATCAGCAAGAAGTTCTCCATCAAGAAGAGACAATGTTACTCTAGAGACAACAAGTGTACGAACCGGTTTTGCAGTATGAAGATGAAAGTTGCGGAGTAAATCAGAAACATACTTATGTTGAGATAAAAAAACCAGATGGAGTACGCACAACCTGAACACCCAAAAAGTAATGAAGATCCCCTAAATCCCTCATAGCAAACTGAGAAGAAAGAACAAAGATAAATTTTTGAACAAGAACAATGCTACTACTAGTGAGAACAATGTCGTCAACATATAACAAAAGTATAAGAAGATGACCACGATTTTTTAGAGTGAACATGGAAGTGTCACAACTGCTGCATTTGAAACCAATAGATAATAAAAAAAAGTGTTGAACCTAGAGAACCAAGCACGAGGGGCTTGTTTCAAACCATAAATGGACTTACGAAGACGACAAATATGAGTAGGTTTAGATGGATGAATAAAAACTTAAGGTTGACACATATAAACCTCTTCATGAAGGAAACCATGAAGAAAAGCATTTTTGACATGTAATTGACGAATAGTCCATTTGAGAGGGATAACAATAGAGAAAACTAAGCGAACTGTAGTAGGCTTAACTATAGGACTAAAGGTTTCAAAGTAATCAATACCTGCCTGATGGTGATTTCCAAAAACAACAAGTCTGGCTTTGAACCGCTAGCTCCACTGAACCATCATAATTGTATTTAATCCGATAAACCCACTTACAACCAAGTAAATTCCAATCATAGTTACGAGGTACAACTCCCATGTGTCATTTTCAATCAAAGCCATATGTTCGTCAAGCATGGCTTGACGCCAACGTGAGTCTTTAGACGCTTGCTTATAATTAGTTCGTTATGACTCAATAACATCCCTTTTTAAGTTCATTAAAATTCTTGGCTTTGAAACACCATCTTTTAACCGAGTGACCATAGGGTGATGATTTAAAACAACCAGAGGAGATCGGGGAATTTGGGAAGATGTAGACACAACAAGAGAAGTGGGTGAGGAACAAGGGGAGGGGGAATACTCGCAGGGGGGAAACCAAGGCTAGTGACCAAGCAGGGGACCCCATGGAGTGGGTGAGGCCAACAGCACTGGCCATAGAATAGGCGTGGCCAGCAGCGAGGGGAGATGGCATAGCGAGGGAAGCATCAGCTGGCAATGGGGAGCCAGCGACAAATCGAGTGTGTGGGGGGGGGAGACCGGCGCTCGCCGGGGAGCCGGCCGACCGGAGCAGAACACACGAAGGGGGAGGCTGGGCATCCGGGCGCTCGCTAGGGAGCCAACGGTTAGGGTAGGGGCACACGAAGAGGAGTCTGGGCACCCATTTGGAAGGGGGAACCAACGTGCGATACAAGAAGCACGCGACACAAGGGGTGCGGGGCATCCAGCGGGGAGACATTAGAGGCCACGGGAAAGCTTGACTCGTAGGAGAAGCTACGGAAGGCGCACAAGCAACAATGGACTCCAGTTATAAAGTAAGACCAAGGGAAATGTATAAGGCATGATAGACTTGGGACCAACTAGAGTGCGATATGGGAATTTGTGTTCAATAAAAAGAACATGACGACTGATGTAAATTTTGTTGGTGAGAGGATCAAAACAACGATAACCTTTATGATTCGCGGCATAGCTAATAAAACCACAGTGCTTTGATTTAGGTTGAAGTTTGTTGATTTTGGAATCCATAAACAAGGGGAAACAAGAGCAACCAAAAGTTTTCAAAAACAGATAAGAGGAAGGACGATGAAATAATTTTTCAAAAGGTGAGACACCTCCTAGAACGAAGTTAGGCAAACGATTTATAGTATAGATGGTAGTGTACGAAGCATCAACCCAAAATTCAGTAGGAAAATCATAATGAATGAGCATAGTACGAGCCATTTCAATGACATGACGATGTTTGCGTTCCGCAACATCGTTTTGAGCTTCAGTGTGGGGACAAGACTTTTGAAAAACAATACCATTATCACGAAAATGTTGAAGTAAAGGGGAATTATCAAATTCCCGACCTCCATCACTTTGAGAATTTTTGATTTTGCAGTTGAATACATTTTTCACCATCCTTTGAAACACCAGAAATTGAGAATAAACATCCGATTTTCGACGCAAGGGATAAAGCCATAAATATCGCGAAAAATCATCAACAAAAACAACATAGTATTTATAAAATTGGTTTGACAAAATAGGAGATTGCCAAACATCACTATGAATTTTATATAATGGATAAGAAGAACAATGATCCACAAGTTCGAAAGGTAATCGATGTATATTGCCTTACTTACAACCAATGCAATCATCATGAAATTTTAAAGTACATGAGATGAACTTATTCAAAAATAAAGATCCTAAAACTCTATATGAAGTATGACCAAGTCGAGCATGCCAAACATCTCCAGACTCCTTAGTGGCTAGGAAAGCAGGAACTGAAGTTTTGATTATGTGATAATATTTGCAAGTGGCTTTTATTAGAAATTAGAAATTATATCTTATAAGCTTTGATTATGTGATAATATTTTGATCAATATTACTTTAAAAACATGAGTTGCTTCTAAAACATTATCTTAACAACTTTAATATTTATTTTTGAAGTCAGTTGGCATTATGTTTAAAAGTGAAATTTCAAAAAAAAAGAAAAAAAAAAGAAATAAAGTTTTGTAGAACTATCTAGAGTTCCCAAGAGGAACCCATCTTCTTATTTATCACTCACTATAATCAAAACCCCAAAAATCATTATTCCCTTCTCTCTCACGCATTTCCTTCCACTTACGCCTAAAATTTCACCACCGTGGCCGGGTGGTTGCCTGCGCCACGCCCATGAGCTCCTTTGCTACCCCCCCTCACAAGAACACTTCCTCTCTCTCATTGTTATGTTGTGGTTCTGCATAATGTCAATTCCCTCTCTACTGTCGATTGGTGCATGGTGCCGCGTCACGGTGGTGTTGTGTTCCCGTGAACCGGCGCTCCGGCGAGCTGTCGCTGCTGTGTTTGTTGGTTTGTCTATGCTATTTAGTGGCCAAAGTTACATTTTTTTTGCTCTTGTTCCTCCTCCTTTTATTTGGCTCGATCAAGAACCCATTGTTGGGGTCTTTTGTTTTGTCAATTACCTTTCGAACTTGTGGATCATTGTTCTTCTTATCCATTATATAAAATTCATAGTGATGTTTGGCAATCTCCTATTTTGTCAAACCAATTTTATAAATACTATGTTGTTTTTGTTGATGATTTTTCGCGATATTTATGGCTTTATCCCTTGCGTCGAAAATCGGATGTTTATTCTCAATTTCTGGTGTTTCAAAGGATGGTGAAAAATGTATTCAACTGCAAAATCAAAAATTCTCAAAGTGATGGAGGTCGGGAATTTGATAATTCCCCTTTACTTCAACATTTTCGTGATAATGGTATTGTTTTTCAAAAGTCTTGTCCCCACACTGAAGCTCAAAACGATGTTGCGGAACGCAAACATCGTCATGTCATTGAAATGGCTCGTACTATGCTCATTCATTATGATTTTCCTACTGAATTTTGGGTTGATGCTTCGTACACTACCATCTATACTATAAATCGTTTGCCTAACTTCGTTCTAGGAGGTGTCTCACCTTTTGAAAAATTATTTCATCGTCCTTCCTCTTATCTGTTTTTGAAAACTTTTGGTTGCTCTTGTTTCCCCTTGTTTATGGATTCCAAAATCAACAAACTTCAACCTAAATCAAAGCACTGTGGTTTTATTAGCTATGCCGCGAATCATAAAGGTTATCGTTGTTTTGATCCTCTCACCAACAAAATTTACATCGGTCGTCATGTTCTTTTATTGAACACAAATTCCCATATCGCACTCTAGTTGGTCCCAAGTCTATCATGCCTTATACATTTCCCTTGGTCTTACTTTATAACTGGAGTCCATTGTTGCTTGTGCGCCTTCCGTAGCTTCTCCTACGAGTCAAGCTTTCCCGTGGCCTCTAATGTCTCCCCCGCTGGATGCCCCGCACCCCTTGTGTCGCGTGCTACTGTATCGCACGTTGGTTCCCCCCTTCCAAATGGGTGCCCAGACTCCTCTTCGTGTGCCCCTACCCTAACCGTTGGCTCCCTAGCGAGCGCTGGATGCCCAGCCTCCCCTTCGTGTGTTCCTGCTCCCATCGGCGGCTCCCAATGAGCGCCGGTCTCCCCCCCCACACACTCGATTTGTCGGCCGGCTCCCCATTGCCAGCTGATGCTTCCCTCGCTATGCCATCTCCCCTCGCTGCTGGCCACGCCTATTCTATGGCCAGTGCTGTTGGCCTCACCCACTCCATGGGGTCCCCTGCTTGGTCACTAGCCTTGGTTTCCCCCCGCAGTATTCCCCCTCCCCTTGTTCCTCACCCACTTCTCTTGTTGTGTCTACATCTTCCCAAATTCCCGATCTCCTCTGGTTGTTTTAAATCATCACCCTATGGTCACTCGGTTAAAAGATGGTGTTTCAAAGCCAAGAATTTTAATGAACTTAAAAAGGGATGTTATTGAGTCATAACGAACTAATTATAAGCAAGCGTCTAAAGACTCACGTTGGCGTCAAGCCATGCTTGACGAACATATGGCTTTGATTGAAAATGACACATGGGAGTTGTACCTCGTAACTATGATTGGAATTTACTTGGTTGTAAGTGGGTTTATCGGATTAAATACAATTATGATGGTTCGAGTGGAGCTAGCGGTTCAAAGCCGGACTTGTTGCTTTTTGGAAATCACCATCGGGCGTGTATTGATTACTTTGAAACCTTTAGTCCTATAGTTAAGCCTACTACAGTTCGCTTAGTTTTCTCTATTGTTATCCCTCTCAAATGGACTATTCGTCAATTACATGTCAAAAATGCTTTTCTTCATGGTTTCCTTCATGAAGAGGTTTATATGTGTCAACCTTAAGTTTTTATTCATCCATCTAAACCTACTCATATTTGTCGTCTTCGTAAGTCCATTTATGGTTTGAAACAAGCCCCTCGTGCTTGGTTCTCTAGGTTCAACACTTTTTTTTATTATCTATTGGTTTCAAATGCAGCAGTTGTGACACTTCCATGTTCACTCTAAAAAATCGTGGTCATCTTCTTATACTTTTGTTATATGTTGACGACATTGTTCTCACTAGTAGTAGCATTGTTCTTGTTCAAAAATTTATCTTTGTTCTTTCTTCTCAGTTTGCTATGAGGGATTTAGGGGATCTTCATTACTTTTTGGGTGTTCAGGTTGTGCGTACTCCATCTGGTTTTTTTATCTCAACATAAGTATGTTTCTGATTTACTCCGCAACTTTCATCTTCATACTGCAAAACCGGTTCGTACACTTGTTGTCTCTAGAGTAACATTGTCTCTTCTTGATGGAGAACTTCTTGCTGATCCCACAGACTATCGTAGTATGGTTGGGGCTTTGCAATACTTAACTATGACTCGTCCAGATATTGCTTATGCTGTTAATATGGCGTCTCAGTTTATGCATGCTCCTCATACTATTCACCTTTGACAGGCTAAAGTCGTATCACCTAATAAAAAATAACCTAAGGTCCACTAACTAGTAGTTAGGGAAGTCAGGATCGAATCAACAGGGACATAGCTATACTATTGTATCTGAACTCTAATATTATACTAACTAAATCAGATGAAAATGGTTAATTTACTGAACTAAGCGAATAATCAAATCACGAATTTCAATTAAGAAAAAGACTAGGGAACAATTCACCATGTATGCAATTCAGGGATATCAAGAATGATTGAAGAACTCAATGAAATAATCTAACTAGGGCACATGTAATTTCTCTCGAACATTACCTCCCTCGAAGCTCACTAAGTCGCTCTCGCATGGTCATAGATCGCTAAGCCTACTATTGAGAGCCTATACAAAATCCTACCTCTCGGTCTATAACTTTGTATTGCAACAATAATCAACACAGTTGGTCAAACTTGTAGATTAACTTAAATAACTCAATAGCGAGAATCAAACAAATCAATGAATTCAATAATCATTCAATCAATCCCTCATATGCATACATAGATCCCCAAATCCCTAGAAAATAGACTACTAACACATAATTGGGGAAAATAATATCACAATTAAATAAGAAAACAACATGATGGAATAACAAAAAAGAATTGAAAAGAGAATAATAAGGGATAAGAAACAATACCAATTGACGAACGAATATTGAAGTCGATTACTCTATTGAATCTTGAATGAATTTGTAAAGTAGATTAAACAAGGCGTAATCCCCCGTAATTTTATGAATTTTATAAATACATTTTAATGTATATTATATATATTTTAATGTTTAAATGATTTAATTCTTAAAAGGTTGCTAAGTACTCAATCATTAAATATGTCATACTTTGAAAATTATTTAAATAGCTTAAACATCTTTTAGTTTAGTAAAAGGATTTTAAATTGGGTTAGAGGAACCCAATTATTCCTAAGTACTCAATCATTAAATATTATTAAAGCCCAAACACAAGTTCCTAAGCCCAAAAAGGGTAAACTATATAAACCCCAAAACCCCAAAATTTTCCCCACACTTATTTTCTCTCTCTTCCTTCTCCCTCTATTTTTTTCGGCTCTCTTCTTCTTCTTCTTCTCTCTCTCAGTTTCTTCCCTCTCCTCTTCGACTGCTTCGGCAGCCACCAGCCGAACCACCGTCGTCGAGCACCTAGCAGCGCCGGCCGCCTGGCGCCGTCGCCCTTCCTCCCTTCTTTGTGTTTTCTCTCTCTCTCTCTCTTCTCTTTGGTCATTTCTTCCTCCTCTATTTTTATTTAATGTTAAAGGTTATATTTTTAAGGATTGATTTAATATTTTCATGTTTAAAGTTATAGTTTGATGATTTAAATATAATTTCGATTATGTAAATTATATAGTGAAGTGATTAAAATTTCAGATTTATTAGTTAGGAAAAATTGTCAAGAATAAGTCAACCTTTAGGCCATCCGCTAATAACAAGTCAACCTTTTGCTTATCCTTAAATAAGTCAACCTTTAATACCAATCTGTTTTTAACAAGTCCTTGCACGTTGTTAACTTATTGAACCGCTTAAATATGATATGTGTAACTCTTCAAAGGGATGAGAGAGAAAAACAAAAAGAAATTAAAAATTACAAAAAAGAAAAAAAAAAGTCGATTATATGTAATTTAACTTGTTTAAAATTGATAAGTACTAAAGGTAGACTTATTAAGGAAAGAATCAAAAGATGAGTTATTTTTAGCGAATGGGACAAAGGTTGACTTATTATTGACAATTATTCCTATTAGTTATGTTTAAACTAGGATTTTGAGTATCAAAGTATGGATTTTTAGGGTTTTATGAGTTGGAAAATCATAGTAGTATATTATAGTTTATGAAATTGAGTACTCTTATGATTTTGATTATGTCTAAGTATGTTTTAAAGGATTTTAAATACATTATAAGTTGCTGGAAATTTTGTTAGTATGCTTATGATGGAGTTTTAATTATGAAAGTATGCGTTTTTAGGGGTTTTTAATGACTAGTATAGTAGTACTATACTAGGAAGTATTAATGATTGAAGTTTTAATGATGGGAAAGGTTTTTAAACACCTTTAAAGAGGGTTTAAAGTATTTTAATATTGCTGGAAATTTATAGAGTATTGATTTGTGGTTATATTGATTATTGGCGAAGGAGAATTCTCTTTAGGCGACTTTTAAGCTTGTTAAAGTGGCCTCGAATTTCATCTACACAAGGCATGTACATACCTATGTGTGGGTTGGATTAGTATCATGTCCTAAGGATGGGATGTATATAGTATCATATAAAGGGAACCGTTTATAGTTCATATGTGGTTTATATCCAAGTGAAATTGCATGTTTTATGCCGTTGTGTGAAACATGTTGATTATTGATGATTATATTATGTTTGTATGGATGTTTGATGCAAGCATATGGGATTGAGAACTTTATTCTATTAATTCACATGATGGATTAATAATTATGTTGTTATTGGATCATGAATTGGATCATGTTGTTCCCTTTGGATTATTTAATTACTTTATAAGGACCGAGGACCTTATTTGGTAAGTTGGTTATTTAACCTATGAAAGGTTGGTTGATTGTTGACTTGGATCAACAAATAAATAATGGTTATGGAATTTATAATTGGAATTATTCTTGGATTGTTAAGTTGATGATCACCTTATCTAACCCTAAGATAAAAATGGAAGTTTATGTATCCTTGATGATTATATTGTTTGTCTTACCTTTGTGAGTCATAACAAGTAAATAATTTATTAATCACTTAAAGTAAAAGTGAATAGCAATAAAATTTAGACTTGTGCTCGTCCTCAAGTGTTGGACTAGTATGAGTTGGAGTACATGGTGGTAGCCCATGGCTTTTCATGGGACCGGATTGATCATCGTGTCCTATTTTATATAAAAGGTTCCTCGATATCGTTGGTCAGGGGAGTACGGAGTCGCGCCCGTACTTTGTCTTCTAAATTGAAGATCGGTTTGGTTTCGGACAACTCTTTCTATTGCCTATTCAATCTAAGTTATGATTAATTTGAGTTATAGAGTCAAGTTCAGTAAAGTTGTCTGTAATGTTATTATATTATTATTATTTATCCTTGCATTAATGCTTATTAGTATCATGTTAGGTTTTATATTTATTTATTATGTAGTACTCAGCTTTGCTGATTACGTGCTTTGTGTGTGTATGTTGATCATGACTATGCGTTATTGATCCTATGATGATCCATTTGGTGAGAAGTCTCTTGGGATCAATAGTGCATTGTCCATCTCAGGTTCGAAGATGATGCATCATGGGTTCGGGATTTTCGTGGAGAGCTTGTGTTGACTTTATTATTATAATTGACTTTTAGTTTTTGGTTTGGTTGACTTGACTTTGGTTTTTAGAGTTTGACTTTTGGTTTACTAAGTTTATTATTTTTTCAAAGTTATTTATTTCCGCTGTAAAATTCTGAGGAAGCCGATACGTTATCACACGGATAATGCTTTGATGATTCTCTAAGTTTTGTATTAAAAAGGTATTTTGGAAAATAGAGAATTGTCGGGGTATTACAAAGTGGTATCTGGGAGCTTGGTTTTTATTGGCCTTTCGTGCCAACCTTAAATTTTTAGGCGCCTAGTTACTTAAAATGAATTTCATAGAAAACGAGCTTCTACTTATTTGTTGTGCCTACATCATTTTTTTTTCGAAACATGTTTCAAAATTTTAAAATAGGTTCGAAATTATTTTTGGTTCTAAATATTTTATTTTATTTGGTTCGAATTATTTTTTTAGAGGTCCGAATATTTTTTTTTATTAGGTTTGAATTTTTCTTTTTTAAAAAGTCTGAAATTTTTATTTTAATTTTTTTCGATCCTTTCCATATTTTCGGAAATTATATATATATTATTTACTTGTTTTTTTTATTTTAGTACTTCTAATTTAGTTTAGTTTTTTTATTAGTTGTGTGAGAGATGGGTAGTATAAGAAGGGCATATAAGATAGAAATATTATATGTCTGCATTTAAATATTTAGTTCAAAGATGTTTATGTTTTTCTTATCTCGCTTAACTATTCTATGTAATTCCTATGCTTTTAATTGTTTGTTTATTCTTGCTTATGGTTATTGTTGGGAATTTACGCTAAGTGAAGGTATTATTTACTTATAGATGTCATATTCATCTGTTATAGAATCTCTAGTCATGTCTGATAGTCAAGCTGCTCGACTAGGAAGCTACTTCAATTCAATTGTTTTGAGTGATGATGAGTCTGATATAGAGTCTGATTCTGATGGTGATAGCTACACTAGCGTAGATTTGGAGATGCGCCGTATTTTGAAAGTTAGCAATCCTGATAGCGATGATGAGGTTATTCAGGAATTTGACCGTGCTATGGGGCAAACCCAAAGGATATTTATTCTGCCATTATGAGATTTGTTTTTGGTGAACCAAATTTTTCTGTATCAGAAGAAGATGAGGATGATGAAGACTTGGAAGATGAGACTGATAATGTATCTCCATAGACTTTTTACTTATGCTTTAAGATTAGTTGTTGGATAAATAGTTAAGTAATAATGGTTTAAGTTTCTTGCTTTAGTATCTTTATCTTGGTTAAGAAAAAAGTATGGTTGTTATGGATTGAAAAAAAATATATTATCATCATCCTTTTTTTTAGGAATAAAAGTGATTATTTTGCTATTCAAGTGAGCAAGAATTTATTGTAGTACGCGAATGGGGAATATTTTATTTTATTGTTATGATTGAATATTATTTGATCCTCATATATATATATTCCCCATTCGCGTACTACAATAAATTCTTGCTCACTTGAATAGCAAAATAATCACTTTTATTCCTAAAAAAAAGGATGATGATAATATATTTTTTTTCAATCCATAACAACCATACTTTTTTCTTAACCAAGATAAAGATACTAAAGCAAGAAACTTAAACCATTATTACTTAACTATTTATCCAACAACTAATCTTAAAGCATAAGTAAAAAGTCTATGGAGATACATTATCAGTCTCATCTTCCAAGTCTTCATCATCCTCATCTTCTTCTGATACAGAAAAATTTGGTTCACCAAAAACAAATCTCATAATGGCAGAATAAATATCCTTTGGGTTTGCCCCATAGCACTGGCCAAATTCCCGAATAACCTCATCATCGCTATCGGGATTGCTAACTTTCAAAATACGGCGCATCTCCAAATCTACGCTAGTGTAGCTATCACCATCGAATCGACTCTATATCGACTCATCATCACTCAAAACAATTGAATTGAAGTAGCTTCCTAGTCGAGCGACTTGACTATCGACATGACTAGAGATTCTATAACGAGATGAATATGACATCTATAAGTAAATAATACCTTCACTTAGCGTAAATTCCCAACAATAACCATAAGCAAGAATAAACAAACAATTAAAAGCATAGGAATTACATAGAATAGTTAAGCAGATAAGAAAAACATAAACATGCTGAACTAAATATTTAAATGCAGACATATAATATTTCTATCTTATATGCCCTTCTTATACTACCCATCTCTCACACAACTAATAAAAAAACTAAACTAAATTAGAAGTACTAAAATAAAAAAACAAGTAAATAATATATATATAATTTCCGAAAATATGGAAAGGATCGAAAAAAATTAAAATAAAAATTTCAGACTTTTTAAAAAGAAAAATTCAAACCTAATAAAAAAAAAATATTCGGACCTCTAAAAAAATAATTCGAACCAAATAAAATAAAATATTTAGAACCAAAAAATAATTTCGAACCTATTTTAAAATTTTGAAACATGTTTCAAAAAAAAATGATGTAGGCACAACAAATAAGTAGAAGCTCGTTTTCTATGAAATTCATTTTAAGTAACTAGGCGCCTAAAAATTTAAGGTTGGCACGAAAGGCCAATAAAAACCAAGCTCCCAGATACCACTTTGTAATACCCCGACAATTCTCTATTTTCCAAAATACCTTTTAATACAAAACTTAGAGAATCATCAAAGCATTATCCGTGTGATAACGTATCGGCTTCCTCAATTTTACAATGGAAATAAATAACTTTGAAAAAAATAATAAACTTAGTAAACCAAAAGTCAAACTCTAAAACCAAAGTCAAGTCAACCAAACCAAAAACTAAAAGTCAATTATAATAATAAAGTCAACACAAGCTCTCCACGAAAATCCCGAACCCATGATGCATCATCTTCGAACCCGAGATGGACAATGCACTATTGATCCCGAGAGACTTCTCACCAAATGGATCATCATAGGATCAATAACGCATAGTCATGATCAACATACACACACAAAGCACGTAATCAAAGAAGCCGAGTACTACATAATAAATAAATATAAAACCTAACATGATACTAATAAGCATTAATGCAAGGATAAATAATAATAATATAATAACATTACGAACAACTTTACCGAACTTGACTCTATAACTCAAATTAATCATAACTTAGATTGAATAGGCAATAGAAAGAGTTGTCCAAACCAAACCAGTCTTCAATTTAGAAGACAAAGTACGGCGCGACTCCGTACTCCCCGACCAACGATATCGAGGAACCTTTTATATAAAATAGGACACGATGATCAATCCGGTCCCATGAAAAGCCATGGGCTACCACCATGTACTCCAACTCATACTAGTCCAACACTTCAGACGAGCACAAGTCTAAATTTTATTGCTATTCACTTTTACTTTAAGTGATTAATAAATTATTTACTTGTTATGACTCACAAAGGTAAGACAAACAATATAATCATCAAGGATACATAAACTTCCATTTTTATCTTAGGGTTAGATAAGGTGATCATCAACTTAACAATCCAAGAATAATTCCAATTATAAATTCCATAACCATTATTTATTTGTTGATCCAAGTCAACAATCAACCAACCTTTCATAGGTTAAATAACCAACTTACCAAATAAGGTCCTCGGTCCTTATAAAGTAATTAAATAATCCAAAGGGAACAACATGATCCAATTCATGATCCAATAACAACATAATTATTAATCCATCATGTGAATTAATAGAATAAAGTTCTCAATCCCATATGCTTGCATCAAACATCCATACAAACATAATATAATCATCAATAATCAACATGTTTCACACAACGGCATAAAACATGCAATTTCACTTGGATATAAACCACATATGAACTATAAACGGTTCCCTTTATATGATACTATATACATCCCATCCTTAGGACATGATACTAATCCAACCCACACATAGGTATGTACATGCCTTGTGTAGATGAAATTCGAGGCCACTTTAACAAGCTTAAAAAGTCGCCTAAAGAGAATTCTCCGCCTGCCAATAATCAATATAACCACAAATCAATACTCTATAAATTTCCAGCAATATTAAAATACTTTAAACCCTCTTTAAAGGTGTTTAAAAACCTTTCCCATCATTAAAACTTCAATCATTAATACTTCCTAGTATAGTACTACTATACTAGTCATTAAAAACCCCTAAAAACGCATACTTTCATAATTAAAACTCCATCATAAGCATACTAACAAAATTTCCAGCAACTTATAATGTATTTAAAATCCTTTAAAACATACTTAGACATAATCAAAATCATAAGAGTACTCAATTTCATAAACTATAATATACTACTATGATTTTCCAACTCATAAAACCCTAAAAATCCATACTTTGATACTCAAAATCCTAGTTTAAACATAACTAATAGGAATAATTGTCAATAATAAGTCAACCTTTGTCCCATTCGCTAAAAATAACTCATCTTTTGATTCTTTCCTTAATAAGTCTACCTTTAGTACTTATCAATTTTAAACAAGTTAAATTACATATAATCTGACTTTTTTCTTTCTTTTTTGTAATTTTTAATTTCTTTTTGTTTTCTCTCTCATCCCTTTGAAGAGTTACACATATCATATTTAAGCGGTTCAATAAGTTAACAACAGGCAAGGACTTGTTAAAAACAGATTGGTATTAAAGGTTGACTTATTTAAGGATAAGCAAAAGGTTGACTTGTTATTAGCGGATGGCCTAAAGGTTGACTTATTCTTGACAATTTTTCCTAACTAATAAATCTGAAATTTTAATCACTTCACTATATAATTTACATAATCTGAAATTATATTTAAATCATCAAACTATAACTTTAAACATGAAAATATTAAATCAATCCTTAAAAATATAACCTTTAACATTAAATAAAAATAGAGGAGGAAGAAATGACCAAAGAGAAGAGAGAGAGAGAGAGAGAAAACACAGCAAGGAGGAAGGGCGACGGCGCCGGCGGGCTGCTGCTGCCGGTGCTCGACGACGGTGGTTCGGCTGGTGGCTGCCGAAGCAGTCGAAGAGGAGAGGGAAGAAACTGAGAGAGAGAAGAAGAAGAAGAAGAGAGCCGAAAAAAATAGAGGGAGAAGGAAGAGAGAGAAAATAAGTGTGGGGAAAATTTTGGGGTTTTGGGGTTTATATAGTTTACCCTTTTTGGGCTTAGGAACTTGTGTTTGGGCTTTAATAATATTTAATGATTGAGTACTTAGGAATAATTGGGTTCCTCTAACCCAATTTAAAATCCTTTTTACTAAACTAAAAGATGTTTAAGCTATTTAAATAATTTTCAAAGTATGACATATTTAATGATTGAGTACTTAGCAACCTTTTAAGAATTAAATCATTTAAACATTAAAATATATATAATATACATTAAAATGTATTTATAAAATTCATAAAATTACGGGGGATTACGCCTTGTTTAATCTACTTTACAAATTCATTCAAGATTCAATAGAGTAATCGACTTCAATATTCGTTCGTCAATTGGTATTGTTTCTTATCCCTTATTATTCTCTTTTCAATTCTTTTTTGTTATTCCATCATGTTGTTTTCTTATTTAATTGTGATATTATTTTCCCCAATTATGTGTTAGTAGTCTATTTTCTAGGGATTTGGGGATCTATGTATGCATATGAGGGATTGATTGAATGATTATTGAATTCATTGATTTGTTTGATTCTCGCTATTGAGTTATTTAAGTTAATCTACAAGTTTGACCAACTGTGTTGATTATTGTTGCAATACAAAGTTATAGACCGAGAGGTAGGATTTTGTATAGGCTCTCAATAGTAGGCTTAGCGATCTATGACCATGCGAGAGCGACTTAGTGAGCTTCGAGGGAGGTAATGTTCGAGAGAAATTACATGTGCCCTAGTTAGATTATTTCATTGAGTTCTTCAATCATTCTTGATATCCTGAATTGCATACATGGTGAATTGTTCCCTAGTCTTTTTCTTAATTGAAATTCGTGATTTGATTATTCGCTTAGTTCAGTAAATTAACCATTTTCATCTCGATTTAGTTAGTATAATATTAGAGTTCGATACAATAGTATAGCTATGTCCCCGTTGATTCGATCCCGACTTCCCTAACTACTAGTTAGTGGACCTTAGGTTATTTTTTATTAGGTGATACGACTTTAGCCTGTCAAAGGTGAATAGTATGAGGAGCATGCATAAACTGAGACGCCATATTAACAGCATAAGCAATATCTGGACGAGTCATAGTTAAGTATTGCAAAGCACCAACCATACTACGATAGTCCCGTGGGATCGAAGAAGAAGTTCTCCATCAAGAAGAGACAATGTTACTCTAGAGACAACAAGTGTACGAACCGGTTTTGCAGTATGAAGATGAAAGTTGCGGAGTAAATCAGAAACATACTTATGTTGAGATAAAAAAACCAGATGGAGTACGCACAACCTGAACACCCAAAAAGTAATGAAGATCCCCTAAATCCCTCATAGCAACCGAGAAGAAAGAACAAAGATAAATTTTTGAACAAGAACAATGCTACTACTAGTGAGAACAATGTCATCAACATATAACAAAAGTATAAGAAGATGACCACGATTTTTTAGAGTGAACATGGAAGTGTCACAACCGCTGCATTTGAAACCAATAGATAATAAAAAAAGTGTTGAACCTAGAGAACCAAGCACGAGGGGCTTGTTTCAAACCATAAATGGACTTACGAAGACGACAAATATGAGTAGGTTTAGATGGATGAATAAAAACTTAAGGTTGACACATATAAACCTCTTCATGAAGGAAACCATGAAGAAAAGCATTTTTGACATGTAATTGACGAATAGTCCATTTGAGAGGGATAACAATAGAGAAAACTAAGCGAACTGTAGTAGGCTTAACTATAGGACTAAAGGTTTCAAAGTAATCAATACCTGCCTGATGGTGATTTCCAAAAACAACAAGTCTGGCTTTGAACCGCTAGCTCCACTGAACCATCATAATTGTATTTAATCCGATAAACCCACTTACAACCAAGTAAATTCCAATCATAGTTACGAGGTACAACTCCCATGTGTCATTTTCAATCAAAGCCATATGTTCGTCGAAGCATGGCTTCGACGCCAACGTGAGTCTTTAGACGCTTGCTTATAATTAGTTCGTTATGACTCAATAACATCCCTTTTTAAGTTCATTAAAATTCTTGGCTTTGAAACACCATCTTTTAACCGAGTGACCATAGGGTGATGATTTAAAACAACCGAGAGGAGATCGGGGAATTTGGGAAGATGTAGACACAACAAGAGAAGTGGGTGAGGAACAAGGGGAGGGGGAATACTCGCAGGGGGGAAACCAAGGCTAGTGACCAAGCAGGGGACCCCATGGAGTGGGTGAGGCCAACAGCACTGGCCATAGAATAGGCGTGGCCAGCAGCGAGGGGAGATGGCATAGCGAGGGAAGCATCACCGGCAATGGGGAGCCAGCGACAAATCGAGTGTGTGGGGGGAGACCGGCGCTCGGCCGGGAGCCGACGACCGGAGCAGAACACACGAAGGGGAGGCTGGGCATCCAGCGCTCGCTAGGGAGCCAACGGTTAGGGTAGGGGCACACGAAGAGGAGTCTGGGCACCCATTTGGAAGGGGGGAACCAACGTGCGATACAGTAGCACGCGACACAAGGGGTGCGGGGCATCCAAAGGGGAGACATTAGAGGCCACGGAAAGCTTGACTCGTAGGAGAAGCTACGGAAGGCGCACAAGCAACAATGGACTCCAGCTTATAAAGTAAGACCAAGGGAAATGTATAAGGCATGATAGACTTGGGACCAACTAGAGTGCGATATGGGAATTTGTGTTCAATAAAAAGAACATGACGACCGATGTAAATTTTGTTGGTGAGAGGATCAAAACAACGATAACCTTTATGATTCGCGGCATAGCTAATAAAACCACAAGGTGCTTTGATTTAGGTTGAAGTTTGTTGATTTTGGAATCCATAAACAAGGGGAAACAAGAGCAACCAAAAGTTTTCAAAAACAGATAAGAGGAAGGACGATGAAATAATTTTTCAAAAGGTGAGACACCTCCTAGAACGAAGTTAGGCAAACGATTTATAGTATAGATGGTAGTGTACGAAGCATCAACCCAAAATTCAGTAGGAAAATCATAATGAATGAGCATAGTACGAGCCATTTCAATGACATGACGATGTTTGCGTTCCGCAACATCGTTTTGAGCTTCAGTGTGGGGACAAGACTTTTGAAAAACAATACCATTATCACGAAAATGTTGAAGTAAAGGGGAATTATCAAATTCCCGACCTCCATCACTTTGAGAATTTTTGATTTTGCAGTTGAATACATTTTTCACCATCCTTTGAAACACCAGAAATTGAGAATAAACATCCGATTTTCGACGCAAGGGATAAAGCCATAAATATCGCGAAAAATCATCAACAAAAACAACATAGTATTTATAAAATTGGTTTGACAAAATAGGAGATTGCCAAACATCACTATGAATTTTATATAATGGATAAGAAGAACAATGATCCACAAGTTCGAAAGGTAATCGATGTATATTGCCTTACTTACAACCAATGCAATCATCATGAAATTTTAAAGTACATGAGATGAACTTATTCAAAAATAAAGATCCTAAAACTCTATATGAAGTATGACCAAGTCGAGCATGCCAAACATCTCCAGACTCCTTAGTGGCTAGGAAAGCAGGAACTGAAGTTTTGATTATGTGATAATATTTGCAAGTGGCTTTTATTAGAAATTAGAAATTATATCTTATAAGCTTTGATTATGTGATAATATTTTGATCAATATTACTTTAAAAACATGAGTTGCTTCTAAAACATTATCTTAACAACTTTAATATTTATTTTTGAAGTCAGTTGGCATTATGTTTAAAAGTGAAATTTCAAAAAAAAAGAAAAAAAAAAGAAATAAAGTTTTGTAGAACTATCTAGAGTTCCCAAGAGGAACCCATCTTCTTATTTATCACTCACTATAATCAAAACCCCAAAAATCATTATTCCCTTCTCTCTCACGCATTTCCTTCCACTTACGCCGGAAAATTTCAGCCACCGTGGCTGGGTGGTTGCCGCGCCACGCCCATGAGCTCCTTTGCTACCCCCTCACAAGAACACTTCCTCTCTCTCATTGTTATGTTGTGGTTCTGCATAATGTCAATTCCCTCTCTACTGTCGATTGGTGCATGGTGCCGCGTCACGGTGGTGTTGTGTTCCCGTGAACCGGCGCTCCGGCGAGCTGTCGCTGCTGTGTTTGTTGGTTTGTCTATGCTATTTAGTGGCCAAAGTTACATTTTTTTTGCTCTTGTTCCTCCTCCTTTTATTTGGCTCGATCAAGAACCCATTGTTGGGGTCTTTTGTTTTGTCAATTAAAGGTATAAACTTTGGACCCAATTTCTCTTTTCATGAAATGATTTTTGATGTACGTTTAAGGTAAATCGTTTGAAAGAGTTCCTTAGTTATGATTTGTGTATTTCCAAGTATAATATATGATTTACAAAATATTCTAAGGATTTTCAAAAGAGAGTATTGTGAAATTAGTGATAAATAAAGGAAATATAGATATAAGATTATAATGGACGTAAGTTTTAATTAATTGGGATTACACCGTTCAATCAAATAACCGAGACTGGAAAAAGGTATAAAGTTGGGAGTACAGATAACATTTGCGTGATGTTGAATTTGAAGTAATAAAGATGATTTCAGTTGGGTTATTAGGAGATCGGAAGATCAAGTGTGAGGGATTCAAATCATTAAGATATAGGGTTAACCATCAAGTCACGTTAAAGCAAGTATTAGCTATAATTATAAAATATAAGTCCGAACCTTACGAGTTACAAGCTTGGCACTAAATTTCAAAAATGGGTTCTAAGATATTTTACCTTATGAGCTTTGGAGTTGTATGATATGAACCTTGAAATTTATGGAAATAAGCGATGTACAATTTGGTGTTATTATAGTTTAACTTTATATGGATTATTTTAAAATAAAAAAGATAATTAATTTTTATTGGGGAGATGACATGAATATTTTTAGTATGAGTAACATAAGTATGAACATCGAATAGGTTGTCTAATAAGCTTTAAGGGAAAGATATTTCTCAACACATAACTTTTATAACAAAAATATAAAGTATATAAGACTTACATTCCAATTTAATACTTTGATTCGTAAGTTATATTTTGGACTATAATTATGATAAACTTATAGAATTGAACTATACTTCTTTTAAAGTTTGTATTTAAGCAATATTTGTCACATAGATTTTATAAAAGGTTGATTTATGATTTTGGAAACTCGAGTATACTGTGTTTATCAAAGAATTTGAGTTTGTATATCAAATACTCTAATGCGATTATGTTATGATGTTTTGAATATTTGACTCGAGAAGTACGAATTGAGTTTCAGAAAATACTGAATTATGAATTATGTAATTGTGAGCGGAGGAAGTTACTAGAGCAGTGATGAACAACATTATGTATCCTACATATTTTGTATTCTATATTCTGGGGACATTTCCTGAAAAGTCTTACAAGTAGTACATAACGGAAGAGGGAGATGTCCCATGTAAAAGTTTAGAGAATGGGCCTGAATGACAACTCTATTTGTGTTCTCTTCCCCAATATAATATGATTTTTGAAAAAAAAAAGAATATGTATTTGAATATTCAAGTGGTTTCATGGAAAGTTATTTCAAACTTTATTTCCGAAGTAATTACTGTTTTACTCTCCCAAGTTTATGGAATTCATGTGCCGAATGTCGGAAGGACTTACTAAGAAACTCGTTACGAATTTATGAAAGGAGTTAGCTATGTCACACATATTTGGATATAAAGCTTATTATATTTGAAATACAGAAACTGGAGATAATACTATGCCTTAGAATATGTCAGCGTTGATTTTGGGAGATCATATTAGATTCAAGGGAATTCTTATTGTTCCTCCAATTGAAGTATATACTATTTATTTTGTAAGATATTCGTATTATTATTTTGAACAAGTAACATTATAAATTGTTTTCAAGTATTTGTTATATAATTCTTTCCTTATGACTTTTCTGTATCTTTATTTCAAATATCTCAAAAGATAAATCTGTAAATATGTTTTAAGCCACCAAAAAGATTTTCTGGTTGGACAGTGTGTACTCAGTCTCGCGGATTTTGTTCTTGGAACCTGTCTTGGTGGGGGCAGCGTTCAATAATAGTGATTTTGCAGGAAATGTTGAAGCTAGCTCCGATGTCATTAAAGGATCATGAGTGTTATAAGAGATGATTTTCGGATGAGCTATGTTGGAGATTATGTAGTTTATTTGAAAAAAATTCTTATGGTGTATTATTGTATTATTTCGGAGATCCGGTTTGATCATTTCATGTAAATGTATTTATATTTTGAGATGTTGTTGTGGGGTTATAATCCCACCGGTACAGGATTGTATAAAAAGGTTATGTTTCCGCTGCAAGATAATATAATTTGAGGTTTATTAAACGTTAATCAGGTTTTGTGATTGCTAAACAAGATTAGCTAACAGGTCGGAAGTGCGGGCTGTTTCAGGTGGTATCAGAGCAACCCTGCGACCGTGTGCTGGGTAGCCACCTTGCGGGGAACAGATTCATGGGATAGTCTGAAATCAATTAGGGTTATTAATGCTCAAGAATCGAGGAATAGAAAATAAAGGAAGTTCAAGGTAATATAGAGAATTGATATTTTGAAAATGTAAAAAGTTGTATTGGGGTTTTAGCTTTGAGTGTGAGTTGTTATTGGAGAAAGATCGAATTATATTGATTAAGATTGTGGAGAATTCGTAATTGGAAATTTGTGATTATTAATTGGGTTGGAGAGCAATTTATTTTTTAAGAAATTAGTGTTCAGTTATGAGATCTTATGATTTGATTTTTGTTACATGTTTTGATGTAATCTTATTTATTTTTAATTATCTAAGTTTTATGCTTTGGAATTTCGAAGACGAATTTCATTTTTAAGGGTGGTAGTATGTAATAGTCCATATTTGCAAGTGGCTTTTATTAGAAATTAATTATATCTTATAAGCTTTGATTATGTGATAATATGTTGATCAATATTACTTTAAAAATATGAGTTGCTTCTGAAACATAATCTTAACAACTTTAGTATTTATTTTGAAGTCAGTTGGCATTATGTATAAATTGACATTTCAAAAAAAAAAGAAATACAGTTTTGTAGAACTATCTAGAGTTCCCAAGAGGAACCCATCTTCGTATTTGTCACTCACTATAATCAAAACCCCAAAAATCATTCTTCCCTTGTCTCTCACGCACTTCCTTCCACCTACACGCGAAAATTTCAGCCACCGTGGTCGGGCGGTTGTCGTGCCAAAGCCACGTGCTCCTTTGCTACCACCTCACAAGAACACTTCCTCTCTCTCATTGTTATGTTCCGGTTTTGCGTTATGTCTATTCTCTCTCTACTGTGGGTTGGTGCATGGTGCCGCGTCAAGATGGTGTTGTGTTCCCGTGAACCGGGCGCTCCGTGAGTCTGTCGTCGTCGTGTTTGTTTGTTGGTCTCTGCTATTTAGTGGCCAAAGTTACAAATTCTTTGCTCTTGTTCCTCCTCCTTTGGCTCGGTGAAGAACCCATTGTTGGGGTCTTTTGTTTTTGTCAATTAGAGGTATAAACTTTGGACCCAATTTCTCTTTTCATGAAATGATTTTTGATGTACATTTATGGTAAATCGCTTCAAAGAGTTCGTTAGTTATGATTTGTATATCCAAGTATAATTTATGGTTTACAAAATATTCTAAGGATTTTCATAAGAGAGTATTGTAAAATTAGTGATAAATAAAGGAAATATAGATATAAGATTAATATGAACGTAAGTTTAATTAATTGGGATTACGACGTTCAAGCAAATAACCGAGACAGGAAAAAGGAATAAATTAGTTGGAAGTACAGATAATATTTACGTGATGTTGAATTTGAAGTAATAAAGCTGTTTTCAGTTGGGTTACTAGGAGATCGCAGGCCCGGCTAACAAGGTGTTCAACCTGTTCCATTGAACAGGGCCTCTTGTTTTTAGGGGCCCTAAAATGGGAAAAAAATCAACGGTAACTAACTGCTTCATGCACTATATATTTTGCACTTACCAATAATAAATTCATTTCATCTCACTTCCCAAAAATAATTTCCTTTAAATTAGTCAACTAAAGGCGGTGGTATAATGTTCCGGGGAAAATGAAGAAACTCCTATAAATGCTCTGTCATGACTATTGCTATTCATAATGTAGAGAACCTGTAAGATGAATTAATTCAATTATTACTCCGAAAATATCTCTAATAAGGAGTATGGAAAATTTGTTTGATGCAAAACTAAAGCTTAATCCCAATATATAATCCCCAACTCCCAATTCAATCGGTAAATTTGCCTTGTAGAATCTTCACAAAGATTATCACAAAATTATTTTGGCCTAGGGAGATGAAAGAAGAAATAATATTTGAAGTTGGTATTGCTTTGCTAGAGATAGAAGATGAACATATTAAATTTTGGAGGATGGTGTTGTTTAAGCTAGAGAGAGAAGAAAGTCAACAAAAATCTAACTTTGATGGGTAAGTTCTTCTATATAGTATATTTTATGCTTTTCTCCACCTTTTTGAGTTTCAAATTCTTTGTTGGGCAAGTAACACGAGAGAAACTTGCATTTTTGTCAAACATATATATTGTAAAATTGCATTTTTTTAATATAGTAAAATAGTAATTAGAGGCCTAATTTTACAATAGAACATAGCCTCCAACATGTTTGAGACGACCCTGGGAGATCGAAAGATCAAGTGTGAGGGATTCAAATTATTAAGATGTAGGGTTAACCATGAAGTCACGTTAGAGCAAGTATTAGCTATAGTTATAGAATATATAAGTCCGAACCTTAAGAGTTACAAGCTTGGCACTAAATTTCAAAAATGGGTTATAAGATATTTTACCTTATGAGCTTTGGGGTACGTATGATATGAAGCTTGAAATTTATGGATATGAGCGATGTACAATTTGGTGTTATTATATTTAACTTTATATGGATTATTTAAAAAAAAATTAATGTTTTATTGGGGAGATGACATGAATATTTTTAATATGAGTAACATAAGTATGAACATAGAATAGGTTGTCTAATAAGCTTTAAAGGAAATATATTTCTCAACATAGAACTTTTATAACAAAAATATAAAGTATATAAGACTCACATTCCAATTTAAGACTTTGATTAGTAAGTTATATTTTGGACTATAATTATGATAAACTTATAGAATTGAACTATACTTCTTTTAAAGTTTGTATATAAGCAATATTTGTCAAATAGATTTTATAAACGGTTGATCTATGATTTTGGAAACTCGAGTATACTGTGTTTATCAAACAATTTGAGTTTGTATATGAAATACTCCAATGCGATTATGTTATGATATTTTGAATATTTGACTCGAGAAGTACGAATTGAGTTTCGGAAAATACTGAATTATGAATTATATAATTGTGAGCGGTAGAAGCTGCTAGAGCAATGATGAACAACATTCCGTATTATGCATATTTTGTATTCTGTATTCTAGGGACATGTCCTGAAAAGTCTTGCAAGTAGTACATAACGAAAGAGGGAGACGTCCCTGTAAAGTTTAGAGAATGGGCCTGGATGACAACTCTATTCGTGTTCTCTTCCCCAATATAATATGATTTTTGAAAGAAAAAAGAATATGTATTTGAATATTCAAGTGGTTTCATGGAAAGTTATTTCAAACTTTATTTCCGAAATAATGTTTTACTCTCCCAAGTTTATGGAATTCATTTGCCGAATGTGGGAATGACTTACTAAGAAACTCGTTATAAATTTATGAAAGGAGTTAGTTATGTCACACATATTTGGATATAAAGGTTATTATATTTGAAATACATAAGCTAAAAATATTACTATGCCTTATAATATGTCAGAGTTGATTTTGGGAGATCATATTAGATTCTAGGGAATTTTTATGGTTCCTCCAATTGAAGTATACACTATTTATTTTGTGAGATATTCATATTGTTATTTTAAACAAGTAACATTATAAATTGTGTTCAAGTAACATTTTTGTATCTTTATTTCAAATGTCTTGTAACATAAACTTAAATCTGTAAATATGTTTTAAGCCACCAAAAAGATTTTCTGGTTGGACAGTGTGTACTCAGTCTCGCTGATTTTGTTCTTGGAACCTGTCCTGGTAGGGCCAGCGTTTAATGTTAGTGATTTTTGCAGGAAATGTTGAAGCTAGCTCCGATGTCGTTAAAGGATCATGAGTGTTATAAGAGATGATTTTCGGATGAGCTATGTTGGAGATTATGTAGTTTATTTGAAAAAAATTATTATGGTGTATTATTGTATTCTTTCGAAGATCTGATTTGATCATTTCATGTAAATGTATTTATATTTTGATATGTTGTTGTGGGGTGATAATTCTACCGGCCCAGGATTGTATAAAAAAGTTATGTTTCCGCTGCAAAATAATGTAATTTGAGGTTTATTAAACGTTAATCAGGTTTTGTGATTGCTAAAAATGATTAGCTAGCAACTTGGAAGTGCGGGCTGTTACAGGTGGTATCATAGCAACCCTGCGACCGTGTGCTGAGTAGCCACCTAGCGGGGAAAAAGATTCTTGGGATAGTCTGAAATCAATTTGTGTTATTAATGGTCAGGAATCGAGGAATACAAAAAAAATAAAGTTTAAGGTTGAGTATAGAGAATTGAGATTTTGAAAAGCTGAAAAGTTCTATTGGGGTTTTAGCTTTGAGTGTAAGTTGTAATTGGAGAAAGATCGAATTATATTGATTAAGATTGTGGAGAATTCGTAATAGGAAGTTTATGATTATTAATTGGGTTGGAGAGCAATTTATATTTTGAGAAATTACTTTTCAGTTATGAGATTTTATGATTTGATTTTTGTGAAATGTTTTGATGCAATCTTATTTATTTTTAATTATCTAAGTTTTATGCTTTGGAATTTCGAGGACGAAATTCATTTTTAAGGGTGGTAGTATGTAATAGTCCATATTTGCAAGTGACTTTTATCAGAAATAAATTATATCTTATAAGCTTTGATTATGTGATAATATATGTTGATCAATATTAATTTAAAAATATGAGTTGCTTATAAAACATTATCTTAACAACTTTAATATTTCTTTTTGAAGTGAGTCGGCATTATGTATAAATTGACATTTAAAAAAAAAAGAAATACAGTTTTGTAGAACTTTCTAGAGTTCCCAAGAGGAACCCATCTTCTTATTTGTCACTCACTATAATCAAAACTCCAAAAAACATTCTTCACGCACTTCCTTCCACCTGCACCCAAAAATTTCAGCCACCCTCGCTGGGCAGTTGTCGCGCCAAAGCCACTAGCTCCTTTTCTACCCCCTCACAAGATCACTCCCTCTCTCTCATTGTTATGTTGTGGTTCTGCATTATGTCTATTCCCTCTCTACTGTCGGTTGGTGCATGGTGTCGTGTCACGGTGGTGTTGTGTTCCCGTGAACCGGCGCTCGGGTGAGCTGCCGCTGCTGCGTTTGTTGGTTCGTCTCTGCTATTTAGTGGCCAAATTTACAAATTCTTTGCTCTTGTTCCTTCTCCTTTGGCTCCATGAAGAACCCATTGTTGGGGTCTTTTTTTTTTGTCAATTAAAGGTATAAACCTTGGACCCAATTTCTCTTTTCATGAAATGATTTTTGATGTACGTTTAAGGTAAATCGCTTGAAAGAGTTCCTTAGTTATGATTTGTATTTCTAAGTATAATTTATAGTTTACAAAATGTTCTAAGGATTTTCAAAAGTGAGTATTGTGAAATTAGTGATAAATAAAGAATATATAGATATAAGATTAATATGGACGTAAGTTTAATTAATTGGGATTACGACGTTCAAGCAAATAAACGAGACAAGAAAAAAGAATAAAGTTGGGTTTACAGATAACATTTGCGTGATGTTGAATTTGAGGTAATAATGTTGTTTTCAGTTGGGTTACTAGGAGATCGGAAAATCAAGTATGAGGGATTCAAATCATCAATATGTAGGGTTAACCATCAAATCACGCTAGAGCAAGTATTAGTTATAGTTATAGAATATAAGCCCGAATTAACCTTACGAGTTATAAGCTTGGCACTTATGGGTTTTAAAATATATACAGCAAGTGCACGGTGTCTGTTGTTTGCATAAACTTAGCAAATACGGGTCGATCCACAGGGAGAGGATTTCTATAGATTGATGTTCAATTATCTAACTACTTTAAGAGAAAAATTGTTGAATGATTAATAACTAAACAAAAATAAACTAGATCACAAATGGATGGAAGTTTATCAAATAATTAAAAACCAAGGGCATTCGATCCGTCAACCATGTTTATACCAATTCAATCACTACAATACAATTCAACAATACTTGAATTAAGGTTCGAGTAATTAGAGTATTTTGTTAATCCTATGGTCGGGTCTTAACACTCTTAGATCAACATATGCTAGTACTATCGCTCAACATAATCAGATCTACCAATTGTAACAAGCCTCTAATGAGTACGATCTTTCAATTCCAACTCCTATTAGCTAAGCATAACCCATATATTGCGCAATTACATGAATTAAATAATTATAACAAATCAATAGGAATTACTCTAATTAAATCCAAACATCGAAGAACATTAAACCATAATAAAATATGTATAAACATGGCTTCCTTCACTAAGCCCTAGAAAAATACTACCCACTCATGATATTGAAGAACAGAATAAACATAATGAATATAGAATAATTCATCTAAATAGATTAAGTAGAAAAAAATACCGAATGATTGAAGAGCAATTGAAGCGAAATCGATGATCTTTATAATCTTCCCAAGCAAAGAGTTAATAGAAAGCTAGAGAGAAAACTAAGTGTTTAAACCTAAAAACGAAGAAAATAAGATGTTCCAATCGAATTTACTAAAACCCTATTAATAATCTTTGCAAAACCGACTAAAAACACGAAAAATAGCCAACCCGACAATCCGCCCGGTCGACCGGGCCAAATCGCCTGGTCGGGCGACGGTGAATTATTTCTACGACTTCAGCTGGAATACCGCCCGGTCGGGCGCGCAAGCGTTTTTGGGCTCTTTCTCGCCCGTTCAGCCGGGCCACTTGCACATGAGAAAAGGTGCCTCGCCCGGTCGACTGGGCGAGAGCCTTTTCTCGGTTTTTGACGCGAATCCTTCCTTCAAACTGCTTGTGTGACTTCCCGGATCTGCTATAGGCTATGAGTGATCATCGGACTTTCCTTCTGTGGCTAGATTAAGGCATAAAATGCATAATCTGCAGAATAAAACATAAAGGAGCAAAACCGAGTCCAAACACATCAAATCACACAAGTATGAGCTCAAAAGAGCTCAAAATAGTCTCAATGCTAAGGGAATTGGGGCTAAAAACTCTATATAAAATAGACACATCAGGCACTCAATTTCAAAAATGGGTTCTAAGATATTTTACCTCTGAGCTTTGGGGTATGTATGATATGAACCTTGAAATTTATGGATATGAGCGATGTACAATTTGGTGTTATTATATTTTAACTTAATATGGATTATTTTTTAAAAAATTTAATGTTTTATTGGGGAGATGACATGAATATTTTTAATATGAGTAACATAAGTATGAACATTGAATATGTTGTCTAATAAGCTTTAAGGGAAAGATATTTCTCAACACATAACTTTTGTAACAAAAATATAAAGTATATAAGACTTACATTCCAATTTAGGACTCTGATTAGTAAGTTATATTTTAGACTATAATTATAATAAACTTATTGAATTGAACTATACTTCTTTTAAAGTCTGTATTTAAGCAATATTTGTCAAATATATTTTATAAAAGGTTGATTTATGATTTTGGAAACTCGAATATACTGTGTTTATCAAACAATTTGAGTTTGTATGTGAAATACTCTAATGCGATTATGTTATGATATTTTGAATATTTGACTCGAGAAGTACGAATTGAGTTTTAGAAAATACTGAATTATGAATTATGTAATTGTGAGGGGATGAAGCTGCTAGAGCAGTGATGAGCAATATTTTGTATTCAGCATATTTTGTATTCGTATTTTGGGGACATGTCATGAAAAGACTTGCAAGTAGTACATAACGAAAGAGGGAGACGTCCCTTGTAAAAGTTTAGAGAATGGGCCTGGATGGCAACCCTATTCGTGTTCTCTTCCCCAATATAATATGATTTTTAAAAGAAAAAAGAATATGTATTTGAATATTCAAGTGGTTTCATGGAAAGTTATTTCAAACTTTATTTCCGAAGTAATGTTTTACTCTCCCAAGTTTATGTAATTCATGTGCCGAATGTGGGAATGACTTACTAAGAAACTCGTTACGAATTTATGAAAGGAGTTAGCTATGTTACACATATTTGGTTATAAAGGTTATTATATTTGAAATACATAAGTTGGAGATATTACTATGCCTTAGAATATGTCAGAGTTGATTTTGGGAGATCATATTATATTCTAGGGAATTCTTATGGTACCTCCAATTGAAGTATATACTATTTATTTTGTGAGATATTCGTATTATTATTTTAAACATGTAACATTATAAATTGTGTTTGAGTATTTGTTATATAATTCTTTCCTTATGATTTTTTGTATCTTTATTTCAAATGTCTCGAAAGATAAATCTATAAATATGTTTTATGCCACCAAAAAGATTTTCTGGTTGGACAGTGTGTACTCGCCTCGCCGATTTTGTTCTTGGAACCCGTCCTGGTGGGAGCAACGTTCAATGTTAGTGATTTTTGCAGGAAATGTTGAAGCTAGCTCCGATGTCGTGAAAGGATCATGAGTGTTATAAGAGATGATTTTCGGATGGGCTATGTTGGAGATTATGTAGTTTATTTGAAAAAAATTCTTATGGTGTATTATTGTATTATTTCGGAGATCCGGTTTGATCATTTCATGTAAATGTATTTATATTTTGAGATGTTGGTATGGGGCCATAATCCCACCGGTCCAGGATTGTATAAAAAGGTTATGTTTCCGCTGCAAGATAATGTAATTTGTGGTTTATTAAACGTTAATCAGGTCTTGTGATTGCTAAGAATGATTAGTTAGCAGCTCGGAAGTGCGGGCTGTTACATGAAGACTCATGGGTGACAACTTTGGGTTGGAGAGGATAGACACCTTGCTTACTAGAGCGCCGAAGCAGATCCTCCCTTGTTGTCTTGTCCTTAATGGAAACAGATTTTTTATCAAAACACACGACACAATCATTCTCTTGGCATAACTTGTTAACAGATAATAAATTATGTTTCAGTTTAGGCACGTGACATAAAGAAGACTAAGTAAGAGGACGACTTGAAGTTTTTAATTTCAAATTGCCAACGCTTTTAATCGGGAGATAGGTACCATCACCAACCATAACAAAACTTGACCCATTATAAGGAAGAATAGTAGAAAGCTTACCATCCTGAGGAGTCATGTGCGAGACAACTCTCGAATCTGGATACAAAACTAAATAATTGGATTCACCACCAACAGACAATGCAGCTAAGGCTCGAGTGACACTATCCGGTGCTGAAGGAGCAAATTTAGAATTGAATCGTTGCGGGCAATGAGCCGCTTGATGACCTGGAAACCAACAAAGACCACAAGTATCAGAAGTAGGGATAGAGCTTAAATTGCCACTTGGCGGAGTATTCCCTGTTGAGGACAAACTATTAGTAATAGAATCGATGCAAGGCAAACTAGATAATCACAAGTTAGAATATTTACTCATACCATTTTGACGTCCTCGATTAGCATTGTGAAAACTATTTCCATAGCCACGAGCATTAGATTGCCCACCATTACCGCGATTTTGTTGATTACGGCCACCAGTATTACCACCTTTGTTCTTATTATTCTTGCCTTTATTTCGGCCACCTGAATTATTCTTAGTAGAAGAAGTACTAGAACCAAACGACTGAACAACAACCATGGCATGATGAGAGGACGAATCAGACCCCTCCTTGGAGCTTTTGAGACGTTGTTCATGAAGCAAGAGCTTACGGCACAAGTCACCTAAACTCAATGGAAACGGATAATGTAACAAGGTAGTAACAATATGATCATAATCCGAGTCACGATCAAGACCAAATAAAGTGAACTGTACCAAATCTTGATTGGAAACTGGACACTGAATAGCAGCCAAAGAATCAGCAATAACTTTAATCTCACGCAAGTAACCATCCATGGTCTGGGAATCACTCTTTTTAATCTGAGAAAGACGACCTTTCAATTTCATTGAACGAGCCATACTAGCATGCATAAATCGAGATTGCAATCGATTCCAAATTTCCACAGAAGTTGATAAATCATGAACATCAATAAAAACATCACGTGATAAAGTGGCAAAAATCCAAGATTTAATTAACTGATCAACACGTAAATATTCATAGAATTGAGAATTCGGAAACGAAATATCACGATCATCTAACACATGAGTTGGAGGAAACTAAACAATGCCTTCAACCATACCAAGAAATTGATGGGAAAGAAGCAAACATATAATTTGAGTTCTCCACAGAAGATAATCCTCAAGAGAAGATAAAGTAATTGTTACCAAATTGGTGAGATTCGGTGCGGAAATTTGCGGGAGAGTAAACACACCCTACTAGTAGGGGTGTTCATTTCGGATATCCGATCCGATCCGATCCGAAATTTCGGATATCCGAAAAATTTAGCATCGGGAAAAATGTGATCGGATATCCGAAATTTCGGACCGGATCATCGGATATCCGAAAAATAAAATAATTGAAATTTTCAAAGGCAAAGTTCATAAATTATGTTTCGGATCGGATAAGATCATCGGATATGCCTTAAAGACGAAAATTTCAGATCGGATATCCGAAAATATCCGGAAAAAAAAAGAAAATTTTCCATGTTTCGGATATTTTCGGATATCCGAAAATAAAAAATTCTGATCTGTATCCGATCCGAAATATCCGAAAACTAAAAAAGCTGATCGGATATCCGAAAAATCGGATCGGATCGACCGGATCACGGATCGGATCGACCGGATCGGATATTTATGAACACCCCTACCTGCTGGTCAGAGGGTTGTGTAAACATAGCGCCGACTGGAGGAACAAAACCCGGTGGAAATCGCTGAGGGGTGCGCGAGGAAGACGAGGGCTGCAGAGGGCTTGTCGGCGTGAAGAACGACACGAGTAGTGTCGGCAACGAGAAGCCAGTGGATGGTCGTGAGAAGGCGAAGAGCAGCCGCTACTTTTGAGGCACCATAGAAAGAGGACACGTGAGCAAAGCAGGACCACCACTCGATGGCGGCATGGAGGCGGCCGGGCAGCAAAAAAATAGGGGCGATTGTGCTTGAAGGTTAAGGATGATGAAGTTTCATCCATGGCGGCGTGAGAAAGGCCGAAGGATACAAGGCTAGGATTCATGAATTTTTTAAAAAAAAACCTTAATTAAACCTAGGGTTGTTATACCATGTACAAGTAATGAAGATGAATTGTGTTAACCTAGATTGGTTAACCCTGGCACTATATAAATATATGAGGATACATTACAGACCTAATACTATTAAAAGTCCCTTCTTTCCTTTTTCATACAATATTACACTAATAGTTAATATTAGAAAAAATGACAAACACAAAATAATAGATGTAACCTGTGCAACTTACAACTAATTAATATTTAAACCAAGACAAGAAGGAGTGAAGATTCAACCACGTCGGTATAGACGTACATAGTAACGTCTTATTTCAATACATAGTGAAAAATGCGTATTCATTGAAAGCGGTATAAGGGTTACGAAACAACGTCTTATTTTAATAGATATATAATAATTTTTTTTTCGTTCTAGTTTTCATTTTTCTAAAAACTAAAAACAAGGGTTCCGATATCAAGAAAAAAGTAGTTTTCATTTTTCTTTGGGAAATTCTACATGGTGGCCCTTAGTTTTGGAAAATTCTACATGGTGAATTCTTAAAATCCGGATTATACACAAGTGACCTTACAAGATCAAGTTTCCGCTAACCATGTGACATTAATGAACTTTTTTCCGTTAAATCTCTTTTAATTAGGTTAATGATTTGGAAACACATCATTACCACGTGCATTTATTAACCCTCCCCCCAATACTCTTCATTATGATCATCAAAGCACTCTCACTTTTACTCTTTCATTTCTTTGATTCCTCCTATTCATTTTCAATAATTCTGACAATTGCTCCAAGAATTGCAAGAGCATCAACATTTAACTATGAAAAAATTTGCAATTGGAGGAATTTTACTCGTTCATCTACAAAAACAGAATCTATCACACAGTTCAACAAGTTGAAGCTGAAGGAATGTAATCAGTTTGGAGAATTTTGATGATATGATAATTTGTAATTTAGGATTCTAAATTTAGTAATTTCTAGATACATTGCTTGCATTTGCTCTGTTCACATGTTTTGCCTTTTGGAATTCTATTTCTTATTAGGGTTTGATGATGTAATGTGATGTGCTTGATTTTTTGTTATTTCATCTCGATCCAATAAGGTCATTGAATTGTGCCTATATGTGATGCAGAATGGGTGATAAAGTTGTCTTGAAGTTTCAGTATAAAGGGGTAGATACAGATGTTGTTGCTGATGATATTGATAAGGTCATGTGGATTGACCTTATCAATGAGTATGAGGAATTAGCCAGGACTAACAATGCTCCCATGCCCAAAACCCCACTATACCCAACATTTACTTATGTGTTTAAGATGAAGCATTATGAGATTAACTCTGAAAAGGACCTGATGACTATGTTAGATAGGTTGAGCTGTAAAGGAGAAATATTTGTATGGGTGGGTGAAGTACCTAAGCCGGTTGCATGTGTTGTGGATCGCTAGAAAACTAGCTTTGACTCAAAACAAAGACAAGGGGGTTCCAAATACACAAGAAACATCACAACCCGAACTTCGAATATGAATGCAACACAAACCGAACCTAATCCTTTGAATGTTGTACAACCCGAAAACACAAACATGTGAATGAGTTGTTGTTAGACCGGGGGCATTAGTCGGGCTTGTGATGAGAAATGGTATGACATAGAGTTGGATCCTGTTGAAACAAACAGAGGGGAGAGTTCTAAGAAGCAAAAGCAACCTAGGAAAACAAAGGAGAAGTTGGTGGTTCATAGGATAAGTGAAAGAATTAGGGGATGTAGTTCAAAAACACAACCACATTAAGATTTGGTCACACAACCATCCTTTTCAGAAGCACCAACTCATGAAGTAGACCTTATATCAGCTACTGAATTTTCACAAACACAGTTAGAGGTTTAAGTCACCCAACAATCCTTCCTACTTACAAAAGATCCCCTCCCACAACCCACAGTTCCTAGATACAAACTCCCTAAAAGCACTGCGGCCTAGGAAAGGGTTCTTTGCCACTAAGAATGTTAGTCTACATGGGTGATGATTGGTTTATATGCTTGAATTATGCTTAGTTTTTAATAGTTTTTGTGATAGTTTTTAGGCTAATTTAGGCTAAGTTCGTTCCGTTTCTTTCTCTTTGTGCATTTTTCCTCCCTTGCTCTCTTTCTTTGGGTGTCTGTTTACATTTCAGGACTTGGAAGCACGTTTGGAGGGTCTATGCACAAGCCCGAGGCAAAGCATTGAAGAAATGGAGCACCAAGGAGCTCGGAAAGAGAAAAGAAGGCAAAGAAATAGCTGACCCGAGGGCCCGGTGTGTGGACCCGCCCGGGTCAGCCCCATACGTACAAACCATCGGCGTTTTCGGAAGACCCGCCCGGGTCCGTGACCCGAGGGCTCGGGTCTGACAACCCGAGGGCTCGGGTTCACTGACCCGCCCGGGTCTCTTTGATTTGGGAAAGCTCCATGCTCCTGGCATTTTGACCCGCCCGGGTCATGTGACCCGAGTGCTCGGGTCATCTCACCCGAGTGCTCGGGTCATTTCACCCGCCTCGGCCCAGGTTATTTTCCCGGAAACGATTTTTGCGATTTTGTTTACTTTAATGCGGGGGCTGTTTTGTAATTCTCTGATTTATTTCTTGTGACTATAAAAGAGGGACTCCTCTTATTTCTACTTAGGCAATGATTAACTAGAGATTAGAGAGAGATTAAAGTTTGTTTTAGCATTCAAACTCTAGAACAAAACCCTAGGAGAGAGAAAGTGAAGGTTTGAAGCTTTTAGATCTCCATTCTTCATTTATGAAAGCTTAAAGTTGGTAATTTTTGTTTATTATTCTTCTTTTCTTCCATTGATCTTGCTTATTACATGCTTAGTTTGTTTAGATCTTACTTTATTAGTTGTTTATTTGCATTTTACCTCTTTTCCTCCATGGTTATGGTGATTAAGTTACTTCAAGCTTTGTTTTGTGTTATTTCCATGATGTGTGAGTAGTTCCTTACTAGGGGAAGGGATGTAGCCTTCATTTACTCTTCGGATCTTAGATCTAAGTTAGGGGGTTAACTCTTGGGGTTGAACTTGTTGATCAAGCTTGTTTTACTTGGTTTGTTGGGTGCTTGATCACCACTTAACTTACATATTTGGAGTTCCTAGTGAAGGATTGAGAGATGAAGCTAGGAATAAACTAAGTTTGGTTGCTAGATTAGGATTTCCATGAAAATAGGTATTTTCTAATTTAGGGAAACTTGATTAATCATGTTGTGCTTGATTTGGCTAGATTAGTTGCTTATGCCATGAGAATAGGTCATGAGTGACTAATCAAGCTCCTCTAATTAGCTCGAGAGAGTAATTAGAGTTCATATGTTCATGATCTTCCCCTTGTGATCCCCCATTTGTTTTCCCTTGGCTTTGATTTTGGATTCTTGGATTGAGTGTTGGTGAATCCCTCTAATCCCCTAGTTTCTTTTATCCTTGTCTTAACTTCTTTGCTTAATTACTTGTTGATTTACTTTGCAAACTTCCTAGTTTATTTAGATTTTAGAATCATCGTAAAACTCTTAAAAACCCAAAAATTGATTTAGCTCATTGTAGTTAGCTAATTACTCTTGATTTAACCCTACTTCCTTGTGGATTCGACCCTATACTTATCCTATATTGGATAAATTAGGTTATATTTGGCGAGTATACAACGACAGTCAAATTTTGGCGCCGATTCTGGGAAGTAGCGGTTAACATTAGCTAATTGGTTAATTTTGAGACTAAATTGCCTTTTTCTTTATTTTGGTGTGTTTACCTCTTGGTTGTTTTTACTAATATTCTCCTTAGCTTTGTTGGTTGCATGTCACGGAGATTGAGGGGCGATCCAACTATCCCCATCGATCATAACCTTGAGAATACTTTGAGGCAATTAAGGAGAATCTTTAGGGAACCTACGGTCCAACCGGTGTTGAACAACCGGGTTTTGAGCAAGAGTCTTCTATCTCCACTACTTCTAGCACTATGGGGGATGAGGCTCCTAGAGCATTACGGGATTTTGGGCATCCCGAGGCATTTGAACTCAAAAGTGGTATTCGCCGCCCAACTACTACCGCCAACTTCGAATTTTCTCCGCATTTGATTCGCATGATCAAACAAGAGCCCTATGGGGGTATGACTCATGAGTGCCCTCTTGAGCATTTGGCTAACTTCTTGGAGCTATGTGCCACGGTGAAGCAAAATAATGTGAGTCAAGAGTTTGTAAGGCTCAACTTATTTCATTTCTCTCTTGTGGGCAAGGCTAAGAAATGGTTGCAATCTATTCCGAAGACTCTTTGACAACATGGGCACAAGTTACCACGGCTTTTGTGGATGAATTCTATTCTCAAGAGAAGACCTCCAAAGCTAGGAGGAAGATAGCTAATTTCTCTCAAGAGGAGGATGAGACATTGTATGGAGCTTGGGATAGGTTCAAGGATCTTCGACGATCTTGTCCTCACCATGGTTATAGTCAATGGATGCTTATGCAAAGCTTCTATGATGGTCTCCTCCCCTATGACCCGTGCAAGCCTAGATTCGGGTGCGGGAGGCCAACTAACAAAGCTTCCGGTTGACAATATTGAGCCTACAATTGAAGAGGTAGTACGACACTACTCTTGGGGAAATTCTACTAGAACCGCAAGCATGAAGAGTGCAAGCAAAGGCAAGTATGATCTTGATGCCATTGACCATATCAATGCAAAACTTGATACCCTTGCAAAGAAATTGGAAAAGGTAAGCTTGGCATCTCCTAGCCAAGGGACTTCTCAAGCTTTTTCTTGTGAGATTTGTGGTGGGTCGGACCACGCTAGCTCTTATTGTGGTGGGTCTATGGACCATGTTGCTTGGGTGAATACTAGGGGTGAGGGAAATCCTAACTTCAACAACCAAGGGAGATGGAATAACAATGTAAGTGGAGGATGGAAGAACCCCCAACCACCCCAACCTTCCCAAGCTAGACCACCCGGATTCCATAACCCCCAACAATCATTCACACAACCACCCGCTAGAGCTCCCTTTGAACCAAATCAACCAAAACAATCCTCCCTTGAATGCACTCTCCAACTTTTCTTAGCTCAACAAACAAAAACCAATGCCGATAATGATAGGAAGTTTGGAGACATACACACCTCCCTCCAACAAATGAATGCCCACAATAAGATCATCGAAACCCAACTTGCCCAAGTCGCTCAACAAGTGAGCAATAACCCTTCAAACTCTTCCACACAACTTCCTAGCCAACCCATTATCCGAGAGCAAGCTAAAGCGATTACTTTGAGATCCGGGGCTCACTATGAGGGTCCTAAGATGCCCACACTTGATGATGCTAACCCCTCCAATGAAAGTGAGAATGTGGATAGTGAAGTTGATAAAGAGATTGAAAATGTCGTTGTGGAAGACATTCATGAGGATGGGACTCCTATAGTTGTTGAACACGAAGCATCAAGCAACGAGCCTCCTCCAATGAAGAGCTACACTCCTCCGGTCCCATATCCTCAAAGGTTAGCCAAGAAGCACTTCAATGACAAATTTGTCAAGTTTCTTGAGGTAATGAAGGGTTTTGCAAGTTCACATCCCATTTCTCCAAGCTATGGCTCAAATGCCCACCTATGCCAAATTTCTAAAGGAACTTCTTTCTAACAAGTCCAAACTTGAAGAAAGTTCCACCATTGCTCTCACCGCCGAAGTTAGTGCGGTCCTCCAAAACAAGCTCCCAAAAAGCTTGAAGATCCGGGGTCTTTCTCCATACCATTGAGAATTGGAGATTTGGAGCCAAAGAGAGCATTGGCCGATCTTGGGGCTAGTGTAAGCCTAATGCCACTCTCCATTGCAAAGAAGCTCAACTTTGAGCTTAAGCCAACAAGAAGAGTGATACAACTAGCGGATCGCTCGGTTAAGGTGCCCGTTGGAGAATTGGAGGATGTTCCGGTGCAAGTTGGGAGAGTCTTCATCCCTTGTGACTTTGTAGTGATGGAAATGGAAGAAGACTCCCAAGTCCCTCTTATTTTGGGAAGGCCTTTCTTGAAAACGGCCGGAGTGCTAGTTGACATGAAAAGAGATGTAATGACATTGAGGGTTGGTGATGAGAAGATGGAGTTTGCTTTCAATAAGAGCATGAAAGCGCCTATTATGGAAGAAGTGCATCGGATCGACACCCTTGAGCAAGAAGTGTTAAGCCTAAGGGCTTTAGTTGAAGCAAGGGATCCTCTTGAGGATGTGCTACTAGGAGAAGATCAAGAGCAAGAAAGTGAAGCTTGGCATCTCAAAAAGGCAATGGACAAAGCACCAATCTACCTACCTCCTAATTCAACCTTTGAGATTTTAGAAGCTTCATTGAAAAAAGAGGAGAGGGCCACTCCTCCTCCTACATGTGAGTTGAAACCCCTTCCCCCTTCTTTGAAGTATGTTTTTCTCGGAGATAACGAGACTTATCCCGTGATTGTCAATTCTACACTCAATGGTCCTTCTCTTGACAAACTTCTTTGTGTTTTAAAACAACATCGAAGTGCCATTGGGTATACAATTGATGATCTCAAGGGTCTAAGTCCCACCTTGTGTATGCATCGAATTCATTTGGATGATGGTCAAACCTCCTCTATTGAGCCTCAAAGAAGGCTAAATCCTAACATGAAGGAGGTGGTAAAAAAGGAAGTTTTGAAACTCCTTGAGGCGGGGATAATCTACCCTATCTCGGATAGTAGGTGGGTTAGCCCCGTTCAAGTTGTCCCAAAAAAGGGAGGAATGACCGTCATCAAGAATGACAAGGGTGAGCTTATCTCCACAAGATCGGTCACCGGGTGGCGCATGTGCATTGATTATCGTAAGTTGAATAAAGCCACCCGGAAGGACCATTTCCCCCTCCCTTTTATTGACCAAATGCTTGAAAGATTGGCGGGTCATACCCATTTTTGCTTTTTGGATGGTTATTCGGGGTTCTTTCAAATTCCCATTCACCCCGATGACCAAGAGAAGACAACATTCACATGTCCATTTGGCACCTTCGCTTATAGAAGGATGCCATTTGGATTGTGTAATGCTCCTTCTACCTTCCAAAGGTGTATGACCGCCATTTTTTCGGACATGCTTGAATCAACCATAGAGGTTTTCATGGATGACTTCTCCGTGGTAGGTTCATCATTTGACATTTGTCTCTCCAACCTTCAAAAGGTTTTAGAGAGATGTCAAAAGATGAATCTTGTTCTTAATTGGGAAAAATGTCATTTTATGGTTGAAGATGGCATAGTCCTCGGTCATAAGATATCTCAAAAAGGGATCGAGGTGGATAAGGCTAAAATTGAGGTTATTGAGAAATTGCCTCCCCCAACTTCGGTGAAGGGAGTGAGATCTTTTCTTGGGCATGCGGGCTTCTATCGCCGTTTTATCAAAGATTTCTCAAAAATCTCAAAGCCCCTATCCAATTTGCTTCAAAAAGACATTGAGTTCAAATTTGACAACGATTGCATGCATGCTTTTGAAACTCTAAAAAAGGCTCTAATTTCCGCTCCTATAGTGCAAGCTCCGGATTGGAGCTTGCCTTTTGAACTAATGTGTGATGCTAGTGATAGCGCATGGGGGGGCCGTTTTAGGGCAAAGAAAAGAAGGAAAGCTCCATGTGATCTCCTATGCAAGCAAGACGCTTGATCCCGCTCAAAGGAACTATGCCACCACGGAGAAGGAACTCCTAGCAATCGTGTTTGCTTTTGACAAGTTCCGGTCATATCTTGTGTGCTCCAAGGTGGTGGTGTACACGGATCATGCGGCTATCAAGTATCTCATGACTAAGAAGGATGCCAAGCCTCGTTTGATTAGGTGGATCCTTCTCCTACAAGAGTTTGATATTGAGATCAAAGACAAGAAGGGCACCGAAAATTCGGTTGCCGACCACCTCTCTCGCCTTCCTATGGATGATTCACATGACCTAGACCCTCCCATCAATGATTCTCTCCAAGATGATTTCCTCTATGCCATTAAGGTCATGTGTGCTCCTTGGTTCGCGGATTTTGCTAATTTTCATGCTAGTGGAGTCATTCGGATGACCTCAACTATCAACAAAAGCGGAGGTTCATGCATGAGGCCAAGCACTATGTATGGGAGGACCCATACTTGTTCAAGAGGGAGGTGGATGGTATTTACCTGGGAGGTGTCTCCCGGATGATGAGATTGAGAATGTAATAGGGATGTGCCATTCATCCCCATGTGGTGGTCATATGGGAGCCGACAAGACCGTGGCAAAGATTTTACAATGTGGTTTATTTTGGCCAAGTATGTTCAAGGATGTTTGGGGCTTTGTCAAGGCTTGTGATCGGTGCCAAAGAGTTGGAAATATCTCAAAAAGGCATGAACTACCCCTTACAAGCATCTTGGAGTTGGAAGTTTTTGATGTTTGGGGGATTGATTTCATGGGCCCCTTTCCCTCCTCCCTTGGTAATCGTTACATCTTGGTAGCGGTTGATTACGTTTCTAAATGGGTTGAAGCAATCGCTTCCCCCTACAAATGATGCCAAGGTAGTGGTCAAGCTATTTAAGAAGGTGATATTCCCCGTTTCGGAGTTCCAAGAGCCATCATTAGTGATAGGGGATCGCACTTTGCAAAGAAATCATTCAAGGCCCTTCTTGCTAAATATGGGGTGCATCACAAATTGGGTCTCTCTTACCACCCTCAATCTAGTGGTCAAGCGGAGATATCTAATAGAGAGGTCGAAGCTCATTTTGGAGAAGACGGTAAATCGATCTCGAAAGGATTGGTCTTCCAAGTTGGACGATGCATTGTGGGCCTATCGCACGGCCTACAAAACCCCTATTGGCATGACACCTTACAAGCTTGTTTATGGAAAATCGTGTCATTTGCCCGTAGAATTGGAGCACAAGGCTTATTGGGCCATCAAGGCATTGAATTTTGACCTTCAAGCTTCGGGTGAAAGAAGGATGCTTGACGTTCATGAGCTTGAGGAGCTTAGGAGGGACGCCTATGAGAGCTCCCGGGTGGACAAAGAGAGAACAAAGGCTTGGCATGATCAACGAATCATGAAAAGGGAATTCAAAGTTGGTGACAAAGTCCTTTTGTTCAATTCGAGGTTGAGGTTATTTCCGGGCAAGCTCAAATCAAGGTGGAGTGGTCCATTCACCGTGCATCAAGTATCCCCACATGGTGCGATTGAGATTTGCAATGATGTAAAAGGGTGTTTCAAGGCGAACGGGCAAAGACTCAAGTTATACTATGATGGTGCGCCAATTCAAGAAGCTTACTCTATTGCATTTGAGGATTACTCCCCTCCTAATGATTGAAGATTTATGGTAGTCAAGCTAATGACTTAAAACAAGCGCTTAGCGGGAGGCAACCCGTTTTTTCTCACTTACTTCTATTTCTTTTTCTTCTTTTAGTTTTGATTTACTTGGAAAAATGGATTACCACATATTATTATGGCATTTGAAATACTTGTTATGGTGATTTTGTGATTTGGTTATGTTTAGGATTGCTTGGGAGGAATTTTGGACCAAAGAAAGGAAACGAGAGAAGAAGGAGAAGGGCAGCAGCTGACCCGAGGGCCCGGGTCTTCTGACCCGCCCGGGTCGCTCAAGGGAGCCAAGAAAAAAAACAACTGCCAAGATGACCCGCCAGGGTCGAGGAAAACCCGCCCGGGTCACTTGACCCGAGCACTCGGGTGTGCTGACCCGCCCGGGTCGGTTGTTTGGTTTTAAAAAAAGAAGGGACTGAGCTTGAGGCGACCCGAGGGTCGGATCCGATGACCCGCCCGGTCGGAGGGCCACCGCAAAAAAAAAAAAAAAGAGAAGAGGGGCTGATTTTGTACCTCACTCTCCTTAATCCTCTTTACTCCTTCTTCATCTTCAACCTCTCAACTCTCCCTAACCACTTTCAAACTCCAAACCCTAACCATCTAAATCTCACTCAAATCACCCACTCACCACTCAAAAACTTAAAAATCCCTCACAAATCTTCATCCTCATCAACTTTCCTCCACAAATTTCAACTTTTTCTCCTTCAAAAAAACCCCATCTCCACCATTTTTCACCATTTTCTCTCTCCTCAAAATTTTACCACAACTCTCAAATTCATCATTTTCCACTCAAATCTCTTCACAAATTCATCCTAAAACATCATTCCCCCTTCATTTCTCTCATAAAAAAACAAACAAAAAAATTTTCATTTTTTTTTCACCTTCACCACTAAGTTAAGGGATTTTGAATTTTTGAGCAACAAGTAATTCGAAGCATGGAGGGGAGGAATTCAAAGCGGAGTAGACAAGTGGGGCAAGCTAGCTCAAGCCAAAGGGAAAACGTCTCGGGGCATGATGCCCCCGGTGAGTTTCATGATCCCGAGTTTCCTTTCATTGTTTTTGCTAGTTTAGGACATTTTAATAGATTTCAAGCCCTTAAGGCTAAGGAATTCGCCCCTACCCGTTTTGTAGATGAGACCTTGTTGTCTTTATGGGGGATTCGGGGGGATGTGAATAATATAGCTGACGGATTGAATATGAAAAAAGTGTTATTGATGAGAAAAAAAACTTATAAATGCTTAACACTTGAATTCTTAAGCTCGTTGGAAATAACCGGAGAGGAACGGTTTGCGTGCTCAACTGGAGCCGAGGCCGTTCTCACATTTAGGTTGGGGAATGTTGCTCGTTCTATGCCTATTGGTGATTTTGTCAAAATTTTTGAATTACAAATTGAATCGAGCACCACTCCCGCACCTTCTTTCAACCTTTATGATTGTTGGAGTAAGTTGAGTAACGGAAAAAGTTACGATGCTAAAAATGCTAATGACTCACTCATACACCAACCAGCCTATCCGGTACTTCCGCAAGTTTTTGGGGAACACCATCTTTGGGAGAAAGGATAACTCGAAGGTAAGTCGATCGGAACTTATGATCATAGGTTCTTACCTATGGGATGAGAAAAAGCTGAACATACCTTTGATGTTTGCCCGCCATCTCCAAAGAGTAGGAACCCCAAAAACTCTCGGACGTGGGTCGATTGTTGTGGGCGGTTTGATTATCGCCATTGCTTGAACACTTTAGGGTTCGCCCCTAAGACCCCCGAGGTCCCGGGACCGACCCTAATAAACCAACAACACCTACAAGATGCGCGTTGATTTTCGGTGGCTCGGAATACATTTTACTTGGAAGATAGGTAAAATGCCTTCCATTCAACTTCCAAATCGCCGCATCACCGAGATTAAAACGAGGTAAGTCAACTATCTCATCCTGGAAGCCGCGGAGGAAGGCGCGGAGATCCGCACCTACCATATGCGGGATCCCCATGAGCTTGCCTCCTCTTCTTCCGCCCCTCCCCCTCCTCCTCCCCAACCCCATCCCACCTATGTTCCCGACTATGCCCCTATTTATGCCCATATAGATAGGCGGTTTGATAGTTTTGAACAAAGACTAACCACCTTCCAACAGGAGATGCGAGAAAGTTTTACCCCCATCTTGCAATTCTTTCATGATAACAGCATGGTCCCTCCCGGCACTCCCTACCCCTCCTATATGCAACCCCCACAACCCCCCGAGGGGGAGGACCTCGACCCTTGAGTTGGTCTCTCCCCACCCCCCCCTCCCCGATTGTTCTTCCTTTCACACCGAGGACGGTGTTTGGTTTGGCTTGGGGGGGTATTTTCATGATTTGGGTAGTTTTTACTTGATGGGGTAGGCGTTAGGAGACCCTTGTTGCTATTTCAATTGAATTGTTGTTCGTGATTGTGGTTAAGCTTGGTGAATGGGCCAATGCTTGTTAATATGTGGTGTGCCATGATTCCATCTCTCTTATTTGTTTAAACAATTTTCTTCCTTTTCCTTCTCCTTATTTCCTTGTTTTAGCTTTTATTTAAAAATTTGAAAAAGAGCAAAAATAAAAAAAAACCTGAAAAACAAAGAAAAACAAAAAGAAGTTTTAGTTTTGAATAAGGTTTTGATTTCCTTGCCCAAGGAAGATGCTAGTTGATGATATATGTGGATTCCTTGCTTGGATTTTGAGTATATGTTTAGAGGCTCCTTTTGGAAGAGTGTGAGCTTGGGTTGTGGTGCTTTAGGAGGTGATTAATCTTGATTGCATTAGAATCAACCAAAGTGAAACTAATGAATGCTCAATTGGATGCCTAGTCTTGAACATTGACTAATTTGCTCATGCTTGGATAATTTTAGCTTCAAATTTGCGGTCCCTTGTGTCCCTAGATATACTCATCATGTCCCCAAACAAAACTCTACAAAAAGCTTAGTTTTCACTTCTTTTCGTTTGTAATAAGTGGTACAAAAAGCCACAAGTTCTTATGTCTCTCTTTAGTGAGTAACTCCACATTTGTATAGCAAAAATTCCCATAATAAAGGAAAAAGAAAAAGCCAAAAACAGTCAAAAAAGGCGTGAAAAATGAAAAGAAAAAAAAAAAAGTGAAGAAAAACGAAAAGCAAAAAGAATAGAAGAATTCCAAGAAAAGAGGTCAATTTGTGGATGCCTCCCACACTAGTACCATTTCTCTAAAAGTTTTGAGTAGAGGGGAGTCTAAGACTTGTTTGTGTGTCTAGGGATGGTGGACTAGTAATTTGAGCTTCTATAACACTTGAAGGGCTCTAAATCTTTTTTGATAGCTAGGTGTTCTCTAATGAGCGAGTAAAAGGTCTAATTAGGTATCCTTTTGCAATCTTGATTAGTTGCTTTCTCTACCCATAACCTATGAGTACACTTGAAAATTAGTTGTTTTGAAAGTTGCTCTCCATCCTTGCTTGTGAACCATTTCATTGATAGTTGACTTGGGCATTACTCTTGAACTTGATTAAATAAATTGTTGATGAAAACTAGAGTTGTGGGTTTGAAAACTCTTTGGAAACCCTCGCGAGATCTCACTCGCCCTTTAGAGCGATCTAGGGGTTTAAAGAGCTTGTTGCATGTGCTAAATGCAATCGTGATTCCTACGAAAATGAGTTAATGTAAATTCTTTATCTTTCCTTCCCTTTTCATTTTCTTTTCTTTCCTCTTTCTGCTTCATTTTGCTTTCAAATAAGTTTTCATTCTCCTACTTGTGTTTTAGTCTATATTGTTTGAGGACAAGCAAAGATCTAGCTTGGGGGAGTTTGATGATTGGTTTATATGCTTGAATTATGCTTAGTTTTTAATAGTTTTTGTGATAGTTTTAAGGCTAATTTAGGCTAAGTTCGTTCCGTTTCTTTCTCTTTGTGCATTTTTCCTCCCTTGCTCTCTTTCTTTGGGTGTCTGTTTACATTTTAGGACTTGGAAGCACGTTTGGAGGGTCTATGCACAAGCCCGAGGCAAAGCATTGAAGAAATGGAGCACCAAGGAGCTCGGAAAGAGAAAAGAAGGCAAAGAAATAGGCGACCCGAGGGCCCGGTGTGTGGACCCGCCGGGTCGGCCCATACGTACAAACCATCGGCATTTTTCGAAGACCCGCCCGGCTGTTGACCCGAGGGCTCGGGTCGACAACCCGAGGGCTCGGGTTCACTGACCCGCCCGGGTCTCTTTGATTTGGGAAAGCTCCATGTTCCTGGCATTTTGACCCGCCCGGGTCATGTGACCCGAGTGCTCGGGTCATCTCACCCGAGTGCTCGGGTCATTTCACCCGCCCGGGTCGGGTTATTTTCCGGAAACGATTTTTGCGATTTTGTTTACTTTAATGCGGGGGCTGTTTTGTAATTCTCTGATTTATTTCTTGTGACTATAAAAGAGGGACTCCTCTTATTTCTACTTAGGCAATGATTAACTAGAGATTAGAGAGAGATTAAAGTTTGTTTTAGCATTCAAACTCTAGAACAAAACCCTAGGAGAGAGAAAGTGAAGGTTTGAAGCTTTTAGATCTCCATTCTTCATTGTTCATTTACATGCTTAGTTTGTTTAGATCTTACTTTATTAGTTGATTATTTGCATTTTACCTCTTTTCCTCCATGGTTATGGTGATTAAGTTATTTCAAGCTTTGTTTTGTGTTATTTCCATGATGTGTGAGTAGTTCCTTACTAGGGGAAGGGATGTAGCCTTCATTTACTCTTCGGATCTTAGATCTAAGTTAGGGGGTTAACTCTTGGGGTTGAACTTGTTGATCAAGCTTGTTTTACTTGGTTTGTTGGGTGCTTGATCACCACTTAACTTACATATTTGGAGTTCCTAGTGAAGGATTGAGAGATGAAGCTAGGAATAAACTAAGTTTGGTTCTTTAGATTAGGATTTCCATGAAAATAGGTATTTTCTAATTTAGGGAAACTTGATTAATCATGTTGTGCTTGATTTGGCTAGATTAGTTGCTTATGCCATGAGAATAGGTCATGAGTGACTAATCAAGCTCCTCTAATTAGCTCGAGAGAGTAATTAGAGTTCATATGTTCATGATCTTCCCCTTGTGATCCCCCATTTGTTTTCCCTTGGCTTTGATTTTGGATTCTTGGATTGAGTGTTGGTGAATCCCTCTAATCCCCTAGTTTCTTTTATCCTTGTCTTAACTTCTTTGCTTAATTACTTGTTGATTTACTTTGCAAACTTCCTAGTTTATTTAGATTTTAGAATCATCGTAAAACTCTTAAAAACCCAAAAATTGATTTAGCTCATTGTAGTTAGCTAATTACTCTTGATTTAACCCTACTTCCTTGTGGATTCGACCCTATACTTATCCTATATTGGATAAATTAGGTTATATTTGGCGAGTATACAACGACCCGTCAATGGGAGTAGTGAGACTATAACAGAGGAGGATAATGTTGGCTAAACACATGATTTGTCACAGAACATTAGTTCAGATAAGAATGAAAAACAAAGTGAGAAAAATCCAAAAAAGCCTGACAAAGGAGATGATTTAATGGATGAATCTGATGATGATTTTGAGGATGAATATGATGATGGTCCTGGTGATGATGAAGATGGCATGCTTGGTATACATGACAATTATGATCCCAAAGCTGATTTAGTGTAGTAGAATAATGCATATGACACTGATGAGGGAGGATATATAAGCAGGTTGTATAACTATGGTAAGATGTATATTGAAGAAGAATTTGGCAAGATTGAATCAAGGCCTTGGATGATGTTTGTTGACAAAGAGCACTTCAAGGGGGTTCTTGGAGACTATTGTATACAATGTGGATTTGCTCTAGTTGTTTCCAAGAGTAAACCAAGTAGGTTCACATGTCTTTGTAAGGATCTGGACTGTGGATGGAGGTTGCATTTAACTAGGCTACTTGATGGTAAGACTTGGGCTATTAAGAGTATATGGCCTTCATAACACACTTGCACAAGTTTAGATGAGAGAAATCCTCCTGCTAATGTGAGATGGGCAGCCAATAAGTTAATTGGTGACATAAGGGCTAATAATGACATCCCTTAGAAGACTTAACAAGAATTGCTTGTGGACATGTATGGTGTGAGAATGCCCATAAGCACAGTGTCTAAAATGAAGACTTTTACACTATCTGAGGTCAATGGAGGCCATGATGAATCCTACTCCTATCTACCTATATATGCTGAAACGGTGAAGTCCACTAACCAGGGGTCAACAACTTACTATGCTTGGGTACCTTATGAAGATCCAGAAAGGCCTCTCACTTTCTCCAGTATCTTCATCTCATTCAAGGGGGTAATTCATGGACTGTTTGCAGGCTATAAAAGCTTGATTTGGGTAGATGGTTGTCATTTAAAGGGCAACTATGGAGGAGTGCTCTTGTCTGCAGTGGCACTTGATGGAAACAATGAGTTGTTTCCCTTAGCCTGGGCAATAGTATCAGGGAGGACTCAGAAAGTTGGAAATACTTTGTGTGGCATCTAAAGAATATCCTAAAAGATGGAGGAAGGGGTGATATGTGGTGTATAATTTCCAAAAGACATAAGGTATCTACATGCTTCCTTTTTAATTTATTGCAAACTCCTATTTATTCCATATCTTCATGCACATTGTGCTAATAAGGATTGGTGTACAGGGAATTGATGCAGCACTCAATGAGTTATTGTAACAGCCCGCCATTAACCAAAGCTAAACCAACCATAGCTAAACCTAATCAGCGGAAGCACATGAACTAATTGTAGCGGAGGCTGTCACCTGCTGGGGTCGGAGCAATCAGAATATATACCTAAATACATTTATGATAGAAAATGCTTATTACAATACCAAATCATAAATCATAATTTAGAAATCATTAAACAAGTATTATGTTCGAGGCACCCGTCTCTACCATAGCGCATTAACTTCACATATTCCTGAGGTTTGCTTGACTTCGTACCTCGGAATTTCCTGCATAATAAACTATCTGCCCCCACCAGGACAGGTTCAAAGAACAAGATCAGCTTACGCTGGTACACAATTCATTCCCGAAAATAGTATGGTGGCTGAAAATAAAGGAGATCTACTCTGCATTTTACTCAAATATTACTAATCAATAATTGATAGAGATTTATAAGATAGGGTTGCGAAATTTTGAGAAGGGAAAGCAAATCACTCAAACGGTTATTAATACATACATACTTTCATAAACGAGTCCCTTCGATAATTAACTAGAAATACATTTTCTTATCCGCACAAAAATCTTAAAACTATTTTGCACAAGTTTTCACAGACACAAATAACTTTGACAACACATTTACTCAATTTCATAGATTCATCTTCTTGAAATGGAGTTTGCTTCGGAAAGAGAACACACAACGAGGCATACACTAGGTACTGACCTCCACACATTTCGGGGTTTGCACCCCTGATTTTTAGCGCTTGCAAGCTAGAACATGTCCCCACACAGTTCACACATAGTCTCTTTCCCTTGAAAAAAAATTCAAATACATATTTCTAAATCAAACTTTATGGAAATCCAACCTTTTCCAATACGAACACATTTCTAAATCACACACATTGCTAATTCAAATCATTGAAATCTAGTTTCTCTTAACAAATCGCTTGAGAACTAGAGTAATAGCTCAATGGCTTGAGGTCGGTGGTTATATGGTATGAGGTGCTAAGGAAAGTTTATTGAAATTCTTACACAAAAGATTTTTATTTAAGTCGAAACCGTGAACCAAATGCAAGGTAAGTGGCTGCATTTGTCGAATATTCACATAATATGTTGAAGAAGTTCAAAATACATCTTAGTCGCTGCCAATTTAACATTTAAATTGAATAAAATGCCCTCAATGGCTGGAAGGTTTATAAAATCGGAGACGATGCTCAAAAACGTTGTATTTCAGCTTTATTGAATATTTTTCGGAAAGGACTAACATATTAATATTTCAACTCTCGTTAGCACACACTATATTTATAGTTGAACTACTATAAAATATCATTTTGTCTCAAAAACAATTGGTCTTAAATTTATCTTGAAGACTAAAGTAAGTCGTATACCAAGTCAATGGGTTTTAAGCGGTTTTCGAAGAAAATACATTATAAATTCTTAAACCCTTAATATAATTAAATTATTTTGATAAGTACCACATACTTACTATCATATTTCAAATCTTAAATTCCAAGAATTGGAATGCATAATTTATTTGTGATTTATAACATAATTTTTATGGAAAAACAAGGTGTCCTTAATCACATTTTTCTGATAAAACCACTTAGTAATTCTTATACAAATCTTTGGCTACTCAAACCTCACATGCAACCTCATAAAAAAAGCATACCTACTGCTTATTCAAGCCAAATCACAAACTCACAACAACAAAACATAATCTCACAAAAATTTCTTCACAAAACTCATATAAATGCTAAAAATCATATCTATACTCAATTCCTTAAACATGCATAAACTTAATTAGATTAAACAGCAAAATACACAAGAAAACATAATCCCAATTAGCTAAATTCGTGCTCATCATTCATCTCCAAAAGTTCCATAATAATCGAAAATTCTTAATTCCAAAATGGAGTGAATTTGTGTACCTTAAACTCCAAAGCTTATAACTTGATTAAATCCTTCTCTTCAACCTGATTTCTTTGTATCCTTAGCATCCTCAAATATGCATTAACATTTACATAAAATTTCATAAGAATCCCTCTAAGATAAGTGACTTAATTAACCCAAAAATTGACAAAACAGACTGTTTTCCTTAGTGAAGAAGATGACCCTGTTTCTCCTATTTTCTTTGCCCTTATGCACGAATTAATGCTTGCCCATTATGCTCTTGGATGTGTAAAACATTAATCAAGACTTGCATGCAAGATATCTCATGGAAAAATGGAAGAAAAATGAAGAGGAGCTTAGCTCCTACTTGCCGTGAGAAGTGGCGAAAGAGGAGAGAAATGTGGGATTGGTTTTGGGCAGCAAGTTTTTATGAGAATTGGGGCTTAAATTTCAGTACCATATATGTTTATATGTGAGGGAAGATGGGTCATAATATCTCTTGACTTCCACCTCTTAAATGAGGGTATTTTGGTTTTTTTATCCCAAGTGATCAATTAGCATAATCCTGATCTTCTCTTCTTGTTTTAATCTATCTTGATTATATAATGGTCATACTTATTGTTTGTTTTAGGACCCCACATGGTCCACCACTTTCCTTAAATGATGTTGCATCCTCTTATATACTCAAACTTAAGCCCAAGTATTTTGTGAAATTCCTACAGTACTAATCTTTTACCATCAGTACATGAGCGCTTTTGCCTCAACTATTTTCCACTCATATATCTAGTAATTCTCCATATATAACTTATAACAAATAACACATAACTAATGAACGAAGGTGTTTAGCACTCCATCACACATATTTCGATAACTACTAAATCACACACTTATAATCACATACAAATACGCAAATGTAACACAATAGAATACTAGTTTCCTAAAGAGCTTTTATATAAGAAACCTTTATCAAGTTTTTGAAAGTATCCTCAATCAACACACTAATCACATACATTACACTTAATCGTTCAAATTTTTACTTTTTAATCTTTCCTAATTAAATCGGGTTGTTACAGTTATGATCTGAAGTACAAACACTAGTAGAATAAATGCTTATTGTTGCGGTCATTAAGTGGCCTATTGCGGCGGTTTTGGCCGCGCAGTAATTAAGGGCGCAGCAATAGGTAATTAACCTATTGCTGCGATTCCAGGCAAAAATCGCAGCAAAAGGTTACACCTATTGCTGCGGTATCTAGCCAAAACAGCAATAGGTTTATTTTTTAATAAAAAAATACAACGTATTGCTGCGGTTCTTGCTCAAAACCGCAGCAATAGGTACTGGTAGAGGTGAAAAATAATTTTTTTTGCATTTTGCCATCAAATTTGAATGATAAAACCTAGCAACTAACCCATCCACTATCCACCAAATTTGCAGACGAACTGAATATGAAATGAGCATCAGATCTTGAAACAAAAACTAAACTCAAAATGAAACCAGCATAAAAAAACAAACATCACATTCATTCATAATAAATTAAACTAACATCACATTCATTCGGCAACTCTAACTGAACATAGCATCACGTTCATTCTAAAAAACAAATGAAAAAAATCGAAACTCTTAACATCAGATCTGAGTAAAATCTCCTAAAAAAATTCTAAGTAAAAACTAGAACCGACTTACAAGGAAAAAAAATGATGAAAATCAGATCTAAGAAAAAAAAAACAAAAACCTAACATCAGATTTATCGCGCCGCCGAGGTAAAGGAAGAGCGAGCGAAGTCAGTCCCGCCGCCGAGACATCCCGCCGCCTAAATGATGAAAATTGCGCCGAAGTAGCCAAAAATGGTGGAGGTCAGCGAATGATGCCCGAAAATGGTGGAGGTCAGCGTCGAAGTCTGCGATTTCGGAGCGAAGGAGGAGATAGAGATTGTAGAGGGAGGAAGCTCGATTTGCATCAATAAAAAGAGGCAGGAAGCTCGAGATTTGGAGGTGTAGACACATAATCGTGTCTCCCCATTTAGGGATCCGATGATGAAACATACTGTCGTCTTAATTGGTCCGACCTAAGGGCAGAGTAGTCTGAAAGGCCATTCAAAACCATTTCGAAAAGTGTTAAAGTCCTATTTTAAAGCCCAATTAATTATTCATGATAATTAATTGTATTTTGAGCCCAATTCTTTGAAAAGCCCAATTATTGTTTAACAATAATTAATTGATTTATTTTAATAAATAAATATTTTTAAAAGATATTTTTTATAAGTTAAAATCAGATTTTATCCCGTAAAATCATATATCCGTAATTAAAGGATAAAAGAAATCTTTTAAAACGCGTTTTAAATAAAGCTGACAAAGGCACTGCAGGAGCCAGGCTGGTGCGCCTAGCGCACCAACCTGCGCCTGGCGCAGGGCCTTGCGCCTGGCCACGTATGTGCGTCAGGCGCAGCTCCGTCCACCTGTGTCAGGTGCACTAATCTGCACTTAACACGTGGATTTCTGACTCATTCAGAGTCATGCGTCAAGCGCAGTTCTCTGCGTGAGACGCGACTTTTCTTTCTTATCTTTTTTCAAAGCGCGTACCACGTGTACGCTTTCTATTGGGCATGCCACGTCATGCGCTTGACACGTCAGCCTGCGCCAGACGCAGCTGGTGCGTGAGGCGCAGTGTCGTTTTCCCTATAAATAGGCCTGATTTCCGTACAGATTTCAGAACGGATTTTTCATATTAACACACTTCGAACTCGACGAATACTTTACGAACCTCTCTATGAACTATAAAACTTCCCTATAAAATGCATACTTTCAAATACAAATACATTCAAACATTCCGATTTTCAGGCTTCACGATTGCTCGTCCCGAAGGTTGTCAATCTTGCAGACCCAAGCCACGGTATAATCATGAGGGTCCTTAAATAAATTCTCTATTTTTATATTAAAGTTACTAACCATTTATTTCATGATGTAGATCTTTGATAATAAAATCGTTCTACTGTATATTCTAAACCTTTTTCCTTCTTTTTATTTATTTTTATACATTATTATATGCTTGCCTGATTATTCAATGCATATTATATGATTGTCCTGACTTATTGTTTTTATCACCCACATGTTATTTTTGTTAATTAAAGACCTAAAGAGCTGTTCTAATATTAATCAGATTAATTTGGACAACCTACTAGGTTCCTTGTAATATTGATTGCATAATAACTTGTCACTAAAAATAGTCTTTTTATGTGTTTCCTGAACTAACCTAGACTAAAATATTTTTAGGGTGTTTAAAATATTATATGATTATTCTTTGGCATAAAGTTTGTAATGAATCGATATTTAGTAAAGGCCATCAATGGGCAATATGGTTCCTGACCGTATCGTACCCTCACCCCCGAACTCAATCTTTGGTTCTTTTTTACCATCTATGGAGTCTAGACGGGGAAATATACATTGGATAAATCCCTAATTTGTCCCTACGATTTTCCAATATCCAATTAGGTTTATAAGCTTTCCTCTAAAAATTTGTTGGCGACTTCAAAAAACATATTTTTAATAAAACCTATACAATGGGGTAGTCAAATAAACGCGCTCACACCGCGTAGGCGAAATAAAAACACGCCTACAATTTGGCGACTCCACTAGGGAGGATTTTTAAAAAATTAATTTTTTTAAATGAGTGGGTGAAACTTGAAAAATACGATTCATTCTCTATTTATGCCTTTGAATAATATACTGTTTTGCATATGCACGGCTATTGTTCAGCCACCATAAGGACAATCTACCTTGCCTCATTAGCACATGTTCTATGTGTGAGGTCACCCTCGGGGGGTTTGCGCTTTGTCCTTCCAAAAAGCTTCCTGAGCGATAGTGTTGGATCTTAGTCATAAGCAAACCTACCCAACCATGGCATTATTCTCTTGTACCTGACTTGAGGACTGGAGTGCGTCTTACACGTGGCCACCTCTTTAAGCAGGGGTACAAAGCGTGGGATCAATCTCTTAGTCATGGACCCTTTCAAACTGAACCTAAACCTGACCAATAGTTTCAAACATAGAACTGGACTTTAGGTTGGAACTTTTGCATCCATGTTATGTGACATTTGCCTGTGATTGCAATGTTTGCCTGTTATTATCATGTCAATTGTCATTATTATGCGTCGTTCCTAAAATCGCGTCTAACAAACAATAAAAAATTCGTCAATCGGCCAATACGTCGCCTAAATCCCCGAAAAAACGTGTCGGGGAGTAGTGCGCCAAGCGCATTAAGTTGCGCCTGGCACACCACTCCCGCGCCAGACGCAAGGATGTGCGCCGCGCGTAGCAATCTTTGCACAAAGCATGCGCCTATGCATTGCGCGCTTTTCGTCGATTTAGTCGCCGTAATGATCGATCCCACATTCAGTTCTATATTTGTCTGTCTGCATTCGCATAAAAAAAATATGGTCATTTTAGGAGTCCCACCTAATTCAAGAAAACAATCAGTCTCTTCATGCAAGGTTAAGTCTGTCCAAAAAAAGTGTATCTAAAGTGGTCGTTGTAGAGTTAGAGTCATCATGCATGTCCACCTCTTCCCATTTTCTCCCTACTGTTCAACTAATCTTCCCTATCAATCTTACCTTACCATATTCAATCAATTTCAAAAACTTTTTATTTTCAAAATCAATCCTACACCCATGCCTATTCTACCTTTTTCAAAAAAACATTTACTAATCATCATCATGCCACAACATTTCAAAAAATATCTTTCAAAATTAATCCATCATCTTTTCCTAACAAAAGATAAAAAAAACAAGGGGTTCCTTTAAAAAATGAATTTCGAAAATTCTGAGCCAGTCCAAACACCTTCATTCAATTCAATTCAATCAACCCAATCCACTTGCATTAATTCATTCTAGGCCCATATGCATTAGAGTCCATTTTGCATTCATATTAGGTCCATCTAAATTTCAGTCCATACATTCACTAGCATTAGGGTCGATCTTAGGCCCGTATAAGTCTAGTTCATGTCAAAATCTAGGCCCATTAGCATCTTTAAGTGAAGTCTAGCCTTAATCCATTCCAATCTAAGTCTAAGTCTAGTTCAATCCAAATCTTAGGTCCATTTAGATCCAGTTCATTTCCCTAGGTCTACTTTGCATTATATGTAAACCCTAGTCAGTCTACGGACTATAAAAGCTCAGTTTTAGGACTATAAAATTTCCCTAGGTCAAGTTTGCATTATATGTAAACCCTAGTCGGGCCTATGGACTATAAAAGCTCGCCTAGGACTATAAATTTTCCCTAGGTATAGTTTGCATTATATGTAAACCCTAGTCGATCTACGGACTATAAAAGCTCGCCTTAGGACTATAAATTTTCCCTAGGTCTAGTTTGCATTATATGTAAACCCTAGTAAGTCTACAGACTATAAAAGCTCAGTCTTAGGACTATAAATTCTCCCTAGGTTTGGTTTGCACTATATGTAAACCCTAGTCAGTCTTCGGACTATAAAAGTCGGTCCTTAGGACTATAAAATTTCCCTACGTCTAGTTTCCATTATATGTAAACCATAGTCGGCCTACGGACTATAGAAGTCAAGTCTACTGACTATAAAAGTGCATCCCCTAAGTCTAAACGCCTTTATTTGTCTACCCTACTTTGAGTCTAGTTCGCTTGTTGTAAGTGCAAAGTCTAGTGCTCAAAGAAAATCCAATCATTTAGTCTCGCTTGCATAGTCCAAATCCAATCCATGTCGTCATCATAACCATAATCATACCCAATTCTAATCATTTCCCATTCCCATTCTCACTTTCACCTTCATCTCTCATCTCCTATTTCTCATCTCCATTTCTCATTTCGAAAACTTTGTTTCTTAAAATTTACGAGGTCCATCCAATTTCGTTCGGGACAGTCGTGAGATCATAACTTGGGAACGTTCAACGAGAGAGGCAACAAGGTCGACCTACTCCCGCACTAGTCAAGCGCATTCTAACCTTTTCGTACGAATCCTCCAACTCTTCCGAATCATCATCCGAAATGGGGGACACTAATGAATAGCCTGCCATTATGGCTCAACTTACACCGATGAACTCTCGTCTTGAGGAACAAGACAAAGAGATTAAGGCACCGAGGAGAAACTAAATGGAAAAAGACGAACAAGACGACACTCCATCACCAATCAAGTCCAACACGGATTTGAGGTTCGAAAAACTCGAGCAATTAATCCAGTCAATTCCTGCACTCGAGAGTCATGCTCATGGCCATGACATCATTGATCCTGAACTGAGGGACAAGCTCCCTAAAAAGGTAACATTGGGTGACCTCCCAAAATTCAAGGGGGTCGAAGACCCAAATGATCATCTGAGAGCTTTTTCCATCTCTATGGCTCTCAAGGGCATGAGCAAGGACATGTTTGCTTATGTCATTCCCTTGACCTTGGATGCACATCCATCCTAGTGGTTCGATCACCGAATAAAACCAAGCCGAATGACTCGGGACTACATCGAGAAGAGTTCCACAAACAATATATATATAATACTCAGCTTCCTATTGGCCTGCGTGAGTTAGAGTTAACTAAACAGAACTCCAACGAAGATTTCGTCACCTTCCTTAACAGATGGAGGGAAAAAGCTGCACAAATGACTAACATGCCATCCCAAGAGGATCAAGTCCGATTGGTGATCCGTAACTTGCTGCCCAAGTATGGGGATGATATTAAATTCCAACCCATAGAGTCTTTCACGAAGCTCTATAAGGTAGGCTTGTTGATTGAGGAAGAGGTACAAGCCAATAAGAACAAGGTTTCCAACAACAACAACTCTTTCAAGAAGAGTAACAATAACCCTTCCACTCCAAAGGTAGTGATGTCAATGCCCTAACTACCGAAAAGGGAGGTTATCAAAAGCCTCAAAGAACATTCACTCCATTGGGCATGACTCTAGAAGAAGCCTTCACTAGGCTTCACGCAAAAGGAGTAATACTGCCTATCGGTCCCACTCCAGACCCTGCACCTGAAAATAGATCTAGTTAATGGAACCCTAATGCCTATTGTAAGTACCACCAAGGGAATGGACACCCAACATCTGCATGTTGGGCCTTAAGGAATACGCTGCAAGACATGGTTGATAGTGGCAGACTTACGATCCCGCCAACAAAGAAAAGTTAGCAACAACAACAACCCCTCGGGGCATCGTGTCAACAGTGCAGGGGCTTAGTCATTTAGCGTTGGTTTTCTAGGTTGAGTCGGAGAGTCCCTCCCCCAGCTCCTTCATTTCCCTTCTTATCGAGTCTATGTCATTTAGGATTTTTATTTCTAATAAGCCTTGTTTCATTCATTTTTTAATTAATAAAATAATCGCATTTTCATTTTCATTTTCATTGGCCTTTCATTTTATTTATGCTTCTAATTCAATGATGAAACTTAAATCACCTAATGAACTTGACTAATAATAATAAAAAGAGATCCGAAATCAAAAAAAAAGAAGAGAAAAAATGAAAAAATGGACATACTTTGGATTAAGAGTTATTCCCCTCTTCCCTCCATCATCCATTAAACCATCATCTCTATTAGCCAAATAACCTTTCAACATCAAAGCTCCACATATACCTTCAAGCCTTCCAATACCCAAAACCAATAGCTTGTGTGCAAGCCTTACTACATAAAAAGATCAATGCCATGCAAAAATAAAAAAGTGAAAAAAAATTCAAAGTGCGAAAAAAAAGAGATCAAGAGCAAAAGAAAACGCACAAAACAAAAGATTCAAAAAAGCCAAAGGCAAATAAATAAAAAGTCAAGCTAGGGGGCTTGCACACAAGTTCTACCCCTCATTCAAATTCCTTCAATCCATCAAAACCTTAGCCATATAATCTAAAATCCTTCAAACCTAAATCAATGACCCCTACCTTAGCCCATCCAACTAAACCTTCATCAAACCTAAAGCCTTTAACCTTTCAACCTTTCATCAACCCTAATTCCTTCTCCAAGGTATGTCCAAGCCCGCTAGGTTGAAAACCCGAAAGGACGGCCTAGGCAAAAGTTAGGGCATAAAAAAAAATATAATAAAAAAAAGAAATCGGATCGGGAACTACGAATGGTCTGATTCCGCAAGGATAAGTAGGAATCCTCATCTCGAGGTCCGACCGCTTCAATAAAATAAATTAGTCAAGGTCTAATGATTTGATTTTCTAGAGTTCAGGAGCATTCTCTTTCTAGATCCCGACATAGACTCGAGTCTGAACCTAGCCTCGTTAAAGCCTTTTCCCACCTACATTTATATGAGACATAAATTTTATCCTTTTTATTTTTTCAATCCAAGCTCTCCTTGTCCCTGAAGGACTCTCCGACAATTCCATGGTTTCTGGCGATATTTGACTTTGCCTATATCAACTTCCTAAAGAAGAATCCCCAACGATAACTTTCAACGTTCAAGATAGATCAATTACATTACAATATCGATCAAGTACATGACAAATTCAAGACAAGCTCACCCAAAGTGGGGGCTTCCTATGTGTGGTGGTTCCTCCAATTCAAATCCCGACCTTGCATTGCAGACCTTGCAAAACCCCGACCTTGCATTACATACATCTTAGTCTTGCATAACCTTGACCTTACATGACGTGTCATCCTCTAGATTTGCATAACCTTAATCCTTGCATAGCGTCTCATGCATCCTTAGAGAGTCTAAGTTTGCATTATTTGCATCATTATGTACTTTATCTGAGTTCATTGCACCTATCTACTAACATCTTCTTCTGCAGGTAATCAGATTGCTTATAGTTATTATCCCGCATACTAACTTTGTTTTGCGAGACCAACGTATATAGATCGGCCTCTAAACCGTAGAGCGTTTAGAATCATTCTCCGTCCCGACATCGTATACTTTGACTATCTGGGTTTCCCGAACCTCGCCAAAGTGGGGGCTTCAGTAGACGTACATAATCGTGTCTCCTCATTTAAGGATCCGATGATGAAACATACCGTCGTCTTAATTGGTCCGACCCAAGGGCAGAGCAGTCTGAAAGGCCATTCGAAACCATTTCGAAAAGTGTTAAAGTCCTATTTTAAAGCCCAATTAATTATTCATGATAATTAATTGTATTTTGAGCCCAATTCATTGAAAAGCCCAATTAATTATTTAACAATAATTAATTGATTTATTTTAATAAATAAATATTTTCAAAAGAAATTTTTTATAAGTTAAAATCAGATTTTATCCCGTAAAATCAGATATCTGTAATTAAAGGATAAAAGAGATCTTTTAAAACGCGTGTTAAATAAAGCTTGCAAAGGCACGGCAGGAGCCAGGCTGGTGCGCCTAGCGCACCAACAGGCGCAGGGCCTTGCGCCTGGCGCACGTCTGTGCGTCAGGTGCAGCTCTGTCCACCTGTGTCAGGTGCACTAATCTGCACTTAACACGTGGATTTCTGACTCATTCAGAGTCTTGCGTCAAGCGCAGTTCTCTGCGTGAGACGCGGCTTTTCCTTCTTATCTTTTTTTCAAAGCGCGTACCACATGTACGCTTTCTATTGGGCATGCCACGTCATGCGCTTGACACGTCAGCCTGCGCCAGACGCAGCTGGCGCGTGAGGAGCAGTGTCGTTTTCCCTATAAATAGGCCTGATTTCCGTACAGATTTCAGAACGGATTTTTCACATTAACACACTTCGAACTCGACGAATACTTTACGAACCTCTCTATGAACTATAAAACTTCCCTACAAAATGCATACTTTCAAATACAAATACATTCAAACATTCCGATTTTCAGGCTTCACGATTGCTCGTCCCGAAGGTTGTCAATCTTGCAGACCCAAGCCACGGTATAATCACGAGGGTCCTTAAATAAATTCTCTATTTTTATATTGAAGTTACTAACCATTTATTTCATGATGTAGATCTTTGATAATAAAATCGTTTGATTGTATATTCTAAACCTTTTTCCTTCTTTTTATTTATTTTTATACATTATTATATGCTTGCCTGATTATTCTATGCATATTATATGATTGTCCTGACTTATTGCTTTTATCACCCACATGTTATTTTTGTTAATCAAAGACCTAAAGAACTGTTCTAATATTAATCAGATTAATTTGGACAACCTGCTAGGTTCCTTGTAATATTGATTGCATAATAACTTGTCACTAAAAATAGTCTTTTTATGTGTTTCTTGAACCAACCTAAAATATTTTTAGGGTGTTTAAAATATTATATGATTATTCTTTGGCATAAGATTTGTAATGAATCGATATTTAGTAAAGGCCAACAATGGGCAATATGGTTCCCGACCGTATCGTACCCCTCACCCCGAACTCAATCTTTGGTTCTTTTTTACCATCTACTGGAGTCTAGAAGGGGAAATCTACATTGGATAAGTCCCTAATTTGTCCATACGATTTTCCAATATCCAATTAGGTTTATAAGTTTTCCTCTAAAAATTTGTTGGCGACTTCAAAAATATATTTTAATAAAACCTTAACAATGGGGTAGTCAAATACACGCACTCACACCGCGTAGGCGAAATAAAAACACGCCTACAGGAGGAAAGAGAGAGAGATTGTAGAGGGAGGAAGCTCGAAATTGAAGGAGGAGAGAGAGATTATAGAGGGAGGAAGCTGAGGAGAGAGATTGTAGAGGGAGACACGGGATTGAAAAGAGGGAAGGAGAAAGCAATGAAGGGAGACAGCTTTTTATTGCTGTCATAATTGAAGGAAACCCTAAGTATGTTATATTTAAAAAAAGGGAGGGATGTTGCTGCGGTTCTTCTTAAAAACCGCAGCAATAGATTATAATATTAATAAAAAAATTATATTTTAATCTATTGTTGCGGTTCTTTATGGGAACCGCAACAATAGATCTGGTCAAACCAGTCAAACAATTTTTAAAAATTCTCGTTGACGTCTAGTGATGCGGTTTCCACCTAGAATCGCAAAGAATAGGTTTATTTTCGAATCTTCCTTTTCTTTTGACGTGGTTTATTGATGCGTATGGGTAAAACCGCAAAGAATTCAAATTACAAAGAATAAACAATTATTCTACTAGTGAAAGAAGGTACTGCACTAAGCATTTAGTCAAGAATTGGAAAAGAGCATTCCCTGGTCCATTATGCATTCCCTATTTCGGCTTGCTTCAGACCGCCACATTAGTGTATAGCTTCAAAAAAAGCACGGATAAGATGAAGAAAGCCAACCCAAAGGCTCCTATCTGGCTCTCAAAACATGGAAGTCACTCAAGATGGCCCAGATATCAATTTAATCCACAGATATGCAGTGCTGAAAACAATTCCAATTTTATAGAGAGTTTTCATGCAACCTTTGGAGTAGATAGGTGTAGGCCTGTCTTGACATTGCTAGAAGGTGAGTTCTACTGATTTGGCTAAATTTATTCATCTTTATCATGTGACTAAATTTGATTTTTGTATACCGATTTGCATGTATTAGAAGGGTTTGCATGGTTAGGATGGCTACAAGAAGATAGAACTCCGTAGTCATGGAATAAATCCGACATATGTCCAAACATTGCCAAGAGAATTAAGGTTCTTCTTCATGATTCCATTTTTTGTTGGTTAAGAATCTTTTAGCCTTTTTAAAATTTTTTTTTTTATTTTTTTTTTATATAATTTTAATTTTTAAAACCTATTTTTATATTTTTTTTAAAAAAATATTTATTATATAAAATTTTAAATATTTTTTCCAATTTTTAATAAGGGTTTAAACCTTAAATACATTCTAGTAAATAAAGGTGGTTCTTAAACCCTTTTTGAGGATGATTTCCTAGTGAATATTTGGTAGGTATTTAAAAGGATTTAGGTCATATAAGGTGGTTATTTAAAAAATGAACATATAAGGTGGTTATTTTGAAAAACATGATTTTATAAGGTGGTTAAAGTCAAAAATCCAAATAACAAGGATCGTGTGCTAGGAGCATGGCAGATCTCCGGCATCCCTTGCAAGCATGCCATTAGAGCAATCATTTTTGTAAATTTGGATCATCATAAGTTCACAAGCTCTTGGTATTCGCTTGGTGTTTATAAAAGGGCATATGGTTATAATATCAACCCTATACCAAATGAAGAGCAATGGCCCGAAATTGATATGCCAACAATTTTGCCACCACCTGTCAAGAGAGGAATAAGTAGGCTAACAAGGAATAGGAGAAGAGATGAGACCGAGCTAGAGAAGAGCAAGAGATCCAATACTGTCCAATGCAAAAATGTCAAGCTTTTGGCCATAATTCCGGGGACTTGCAAGGGTGGACCTACAAGGAAGGAGCAAGCATAAGGCCTCATAGTAGAGCCGCACAAAATGCCTAAGAAGACAAGTGCTAAGAGGTCACAACCCGTGGGTAACTCACAAGCAAAGGGGTAGTTCTCAACCCGTGCCTAATTCACAACCAATGGCTAACTCGCAACCAAAGGGCTAACTCACAACTTGTGCCTAACTCACAACCAAGTGGTTAACTTACAAGGAGAGACTAGATCAAGGAAGAGGAAGAATACAACATTGGGCTAGGGAGCAAACATTCACAACCATCATTTTTTGCTAATGAACTCAACTGTCATCGCTTCATTTGCTATGAATTGGTGTAATCTTCTTTTTGTCTGGGGAACTTGCAATCTGCTACATTATATAGTTATATGACAAGCTGTATTTGGGAATTTCCAATATCAAGTGTTATCTATAAGTTGAACACAATGTGTTAAACCGAAAATTGAGAGCAAAAGCAATTGCATAATAATTAAAATCCCACATTTCATATCAAACTCATTAACAATCACAATAACAATGCTTACTAAAGCTTACAACTTCGTTTCAAGGTGAATTACAACTTCATTTTATGGCAATCACAAGGAGTATAAAGTACATAACTATTGCCATTCGTACAACTCGCTTCATATACTTAACTAATTCATCTACTTTATGCCATAATTCTTCAAATTCATCACCTCCATCAACGTATCTCGTAGACCCTTCATTAACCCAACAAAAGTAGTTGCATAATTTGCACTTGAAATATGACCTTCTAAGGTTTGCAATTGAGTCCGAAAATCTCACTTCAAAGAACTGGGTGGGTGACAGCTTGCATCGTCGCATCTTCACAAAATTGAACCCTATTTCCATGGAGAAGAAAAAATTAAGAAGGTGATGAAAAGAAGGAGAAGTAAGAATTCAACAGAGTATGTGCGTGGAAAAAATTAGGGGAGTCACCATTAAAAGAGGGGAGGGTGGGAGTTGGCGGGAAAATAAAAGATATTTCAAAAGAGATCAGCTTCATTAACCTAATTAAAAGAGATTTAATGGAAAAAGTTCATTAATGTCACGTGGTTAGCCGTAGTAAAACAAGCACCATAAGGTCACTGTATAATCCAGATTGTAAGAATTCACCATGTAGAATTTTCCAAAACTAAGTGCTACCATGTAAAATTTTCCCTTTTCTTCCGTTAGTTGCATAATTGACAAGAGTAGTGATGTAGTGCAAGCATGTATAATTATAATTTAGGTCTCACGGTGGGGCCTTTGGTAGAGCCAGCTTAAAAGATTTCTTCTTACCGTTAAAATAAATGTATAATTATAATTTCATCATACCACCTACCCCCGATAAAAAAAAAGATTTATAAACATCACTTAAAAAACTAAATACCCACATTAAAAAAAAGAAATTACTTTCTTTTTCCATTTATTATTTCAAACATTCAAAATAAACGCTTCACTTATAAAATATAATATTAGCTTTATAGTCTCAAAACCAAAAACCAAAACCCAAAAACTGCACCAATTAGTAACGGACCTTAAGAAAATACTTCAATTTCTAAAAAAGGTGCGTGGCAAAATATAATTTCGATTCTTAATTGCAACGGATACTTCAAATGAGTGGATTGAATCAGACTAATCAGCTATTGGTAGGCGGATTAACGATAACTATGAAGTTTAATCACAAAGTAAACGTCAATAAATCATTACTTAATCATCGTTCTCAGTTCTCACCTCATCAGCAAAATGCAAAATGATACTTCACATTAGTAATAACCACACGCGCTCAACGAGCGTCTGCAAAAATTCCTCAAATTCCACGAACAACAGAAACATGATAAGTGCATTATGTCATTTTAACTTCCTTTGCGTACACTGTTCACTCCCACAACTAAAGACTAAAGAGAGAGAAAAAAAAGATTCCAGCAATTTCTTACTTTTTTTATAAACAAAATCAACTGTAACAGTCAATTATCTATTTTAAAAAAATAACCCATAAACTAGAATTTGAGGAGAGAGAAAGAAAGAAAAGATAGTGAAATAGTGCAGCAACCAGCAGAGTTTTCAGAGCAGTTTTTTCTTTCTTCCTCTCTCTCTCTCATTTCTAACCTGTCACTCTTTCTCTCTCTAACTTTCTACCCCTCTCTTTCCTTTTTCTCCCTTTCCAGCTCTTTCCAAGGTTTCTTTTTTCATTTACTTTTTTTTTTCAACTTTTTTTTATCTTCTCTCTCTTACTTTCTCTCTCTTTCATTGATTCATCAATCTATTGTTGTGGGTATTTTTATTTTACCATGTAATTTTGAGCTCGTAGTTGGGAAGAAAGAAAAACAACAAAAGAATCAGAACATTCTTTGGTAGTTGTTTCAGCATCTACATTTGTAATAATTATACTGGGTATGTAATTATGTATGTACACTTGATTTGCTTTTTCTCTCTAGATTTTGCTACCTGTACGTTTATTGATTTATTTGTCACGGAAACCATTTCTTATGACTGTTCATGTTTGTTTGTTGCTTAAAACTCAAATAGGGTCTTACCTGTTCGTATAATTGGAGGTGGGTTTTTGGTTTTATATGATTTGATCTAATTTTTACTCAATTTAGTTTATATGTGTCAATAATGTGAATTTTAAGAGCATTATATATGTGGGGTTGTTGAATTAGAGAATCTAATGAGTTTCTGCTTCAGTAAGAACTAAGAAGTAGGTGTTAATCTCTGCGGTAATTATGCTTATTAAAAATGATGTAGAAGTTGAATACATTTTGCTCTTTGAATTTCAGTTGAGACAGTGGAATCTTGCTTTTTATTGACGGATTGGAAGTTGGTGGTGCATTTTAATTGAGAGTTGTGGATTTTGAGTGACCGAAGCGGGTTAACGAAGAGGTTGAGCTTTGGATGAATGGGTTGGAAGATACATATCATGGATTGCCCAGGTGTAAAGATCTGGGCTAAAGTTTGCTTTGTTTTTGTGTTCATGTTTCTTCTAAATTTTGCCAATGGAGCGACAAATCCCGCCGATGGTAAATCTAAATCCGAGCAGTTAAATTCGTACATGAATTGCCCATGGTTTATGCTTTGTTTGCAATGCTTACTGTTTACTGCTTAGTATTTTTCTATTTTGCGAAACCAAGTAGGCTATAGCATGGAATTGGTCAATGCTACTTGGCATTGAATGTAGAGCCATTTTATTTTCAGCCAAAAATAAATAAAAAGGATCAACAAAGCGAGGGGTGTTTCTCTTGGGAACAAGTTTTCATTTTGAGAGCTAAAGGGTTAAAAGTGTTTTGTGTTAGTGATTTTCGTTGATCTTCCTTGAAGTTCAACTGAGCTTTCGTTATCTTTCGTGCCACTATCGGCCCGTTTGATAGTTGGTTATAAATGGTGGTAATGGGAATGAATTTGTATGTAAATTTGTGAAGAAAGTCATTGTTCATTCCCATGGTAATGCTAATTTATCCTAAAGTGTATTTTTCTTCTTGAATTTTCATTCCATCCAATACCACCTTGTTAGGTGGTAATGAGTGGTAATGAAAATTAGGGGTGAGATTGCTTCCCCATGGAGAAAAGACACAAACTTGGGGGTTGAAATTGCCTCCCAATGGAGATTTTAAGGATGCTTCTCTTGTAACCTACACTTAAAATTCATTCCCATTACCGCAATTTATTAACGACTACCAAACGGGCCGTATTGGTTAGCTCAAACTCAAAGATTTGCAATTTGTCTATAAAACAGGAAAAAGATTACCACAAAGTTTTACCCTAAATTGCTTGCCACAGAAAGTCTAAAACAGCATTATTCAATAGTACCACAAAAGAAAAAAAGCTTAGTGGCATTTATTTGGAAAATTGACTAAGCTCTGTAGCACAGGTAGGGTTTAAGGTGGGCTGGGGTGATTGCCTTGGCTAATTGAGTAAACTAATGTGAGAAAACCATGGGTCTAGGTCTTATTTCAATTTGATATTTTCTGTCCTGTAAATTTTCTACCAGCTAGTTTACTGAGGTACTTCGATACACAGAAACCCTTGGGACCCAAGGTTACCTCTGTTGCTTCCGTGCTAATGAATTCCAGAAATGGTTGCAACCTTGGGCTCCCCTGTTTTGGATATGTTTCCATTTTCGTGCTACATAGCCAAGGTGTACATTGTGCTTTTACATTTTGCTCATCAACAACAATAAATACCACTAATCTTGATATCAGCTGCTTTTTTTATGCCTAAAATTACAATCTTTATGCTTTTGGTTTTATATTTTGAATTGTCATGAATGCTGAATGATTGTGCATGCTGCTAATTAAAAGTCTCAATATGTTGTTTCAACATAGTTGCTGCAATTAACAGCTTATATGCTGCTTTGGGTTCTCCAATACTCCCTGGATGGGTTGCAAGCGCAGGAGATCCATGTGGTGAAGCTTGGCAAGGTGTCCAATGCGATGCACTAAATATAATTTCAATGTACAGACGACTCTTCTTTGCTCTAATCCTGTATCATGTGCCAATGATACCTTCTTAATGTTCGTGAATGTGGTTCTAATTTGGGTTTGCTTTACAGAAGTCTTGTTGGTGCCAACTTGGGTGGTGAATTGGGAGATAGCCTAGAATCATTCTCATCCCTCAAATCACTGTAAGAACTTCTATGATCTCTCTCTTTGTTGTATAGCCATGTAACTTGACTCAGTTTATCCTTAAGTAATTCTTGCATAGTTTGCTCTTTCATAACCTCAAGTTGCATACTTGTAATCATGAGTTCCTTTTTAATAAATTCTATAGATTTTTGAAATTCTTTTTTTTTGAGTTTAGTCTTTGATCTCTTATCTTTTAGTAACTTGAACTGCATACACCAAAAATGCTGGAATGCTTTATTGCGTTCATTACTTCATATGAGTGCATATTGCTCATCTTATGTTAGCTTTGTGTTCTTTGTACAGTGATCTGAGCAACAACCATATTAGTGGAAGTGTTCCAGCAAGTTTTCCAGTTTCCTTGGTGACATGGTAAGTACCCTACGAAAGAGATGCTTTAAAAATTTTTGCCATTAATCTTTTGTACACTGAGTCATTGACTCTTGAACTCTATGCTGTATGATGCAAAGCATATGATTATCTTTACCTTGCCAGTTTGCTTTCAGATAATAATTTAACTGGAAGCATCCCGAAGCACGATATCCACTCTAATCAATCTTAGTACGTTGTAAGTTCTCTCATCTTCCTTCTTTTTTGAGGGTGTATATTCTCTCCTGGAGGTGTCATCTTCTATATGCTTAGATTACTATTCTTCTAGGAAATTAAATGACAACCATCTTACTGGAGAACTACCAGATGCTTTTTCAGTCTCTTTCAGCTTTGTCCAGCATGTAAGTTTTCATGATTTGACTAGTGTCATATTCGGAGTCTTTCATTGGTAATTGAGATTGAATTGTTTATCTTCTACAGAGATTTGGCTCACAATCAACTGAGTGAAGAACTGCCTCCTTCAATGGAGAATTTGTCTTCTCTAGTCAGCCTGTGGGTTCTCCCTCTCCCTGAAGCTTTTAATTCTAATTCCATATGCAATTCCATTATTAGTGAACCAACTCTGTTTGTGCAGACACTTGCAGGACAATCAGCTGTCTGGGACACTTGATGTTGTTCAGGATCTCCCCCTGCAAGATTTGTACTTCCCTGTTCTCTACTTCTGACAGGAAAAAAAAGCAAAATTTGTTTCATTTTTTGTCATTTCTTTGCTGATAGCTAACTTCTTTACTTTTTCCGTCTGAGTAGGAATGTAGCCAACAACCTATTCTCCGGACCTATACCTGAGAAGTTGCTGCATATTCCTAGCTTCAAGTGAGAGCTCTAGAGCTGGCTTTTCTATTGCAAGCTTATTATTGTATTTTCCTTCCTTTTCTTCTCTTTTAGCCAATAAGTTATGTAGGTGTTATTCGCAAAACAAAGTAACGATCATTGTACTTAGAGTAAAGCTAACTTTTCAACATGATATGTTTGGACAAAGTTGAATTTGTCTTACATGTCTGAATAGGGCTGTCGATGCTGTCATGACGAAGTTTTTCTGAGGCTGATCTATGTGGCGTCGAGATAAATTCATTTTCCTAGGGTGTTTGAACTTTTGCTAATAGCAGTATCTGCTCTGTAATTTGTCCGTCAGCAACTAGCATTGCCCTTGTTCAGTCAATATGTATATTAGTTACTTCTACTTAGTAAGATAACTGTAAATTTTTGCAATGATATTATGGCAAAATTCATAATAAAGCCAGTCTTCCTCTCATGTATAGTGGGGTGTTGAATTGTACTTATGTCATTATGTAATTCTTTGAGTGCAGGAGAGATGGGAATGCTTTTGACACCTCTGCTGCCCCAGTGTCTTCACCACCAGCTCCCTCAATGCAGCCTTCACCTTTTTTTTCAAGGGGCACCAACTCAGTCACCACCCCATTCGGGCACAACTTCTCCCAGATCTGGCACAACTTCTCCCCGTTCAGGCACAACTTCTCCCAGCACAACGTCTCCAAGTTTTAACACAACTTCTGGTTCTGGACAAAGGGCTGGAAATCGTGCAGCTTCACCACCTGCACAGCAGGAGGCAAATGCTCAAAAGAAATCACAGTCCTCAAAAACAAAAAGAATAGTTGGGATATCAATTGCTTCCGTGATCGGTTTTATAATCTTGGTTCTGGCACTTTTGCTATGCTTACCATGGTGTTTTAGCAGAAGTAAAGACTACTATCGAACTACTAAGAGACATGAAATCCAACCATATATGGGTGCAAGAGAGAATCCTCTCAATAATGGGTCATCCCGTTATCCTAACAATCAGTCTGAAAAAGGTAAGTCTATATCTTATCAAGTGTTATATCTACATTCTTTTAAAGAATGAAGACATTATGTTTTAACTGAGTCGCAAGCTTTATTAATAACGTAAAATAATTTTGAAATTTTTTGGTCAGCTCAAAAGATGCTGTCGTGGAGATTAAAGATGAGCCGCGAGCAGAAGTTAGGAGGATTGCAGCAATTGCAAAACAGAAAAGTGAAGAAGAGCTTTATTCGCAAAGATCAACTACTCCATTAAGAAAGCTTGGCAGTGATATGAGCTTTAGTGACATTGATTTCATGATGCCTCCTCCACCGCCTCCGCCACCACCGCCACCACCGCCGCCACCTCCTCCTTTTTCTGCTGAGAAAGTGATTGCGAAGCCCATTTCGTCCACGGAATCTGTTGCTGCAAAGCCTTTCACAAGACCTCCTCCTTTGACGTCAGTGAAGTCTTTCACAATTGCTTCAGCTTCAGCAATATACTAACAGCTTTTCTCAAGATAATCTTCTAGGAAGTGGCATGCTTGGAACTGTGTATCGAGCAGAGCTTCCGAATGGAAAGGTATGAGTTCTAACGTGATCTAAGGACCATTCTGATGTTTTTTGCTCTATATTTTACGTGGAAGTCTTAAAAAGGATATGTCATTTGGGGTTCTCCTTATAGTGGTCATTTTGCATAGTTTGACATTGCTTTGACTACTGTCCTCTTCATCAGTGTATGGTTTCTATGGAATCTGAATAGCTAGCTGTCAATCATTTATGGAGGCATTTACGAGAGCTAAGACTACTTTGTGCTCCAATTTAATCAACATCAAATTCTTTTTGCAACTATGTGATCTTTTTTATCCTTCTGCTACAATACGAACTGTAATTGAGTTCACTGTTGTGCTGACAGCATATATAGTAACCAACGCCACAAGATCACAAAACTGTGCTGTGTATCGCGGTTTGAAATAATTTTCTTGCTATTGCAATAGTTCCGATTCAATTCAATTCATTCATAATTATAAACACTGTAATTTCCGTAAATCATTCGTAGAAGTACAGTTTTCTGAATCTTCGCTGCAAAACTATGAAAAAACATGATTTGAAATGTTCTGCTGATTATGAAAGAAGCAAGTTTGCAATGTTCTATATCTTAAATCCAAGTTGAGTTTAGACTTTAGAGTTTAGGCAATTTGTCTATGCTTAGTGTACCAACATCTGTATGTGTGAATACTAGTGATAAATTATGGTTGATGCTGTAGTTATAAAGGATTATACCTTATGGTGCATTGTAATATATAATATTTCTGTTATGTCACGTCAGTCCATATTTGGTTCCCAAGTCGGTACTCTATGGTGCTGAGAGAATAGAGTTTCTGTACATGATGGAAATATATGACTTTCACATCTTTGGTCCCGGGATATGTATTATGGAGCTTGTGGAGGGCTATGGGAGGTTTGACCATGTATGGCTGTGAGATGTGAGGGAGAGTGGTGTTCAGCTTGTTGGAAAATTTTCTTTGATCTATTTAACATAATATCTGTGGTTTAATCTGCAGTTACTGGCTGTCAAGAAACTTGACAAGGGTGTTGCCAGCCGCCTAAAAGACTACGAATTTATTGAGCTTGTGAATAACATTGATGGAATTCGGCATGTCAATGTTGTGGAGCTGGTGGGCTATTGCTCGGAGCATAGTCAGCGGCTCTTGATTTATGAGTATTGTAGTAATGGGACTCTGCAGGATGCACTGCACTCAGATGATGAGTACAGGAAGAAGCTTTCTTGGAATATGCGCATGTGGATGGCACTTGGAGCTGCAAGAGCTTTGGAGTAAGTAGATCAGTCTCTATAACTGCCTAAATATGGTATTCATACCCTAATTTGCTTTTAGACTTCATAAGTTTTCTGGTTCCAGCTTATTGTCTGTGTGACACTTTGAAAGTAGCATTACATTTATTCATTAACAGTTTTCTCCTGGCGGAATGTTGCTATTGACGATTGCTATGTATAATTAAGTTAGTATATGTATCTTATCACTTGGCTTTGGTATGATAATACAAGGGCTCTTTTATTTTCGTTTTGTTTTGTTTAGTATTATCCCTTATTCAGTATTCATTTTGAAGCATTTTCGATATATGGTTATTGATGAGTACTATTTTTTGTTGATGTCTATTATCAGATATCTGCATGAGGTCTGTGAACCACCTGTTGTACATAGAAACTTCAAATCTGCAAACATTCTTCTTGACGATGAACTAAATGTGCGGGCCTCTGATTGTGGCTTGGCATCTTTGATAGCTTCCGGTTCTGTAAGTCAGGTAAGAGATTATCTCAGATATTACTCACATGATCTTACTAAGAATTTTGCTGTCGCTTTAGTTGTTGAGAACTCTTCATCTCTCTTCAAGATGTTCAAGTAGCAAGGTGTTCGGTTCATAGAAGCCTAATTTATGATTGAACAACAATTCAGATCCTTCAACCTTGTTTTCTTTCGCCTGATGTAGAGATTTCTGTTAGCTGATTCTGTGTCACTTGTTATCATCTTATCCTGAAATCATTTGATGAGTAGTATCGAATACACGATCCTTTCGCAAACTCTCTTTTCCACGTTTGAAACTTTAAGAAGCCATATTATGTTGGTTTTTTTAACCCATAACCACCCGCAACTGAGGGGTCTAATCTACTCCGTACTCACCACCTGTAAACAAAAACCTTCAATAAACCACTTATTACTACTCTGTCCACCCAAAGCCACCCATTAGTTTAATTGTAATCTCAAGACAAACCCCACCCAACCCGCCACCATTTCCTCTCTCTTCCCCAGTGGTCTGGGCCACCGGCCACCCACCACCCCATTTACCCTCATATATTCACTCTTCACCCCACAACTTGCAACCACCTTCATTTTCTCTTTCTCCGGCCCCTGGCCCCCTATTGCAGCCACCTCCAATTTCTCTCTCGAGTTATGGGTGGCTTTGTGTTATAACATCCTTTCTTGTTTATTACCTTCAATTAAATGTTATGCATGAAGTTTATTTAAGTGGCACAGCACCTTATTTTCCCATAAAAATGGCATTGTATGTGGGGAGCGCTGAATATAGTTTAAGTTGGTAGTTGTCCCATTTTGAAAAAAATTATTAACCAGGTAACCCCATCATGTAATATAAGTGGATAGCTGTGGTTCGTGCCAATATGTTGGTATGATTTTCATCATGGATTTTATCTGATGCGGAATAATTCAAGCTGTTTGCTGATGGCTTTGAAACACACAACTCTGGGTCACGCTTCACACTTCTCTATAGACTAATATTCTATCTCCTGGTGCAATGAGACTCAGGTTCATTTTTGGGATATAGCAGAGCTCATTGTTGAGTACAACCCCAATAAGGTTGTGGGTCTGAATGATTGGACCACAGAGAAAGGAATGCTAAACTCGTGTTTGCTGGAGTAGTTTGTGACGTTGTGCGAGATCGAGGCAACTGAAAAGATGGCCACATGGGCCACATACAGTTACAACAAGTTCAGTTCTTGTTGGGTTTTAAAATGCCACATGGATTCTATGGTATTGATGATGATTCATCCTTGTGCGTGGCTTTGGCAGCAAGTTGATCGCCGAATCCTTTTGGTTTGGTTACTAGTTTCCTAAATCTTATTAAGGATGGATAATTGATAGAAAATAAAGTGTATTAGTTTCCTAACTAGGATTGTTATTTAGAAGATGGTGACATAATATAGCTCAGAAATATTGTTTTTATTTTATTTATTAATTTTTTACAATTATGTTAGTTTCCTAGTTCTAGAAAAATCATTTGATGTATGTTCTATATAAGGGAGCATGGATTATTGTTAATGTATGGAGTATGGACACACCGAAGGGGAAAATAGTTGGCATTAAGGAACTAGAGGAAAGAAGCTGAAATTATAGGCTAGGATGTGAAGTTTTCCAACCACTAAAACAGTCACACTGACTGAATCCTATTTATAGGGAACCCAACCCTTTAACTTTTAAGAGAGATGACTCTCCTTGAAAAGTTGATATATAATCAAGAAATTATGTCCATATTACTCTTGAATTTAAACTTGAAGGGGTTATGGCATTAATTTTTTTTTGTTTTGCATGCCTTTTGTGTTCACAACAGGTGGAAGATAGTTCATTTTCTTTCCTATCTTCACCTTTGCTATTTCTTTATTGTTCTTTTCCTCTCTTTCCTTGAGTCAAGAAGGAACTTTCCAGCAAGAAGCCAATTTCTCTTCTTTGAGTTTGATACTTTAGTTCCTGTTGAGAGGGAAGTGTAATTTGCATCCTTTTCATCCTAAACTTGATGAAGATGCAAGCATATTATTATTTTCTTATAGAATTTGCTATAGGCAATTGCTGATACTTGCAAACTCTGGATTCTGGGTATTGCAGTTATATAATAGCCTCTGAAAGGATTAGAATCACAAATTTGCATCAGCTTCATAGGAGAGGCAAAGTTCTTCATAATATGGAAATGTTATTGTGGTCTTGTGTTGAAGTACTGTTGTTTGCTTTCAGCTGTCAGGACACCTGTTATCAGCCTATGGTTATGGTGCTCCAGAATTTGAGTCTGGGATCTACAATTCTCAAAGTGATGTTTACAGCTTTGGGGTGGTAATGTTAGAACTTTTGACTGGTCGAATGTCTTATGACAGGTATGAGATGCCAAATCTTTTTTTTATCCACGTTCCTTTTTAACAAATTGTTCAGTGTATATTCAATTTAAAACATCTCCAGGACACGGACCCGAGGGGAACAATTCTTAGTGAGATGGGCAGTTCCTCAGCTACATGATATCGATGCTTTACAGAGGATGGTTGATCCTTCTCTCAATGGGAAATATCCAACTAAATCCCTGTCACACTTTGCTGACATTATATCACGATGTGTTCAGGTGAGTAAAACCTCTAGCACTTTCTTTCTCTTCACGACTTCATGTTGTCAGCTCATTCTTTCATATTTTAAATTCTGGAATGTGGAAAAGTGAATGGGAAATTCTCTCATGTGGATTCTTTAAAAAAAAGCTCGCTGATTGTGAGCAATCACAGTATAAATAATTCTTATCCATCTTGGCTATTAAAAAAAATCCAACGTATAAGGAAACACTAAAGATTGAGTAATAATTTTTCTAAATTATTGCAAATAAATAAAGAATGCATACAGAATAAACCAATAAAATATACCCCCTTTGCTTGGTACGTTTCACAAAGATTTAATCCACTTTTTCTATTTTAAACATGAGGTCCACCACCTTTTTTTTTACTTTAATGCTCACATTTCCCTACTTTATAATTACTTCTCTCTCCTTACCCACCTGTTCCATTTCTTTGACCAACTTTGCCCCCATTTTCTTGGTTTTGATGAAAATCAAAGTGGGTAAACAATAGTGAATGGAGAGAGTAAGACACACTGCACGCGACTTTCATAAAATCAATAGTAATATGATTCAAATTTTATTTGGAATTAGATAAGCTCCCCATCGTTGGTTAAACCCTTAATGGATGTTGGTCTGTAACCATTCTTAAGTGATGTTACTGAGCTAAAGACAAAGGGGCTGTTTGTTTGGGGAAGGGGAAGAGTAAGGAATCCAGAAAGAATTAGGTAAGCAAAGGAACCCCAAACCCCCAAAATTTCAATAATGTTTGGTAAAATGGGAAAAGGAATACAACTCCCCTCGTCCCTCAATGTATTCTCGCTCTCTCCACACTTCTCCCACCAGTAAACCACCTCACCACCACCACATGACCTCTTATTTTTGTGTGTTTGGGTCAGACAAATAAAGCCCTTTTTTCACCCTCCCACTTATCACTCAGACACCTTTAAAGGGCTTTTTGATTGCCGAATACCACCAGTAAAGCTCCAGATCTTGAGCTTTGATGGCTGAATTTAACCATCTAGAGCCATAATGTGATGCTTTTTGTTCATTATTTGTATGTTTCTTCCTCTTTGTTGAATATTTTTCTCATCCATTTTCTATATGGTGGTTAAGATGGCAATTTCGGCGGTTAGTTAGCCTGGTGATTTTCATTTTTGGACATTGGTGGAGTTGAGAGTGGGGCTGGTGGTTTTATTGGTGGGGTTAGCTTGGTGGTGTCAGTGGTGGTGGGATTGGTGCGAAAGTGGGGGCTGTTTCTTGGTCATGGGGGGTCGGTTTTTGATGTGTTGGTGGAGTAGAGCTGGTGGGTTGCTGGTGGTGTCAGTGGCAGTTTGTGGTTATGGGGGGCAGGATTTTGGTGGATTAGTGGCGCCAAGGTGGTGGGGCTGGTGTTGTCAATGGATGTTTGTGGTGGAGTTGGGTTGGGACGATGTTCATGGTGGTGTCAACATTGGTCAAAGCTGGATATGGTGTTGCGGGGGAGATTGGGGGTTGTGAAACCCTTAGGTGGGGTGGGGAATCTATGTAGAGCGGTTTGGGGGAACATATAGGTGAAAGGGAAACCAAACAAAACCTTTCCCTTTCTTGAATCCCTTCTAACAAATGCCCTCTAATAATATTCCTAGCTCTGCATAATGTTAGAATTTGGACAGCAATTCTAATGGATATTGTGAAGTAGTCTTGTTTAGAAAAATGGGAAATGCTTTTGGATGCTTGGGGAATTAAGCAATGGTAGGTGGAGAATTTTGATTTGATCATAGAAAGTTCAGAGGATTTTAGATAGATCATACTGCAATTTCTATGGTGAGTAAAGAAGAAAGTTTGTTGATTGAAGTTGATGAAGATCGAGACCATGAAAAACTATTATTGGGCCATTTTCCTCCACTTGAGTTCTAGAGTAATTATACGATGTCATCATTTTGCTCCCATTTGTTCTCAACTTCTCATTGATGTTTGGCTTAATATCTACTTTTTGCAAGTTGATAAGTATGAAGAGGTTATTTTGCAGAGTGAACCAGAGTTTAGGCCACTGATGTCTGAAGTCGTTCAAGATCTCCAGCGCGTGTTGCAAAAAAGGTTCACCCAACAAGAGTACAAATGGGGACTAGGTCTACACATGGATGATATTGGAAAACTTAGATTACGATGTGATGATTGTGCAAGATTGTGAAGCCTAGGAAGACGTGCTGATTCTTGGAAATGCTTTACTGCAGAAATTCAAAGTTAACTGCTAAATTATAAGTACGGAAAGTTGCCACTGAGAATGCCAGTGTACATTCCCCATTGAATGCTCCATTGTCTTCTAAAGTGCCTTTACCATAGTATTATCCAATGCAGTCTGACTTCCCAACCCCTGCTGCTATGGTATGGCTTTTTCAAATCAGGTTTTTGCACAATTTGGTGATCAGCAAATTGGCGATTGGAGATCTTTTATGCAGCTCAATTCAGTGACATCATTGTTTCAGAAATGACTAGCTAATAATCGTGTTATTCCCAAATTGTTAGGGAAATTTGAATGGTATTATAATTTGTCCATAATGTATTTTTGGTTGCTCTAGTCCTGTACCATAGTTAATTTTTATCCTTCGGACTGCGTTTTATTCATTTAACTTCATTCTTTGAGTTTTAAGTGGCGTTTCTTGTCAGAATAAGCTGGTGTATCATCAATTGTTAAGCATCATTTATAATATTTTTGTTTCTACCATCAATGATTTGTTGTATCAGCTTCTCCACCATCATATCTTTGCATCGCTCCTCAAATATTTTGTAAGATAAGTACTAGAATATGAACTCATTCCTAATATTTTTAAAGGTGTAGCTATAAAGGTTAGCTCCTCGAAATGCATTCGCTCACCCTTTCACAAAGAAGCACCCTGGTACGATTCATCTCATAATGCACTCGAAGCCAAGGAAAGAGTTGGGATAAGAATATCCCTGCAATCACGGGTAAGCTAAGCTATAGTCTTGAATGTGTGGGCAAAAGACCCTCTGATAAAGTAAGCATCTTTGAGACTTCTCAGTGCATGAGGAATGAATGAAAGGGAAAAGGGAGATTTTTTAGGCGAGACATAATGAAGATAAGGCTTGACTTACATACATGATTTCTTACAAGACGAACTAGAGGATAGTACATTGGGATCGACCAACCTCCATTCAAATTACGTTAGGGGGTCTTTCGCTTTTGCAAGATTTAGAGAGATACTACAAGTCCTCCGTCCCATATTCTATTGTCGTGGCCATCTGGTTCACCGGTACAGCCAAAAAAGGTGAGCACCCCTGCGTGAGACTTATTTCAAAAGTCAAGCTTTGGCTCCCTAAAGACTAAAGAAATGGATAAGGGGGGTTTCCGCAACGGGCTATTGCCACCCACACCAACTAAGGAACTCGCATCCGTCCCATCGCAAGCACCTACAATGTCATGATCACATTGGTTTAGCCGATGCGTCTTGGGTAATAAGGACGCTTAATAAGTATTCGACAGCTGAACTACTATACTGATAATAATTAATCTTTAAAACACCCGACAAAAACATCAAGTACTGAAACGAGTTTTTAGCACCCAAAGAATAGATAGTATAAACTTCATCTATGTTTTTACATTCACGAACAGATGGTGACAATTCCATCGGACTCTTTTCATCCATAGATGATATTTCATCAATTTGTGCATTAAAATAAACATAAGCATCCTTGTTAGGCATTAAACAGATGAAAGAAAACCAAACAAAAGAGAAGAATACCATACATTAAAACTAACTACTTTGCGTTTACAGACACTTATTTAGATATGATAGAAAGAGTCAACGGACTCTTCAATTCTAGTCTTACTAGGGACCGGGGGCGCGGTGGGAGGCGGCCACAATGAGGCCCTATTCTTCTCGGAGGAGGGCTTGTTTCCTCTCTTCCATAGCCCTAATGCCATCCCGGAGCCGTCGCATGCTTACATCCAGCTCCTCTATATCGATGACATGTATGTGCTCCAAGAACAGACCAACATTTCCTCATACTGGAGCTTTCGGGTTTCTATCCAATGAATTTCTTGCTGAATTGTTGCTAGCCTTTCTGAGGTAAAGATATCCATTTTTTGACATACAGTTTTTCTTCTACCTCTCTCTTTGCTTTGTGTTATGTGTCAAAATATAGACTGAAATAAACTTCTATTTATAGAGGCAAATCACTCTTAATGAACCTTTCAAAAAGGCTGAGGTTACCAAAGAAAAATACATTTCTCATTGTACTTCATAGTGAGGTCCTCTACCTTATCCTGGAGCAAGTAATTGATCCTCATCGTGATGCATATTCTTATGCGCTGCCAACATCCAATAGACCAGATCTTTGAAATCCTGTTTTACCTTGCTACCAGGGTAAAAAAAAACATGGCGATTAATCAACTTGTTCAGGGTTTCGACTGGTATTGCAAAAGGCTTTCCCGATATATGGAAATATTTGACGTACTTGGGTTCTAACAAAAGAAGAAAGAACTATGCCATGTAGATGGGGGAAATCTCCCTACAGTTACATTCTTAGAGAACCGGGGTGGAATCCATGAACTGCTTGCTTTCACTGGATTTACTATTGTGGGCATGAAAATTTTATTAAATGCCACATCATCACTTTGACTCATTAAAGTCAAATATTGACTTTTTAAAAAAAAAATATTGATGATAAGTAAAATTAATTAATTTGGGACTATGATTAGATTTGGTCTACTTTAATTGATTATCATTTATATAATGGGTCGAAGTCCCATAATAAGAATTGGGTCATTCAAATGATGACGACCATGAGGCCTAGGACGAATGACTACTCAGAAACCCCAAATACTAAAAAGCTCTATAAATAGAACTCTATTTATAGAGGGAGGAGAAAAAATCAGACTCCAAAACCGAGGGGAGAAAACAAGGAAGGCAAAAACCTAAACCTCTCAAATTCTCTCTGCCCTGTCAAGTCACATCAACCTCTCTTCCTAGAAGAGAAAAACAAGATCAACCTTGGACGAGATCAAGCCCGAAGGCCCTCATTCAGAAAGGTCATATTTGTTTATGAGCAACAACAAATCGGCATCAAATCCTTCCCGTAGAAGAAGAACACCAAGCATACAAAACTACAATGTCGTTCTATTCTACATCAACATTCTTGAACAAGATGAAGCCTGAAGGCCCTTATTCAAGAAGATCAAAACTGTTCGTGAATTGCAAAACTCAAATAATACACGTGGAGATTGAATCAGAGGAGATAATATTTGAGATTGTACTCACACATTCAAATCAATAAAATTGGCTATATTGTTACATTCATTTTGACACTCTATTTTGCAGATTTAAAATTTGTGTTTACAAATTTGGCACGCTCAGTGGGACAATTTCTACCTCTCATCCTATCTCCATAAATCAATATACTCAGGCACCTTCATTCCTTCACGGGGTAGATGAATGATGATGATGCAATCAAATCCAACCATGGGAGATGAAAAGACATCCATAATGGGAATTTAAGATCACTCATTAGAGCCAATCAATGGGTCATCAGATGTAATCGACGTAAGTGTCATGACAAGCATGAAGATACTCCTTCACAAACTTGCCAAAGAGAATGAGGAAAAAGAAGCGCTAATCAAACTCCAGCACAAACAACTTGCTGCTCTGACAAAGAAACTCAAGAAACGTCCAACTGATGAAAGTGAAGGCGATAGTGGTGGATCCGAATCTATCATGAATTCAAAGCCTAGTGCAAAGGGTGGAGAGCTCCATGGCAAATCATTCAATTTCCAAGAAATCCAAGATATGATAGCCACGAGATGCCAACTTGGTGGAGATTTTGGTAGAAATAAACACTACATCGAAGCCATATCAAGGAGGATCCAATCCTTGCGGATGCCTAGTGGTTATCAACCTCCAAAATTCATGCAATTTGATGGGAAAGGTAATCCAAAGCAACGTGTGCACACTTTGTTGAAACATGTAACAATGCGGGAACCAAAGACGACCAACTTGTGAAGCAATTTGTTCGCACACTCAAAGGCGTGGCATTCTATTGGTACACAGACTTAACTCATGAATCTATCGATGGCTGGTCAGAAATGGAAGAGACATTCATGAATCACTTCTACAGCACTCGTCGTACGATGAGCATGATTGAGTTATCGCACGCCAATAATTTAGAGGACGAGCCGGTCGTGGATTACATCGATCGCCGGCGAACACTAAGCCTTCAAAGGCAAAGATAGATCGCCTTGTCCAAAACTTATGTTGTGGAGATGTGCATCCAAAGAATGCATTGGAACTTGACGTACATCTTGCAAGGAATCAAGCCCAAAACATTTAGCAACCAGAGCTCATGAAATTGAGCTTGCAATAGTCAGTCATGAAGATCAATCTGATTAGACATCTACATCGTTGGACGATCGTGGCTGCAACCTTGTAAAAAAAAAACAAATTCACAAAGAGATAAAAATATCCAAAAAAGAAAATTACTCCTAAGCAAGAGTTCAAACGACTGAAACCCAAAAAAAATACAACTCTTAAGCAAGAGTATACGCTGTGTACCCAAAAGAAAAAGATCTCATAAGAAAGAGACTAAACTGCAATTAAACCCCAAAAAGAATCAAAACCTTGAACTACATTTGGATTGATCCAAATAGGCACATCTCAACTACTTATTTGGTACGTAGGCATCTTGAGTATCTTATTTGAGTGCAGCCACATTAAAAAAAAACCAAACTTGGGGGCACGGAAACATTGAAAACGTTTCGCCTTAGCCTCGAAAATTTACAATGATGAATGATGAATACGAAATCAGTTGTCGTTTGTTTGAAGATTAGAGGAAGCTCCTAAGCACCAATACTTCATCAGAATTCGTGAAAGTATGGAGAAAACTTCTAAGCACTGGTGATCCATAAAAGTTTGAAATGAAGATCTAGAGAACGGTACCAAACACAAGAGATTCGCAAATTTGCTTCACATGGAGATTGGAGAAAGCTTTCAAGTTCTGTCTTCTACCAAAAGTCTTTGAGATCGCCAATCTTCAAAGAAAAGTCTTTGAGATCGATCTTTAGAAAGCTTCTAAGCATAGAAAAATCTACCCAAAGCCTCAAGCAACAAGATTGATGGAGAAAGCTTCCAAGCACCTTCACTTATTAAAGTTTGTTGGAGAAAGAAGCAATTTTCTTCTTTTTTTCGTAATTTTCATCATCTTTTGCAAGTATACAAACATATTAACTCACTTTCAACCAAATACTTTACGGACTCTTTTAAGCTTATTTTGATCCTCTTTCTCCCCTTTCTTCCCTTTTTCTTCTCCATTTCCTCTTATATTTCATTCACTTGATCATTCTTGATCTTAGTGGCATTTTGCTAGATTTTCGGTCAAATTTGACCGGATTTCTAGTACATTTACTTTCATCGTGCTTTGCCGTGTTTTGATTGTAGGCGCGACCATTTTTGAGGTTGCAAGCTGGAAGAAACGACATAAAGCGAGCGTGTTGAGGGCCTCATTGAAGATAGCGTCCGCACTATATTACCTCCTTGCCCGCACAATATGAGAAGAAAACAAGAAGAGTTAGGCAGTTGCTGAGGTGCGCCCGTATTGTTTGTTATGGTGCGCCCGCACCTTCCGACAAGATTTATGCTCATTGATATTAATGGCGTTGGTGCATCCGCACAGACTAATGAAGTGCGCCCGCACCTTTCGACGGGTGGATTGACTTGGGGATCAGTATGGTTGGTGCTCCCGCACCATTTATTTCCCAGAAAATTTTGTAAGGCTTCGTGCCTAATAAAAACAATAGTTAGCTTTTATTTTTGGACTATACTTTTATTCTAGTTATTAGAGAGCTTATTAGAGTTCCTCCTAGATAGAAAAACATATTGCTTAGTTTTGGATTTCAGATTTATAGATTTAAGTTTACTGATTTCTACATATTCAAGATACCTTTGATTAATTTGATTGCAAGTTCTCAATTTTTGTTCATTATTCTCATTGTTATTCTCTCTTCTTCCGTAGTTATACATCTCTTATATTATAATTTCATAATTGCTTATTTCTATTCTATTAATCATACATTAAATCATGTTTAGCCCAAAATTAGTTATAAATTTCATATTTTTGTGCTTAGATTCCATGATTAGTGAGTAGTGTCCTATCTAGGGTTTGGGTGAAAGTATGAATTAGGGTTTCATTGTATTATTAATGTAATTATGATGATTTAATGATGATTATGCATTGATCTTGGTGTTTTGAGGCCTTAGGATAGATATTGATCACATTTATGCTTTGGTATTTCGATTACAATAATTCTTAATCGAATTTTGAACTCATTTATCATCCCCATGAATCAACTTTATTTCTAGCCTAAGATATTGGGTAGAAATTAAGAGGATCCTTTCATGAGGGGTTTTTCGTACTTATTGGATCTCTTAGTCGATTAACTAAAGACCATTCGAGAGATGATTTAATTGATTGATTAAGCGATTATTCTTGAGGACCATTCGAAAGAGGACTTGAGTATTTTAGAGGAAAACTAAACCTTATATAATTGTCGCCTTTGAATCACAATTGCATTAATGATCGTTGTTCCGCTTTGATTCATGCTAGTAGCCTGGACTCTAGAGTTTTCTCATTGATATTTTAATCTCATATTTTATTTGGTAGTTTATTTGATCTTAGTTAGTTATTAGTTGTCACAAAACCATTCTCAAACCCCCAAATACCCTTCAATTAAGCTATTTAAGCTAGTTAGACTTTGATTAATCCCAATTTCCCTATGGATCGACTCTTGACTTGCCTTTATTACATTCTTAGTAATTGCTTGTTAGGTGTTATACATATTGTTTGAAAAGTGCTTTTTGGAGCCTTAATGACACACTAAAAACCTCTTATTAAAATGGCGCAGTTACCGGGGAAATGTTGCTATTGATTGAAGTTTACTTAAGTTTAGTATTGCTTAGTTGTTTTTTTTCTTTATTTTGATTTTATTTGTGGTTGTTATTCGCTAATCGTCTACTTAGCTTTGTTGTGTTACATGAGAAGAAGAGCTCACGGTTCACCCGGTTGCCTCTAGATCCATGAATCGACCGTACCTTGCGAAAGCTTCGGAGAAATTTGGAACAAGCTGTCTTTGGGTTCCCAACCAAATTCACCGCGTCTCAAGTACAACAAGTGAAGTCGAATCAGATATGGGTGAAGCAAATAGGAAACTCCTTAGGGATTTCGGAAATCCGGGTTCCTATGTTCTACAGGGTGGTATTTGACTCCCCACCACTACTACTAATTTAGCATTCATCCTCAGTACACTCGGATGGTGAAAGCGGAAAAAATTTATGGGGGGTCGGATGAAGATCCTCTAGACCATCTTGATAGGTTTCTTGAGATATGTTCTATGATAACGACAAATGACGTCTCTTCGGACTACATTAAGATGCATCCGTTTCCGGTCTTCTCTCACCGAAAAGGCAAAATCACGGCTCAAGAGCTTACCCGCTAATTCTCTAACCACTTGGGAGGAAGTCACATTGGCTTTTCCGAAGAGATACTTTTCGAGTGGAAAACGAGCGGACATAAGGAGGAAAATCTCCTCGTTTGAGCAAGAGAACGATGAGACACTTGCGGAAACTTGGGAACGGTTCAAGGAGATGATTCGTTCATGCCCTCACCATGAATTCAATAAAAATTCACTCATGCGGTTCTTCTATGATGGCCTTGATCTTATGTCACGAGCCAACCTTGATGCCGGGGCGGGAGGTCAGCTTTCAAAGATCCCGCAAGACCAACTTGAGTCCACAATTGAAGAGGTGATTAAGAACTACACTCTTGGGGTGGAAGGAGAAGAGGTGCTCAACCAAAAAAGAGTAATAAGTTTGAATTGGATCCCATAGACTAAATTCAAGCTAAGATAGACCAGCTTGACAAGAAGCTCTCCAAGATCAACCTCGCATCATCTAAATCCATCACAGGTAAACTCTTTGTCGTGTGATATTTGTGGAGGTACTAATGATGATACTTCTTACTGTGGAGGTACAAATTCGGAGCATGTGGCGGCGATAAACTCAAGAGGCGATGGTTATCAAGGAAACCAAGGGTTTAGAAACAATCACTAAGGCGGTGGGAAACAACCTCAACAAAGCTACAATCAAGGCTTCAACCAACCTCAACAAGGATGGAATCAAACTCAATAAGGTTACAACTAAGCTCAAAACCAAGAGTATGTGCAACGGTAAAACCAAAACTACAACCAAGGTGGTTCATCCTCACAAGGGTCCGGTGTCTATCAAACCCTACATCAAAGAGGTAATCTCCAAAAACCTCCTCCTGATCCTCAATTCCCTAAACAAAATCCCGAACCTACCCCGTCTTCCGAGCCAACCTTTCTCCAACTCCTCCAATAACTTCAAGCCATGAACCAACAAATGAACCAACACATGCAAAACACAAACCAAATTCTCCAGAGCCATGATCAAAGGTTTCAAGATCTCCAAGCCCACAATAAAATGCTTGAAACCCAAATTGCTCAAGTAGCCAAGAAAAATTCCTCTAACCCTACAAATCAACTTCTGGGCCAACCCATTCCTAACCCAAACATTCACAAAGCCAAAGCTATCCATTTGAGGTCAGGAACAAGTTATGAGGGTCCTAAGATGCCCAATGAGAGTGAAGAAAATGAAGTTGGGGAGGTAGAGAAGGAAGTTGAAGTTGATGAGGTTGAGAACGAAGGAGAGAATGTGGAGAAGAAAAAGACACAAGTTCAAGTTAGTGACAAAGCTATATTGCCATCATCTCCACCAACTAAAACTTATGTGCCACCGGTTCCATACCCACAAATGTTGGTGGAGAGGAAATTGAGTGATAAGTTCTCCAATTTTCTCAATGTGATGAAAGGCCTTCAAATCAACATTCTATTCCTTGAGGCTATGTCTCAAATGACGGCTTATGCTAAGTTTTTGAAGGAAATCCTCTACAACAAAAGGAAGCTAGAAGATGAGCTCATCACCTTGCCATACCAAGTATGTGCTCTAGTGCAAGTTGCCATGCCCAAGAAGCAAAGAGACCCCGAAAGCTTCACCTTGCTAGTGAAGATAGGTGACTTGGACTAAGGGTGCATTGGACGATTTATATTAGGAGCAAGTGTGCGTTTGATGCCTCTATCCATAGCTAAGCATCTTATCTTTCCTCTTCATCCTACGCGGAAGACTATTCAATTGGCGGATCGAACTGTGACAGTGCCACATGGTGAGTTGGAGGATGTGTCAATCCAAGTTAGGCATGTGTTTGTGCCATGCGATTTTGTGGTTATGGATATGGAGGAAGATCCGGAGACTCCTCTCATTCTTGGAAGGGAAGCTCTTAAAACATTGGGTGCCGTGATAAACTGCAAAAATAATACAATCACGGTTGAGGTAGCCAATTAGAGAGTTATGTTTGAGTTCTCCAAAACATTGAAGAGTCCCATGATAGAGAAAATTTGTCGTGTCAATCTAGTAGAGAGTGAGATGGAAGATTTTGAGAGAGTGGTTCACACCGGAGATGAATTATATGCTTCTATTACCGATGCCCCGAGCTTGGACATGGAAGAGGTGAAAGAATACTCCATGCTTCTTGATAGCATTACCGTTGTGGAGGCACATGAAGGAGCATTTGAGGTTCTTGCTACATCCACCGATACAGAGGAGAGTTCTAAGCCTCCTCCCAAGGTAGAGTTTAAACCCCTTCCCTCCTTTCTTAAGTATGCTTTTCTTGATTATGCATGTACTTATCCTGGTATTGTCAACTCGAGTTTTGATGACATCTCTATATCAAATTGATTGAGATATTACAAAAATATAAAGATGTCATTGGGTACTCGATTGATGACCTTAAGGGGATAAGCCCTTCTCTTGCTATGCATCATATCCATCTTACCAATAGTAATGCCTCTTCCATTGAGCATCAAAGAAGGCTTAATCCCAACATCAAAGAGGTCGTGAACAAGGAGATTATGAAATTGTGTGAAGCATGAATCATCTATGCTATCTCCGATAGCAAGTGGGTGAGTCTGATTCACGTAGTTCCAAAAAAGGGAGGCATGACTATTGTTGAGAATTAGAAAAGAGAAACAATTTCCACTAGAACAGTTACCGGATGGAGGGTTTGCATTAATTACAGGAAATTAAACAAATCCACCCGCAAAGACCATTTTCCTCTCCCTTTCATTGATCAAATATTGAAAGGGCTTGCTCGTCATTCACACTTTTGTTTTCTTGATGGTTATTCCAGATTCCTTCAAATCCCTATTCATCCGGATGACAAAAGAGAAAACCACATTTACTTGTCCTTATGGGACATTTGCATACCGAAGGATGCCCTTTGGTTTGTGTAATGCCCCATCTACGTCGAAAAATGGTAATTTGCGTCGTACAGAAGAAAGACTGACGCAAATGTTCAGGAACAGACGATTTTCATCGGATGTTAACAAAGGTGCGACGCCAATAACCACAACAAATGAGTAAAAAGAAGATTTGCGTTGGATGTTCAAGAGCACGTGACGCAGATTATTAAAACTATTTGCGTCGGATGGGCCCAAGGTGCGATGCAGATTGTTGATGTGGTTAATTTGCGTCGAATGGGCTTTAGGATCCGACGCAAATTACCAGCCCAGCCCGCGTTTCCCATTTATATTTTGGACTTCACTCACTCCAAAAACCTAATCTCTCATTCTTTCCTTCACTAGCTGTCAAAACCTAATCTCCCTCTCTCCTCTCTCTCTCTCTCTCTCCCCCCAACAAATAGCCCCTTTATTTTTTCTTTGGTGAATCGCCACTTTCAGTCTCTAGCCACATTCACTCTCACTCTCCGGCGACTCATCACACTCTGGCGAAGGTGATCAACTCGTCCAAATCTCAAAGTTATAATTCCAGTATTGAGTGGCAACCAAAAATTTGAGCAATGTTTTCGCGGGAACAACTCAGCAAGTCAACAATGTCGCTTCACTCAGCATTTAGAGAAAGGCTTCGAGATATGGAGAACACTCGCAATCTGAGACTCATCACACTCCACTTTCAGTTCGTTCGTTTCGTCTCCCCAACGAATCTCTCTCTCACACTCCGGCGAAGGAACGATGAACTCATCCTCGAAGTTTTCGCCGGCGTCCTCGAAGTTTTTTCGCCGGCGTCCTCGACCTCAATGTATAAATTGATTTGGTTTTTTATAATTTCTGTAATTATTGAATTTTTTCCTCTTGTTGATTTTCTTATTTTTGATTTTCTGTAATTTTTGTATATCTTGTAATTAGGTTTTGTAAAAATACCAGTTCTACTCAATGTATAAATTCAACCTCTTTTGCAGTTTAGTTTCTGAATTGCAGATTTTTATTTCATTATATTTTGTGTTTCTGTTTATGGTTCTGGATGGTTCATTATATGCGGATGCTTGTTGAATTATGCTGGTTGAATTATGCGGATTTGTTTATGATTTTTTTTCAATAAAAAAGCTAGTATTTGCGTCGTTTGTGGCAACACATCTGACGCAAATAACTCAGCCATTTGGGCCTTTTGCGTCAGATGTTGTGTCAAAAGCGACGCAAATGGCACGACCTTGTACATGCTTTTTTGACCCTTTGTGTCGGATGAGACCTACGGTCCCACGCAAATGGTATGATTTTTGCGTCAAACATCTATCCGGCGCAGATTAGTTCTGCATAATTTGCGTCGAGAGCTCTCGCGTCGGACCCAGGATCGACGCAAATGGTGGTTTGGGATCCGACGCAAATCGATGTTTCTGTACTAGTGGATACTTTTCAAAGGTGTATGACATCAATCTTTTCTGACACGTTGGAGGATTGAATTGAGGTATTCATGGACGATTTCAGCATGTATGGTTCGTCTGTTATTGTAGACACATAATCGTGTCTCCCCATTTAAGGATCCAATGATGAAACATACCGCGGTATTAGTTGGCGCGGCCTAACAGAAGAGCAATCTATAGAATCAATCCAAAATTGTGTTGAAATGATATTCTTAAGCCCAATTAATTGTTCATGATGATTAATTGTATTTTAAGCCCATAAAATGTTTTGAGTCCATTTAAGAGCACAATTAAATATTTATTATTTTAATAAATATATATATATAAATTTCTTTATTATCTTTGATAAATATGTTAAATATAAATCAGGTTTTACATCTGTAAAATTCAATCTTTGAATTTTAGGGATAGAAAATTATATTCAAAAGACGCGTAGAATAAAAAACCGAATATGCTGGAATATGCTCAGCGCGCCACGTGCGTCTAGCGCATTGGCGAGAACGCGTCAGGCGAGCTAATGAGCGCCAGACACGTGGATTTGTGACTCACACAGAGTCCTGCGTCTGACGCAAGTCTTGTGTGAGACGCAAGTTTCTTTATTATCTTTTTGAAAAATGCGTTTACACATGTTTAAATCTGATTGGGCAGACCACGTCAGTCGCGCCAATCTGCGCCTGACGCGTGGCCTTGCACCTGCCACGAAGGACTGCCCCTGGCGTAGTAAGGCGCGTGCAGCGCACACCCCTTTTGTCTATAAATACTCGTGATTTCCCGAATTACGGACGACTTTTCATTATTATTTTACGAATACAAAAATCCTTACGAATACTTCCGAATACTATTACGAATCTCAAAATACTTCAATCCTTTCAAATCAATTTCAACTATTGATCATACGGCGTTCCTGGTTCCACGATTGCTCCGCCTAAAGATCGTCGCGCTCTTCAATCTAAGCTGCATAGGTATAATTCCTGAGTGTCCTTGAATAAATTCCTATTTATTGCCTTGAAGTTACTAACAATTTATTTCATGATGTAGATTAGTTGTTCTACTGTATATTCTAACCCCTTTTCTATACTTTATTTTATATTCATAATATTATTATTCATGCCTTTGTATATTATATGATTGCCTGATTATTCTATTCATATTAAATGATTGTTCTGTATTATTGCTTTTATCACCCACATGTTATTTTTGCTAATCAAGACCTAGAAGAACTGTTTTAACATTAATCAGATTAATTTGGACAACCTGTTAGGTTCCCTGTAAATTGATTGCATAATAACATATCACTAATAATTAGTCTTTTTATATGTTTCCTGAACCAACCTAGACTAAATATGTAACACCCCCAAATTTCTCTCTTTCTAAAAACATATTTTAATATAAAACTCTTGAGAAATTGAGAGTGTTACCGCCACGTGATAACGTTAAAGGCTTTAATACTAATTACTAACTGAACTTGAAACTAATGCAGCGGAAATAACTTAAATAACTCCTCTTTATTAATATATATAAACTTCCTGAGCTTCCTGAGCGATAGTGTTGGATCTCTTGTTCCTGACTTGAGAACTGGAGTGCGTCTTACACGTGGCCACCTCTTTAAGCAGGGGTACGAAGCGTGGGATCAATCTCTTAGTCATGGACCCTTTTCAACCTTAACCTAAACCTAACCAATAGTTTCAAACATAGAACTGGACTTTAGGTTGAAACTTTTACATCCATGTTATGTGACATTTGCCTGTGATTGCAATCTTTGCCTGTTATTATATTGTCAAGTCGTCATTATTATGCGTCGTTCCTAAAAATCGCGTCTAAACAAAATCGCCAATCGACCAAAACTTCGCCTAAATCCCCGAAAAACATGTCGGGGGAGTAGTGCGCCAAGCGCATTAAGTTGCGCCTGGCGCACCACTCCTGCGCCAGACGCACGACCGTGCGCGCCGCCCGCAAGAATCTTGCGCAAAGACGCATCCTGTGCATCGCATGCTTTTCTTTGATTTATTCGTCGTGGTGGTCAATCTTATGTTCGGTCCTATATTCGGTCTGTCTTCATTTGCGTAAAAAAAAGGTCATTTTAGGAGTCTCGCCTAATTCAAAAAAAAATCAGTCTTTTCATGTAAGGTCGAGTCTGTCCTAAAAAGTGCATCTAAAGTGGTCATTGTAGAGTTAGAGTTATCATGCATGTCTACCTCCTCTCACTTTATCCCTGCTGTTCAACTAATCTTCCCTATCAATCCTACCCTATCATATTCAACCAATTTCAAAAAAAAAAACATACATCTTTCAAAATCAATCTTACACCCTCTTTTATACTACTCTTTTTCAAAAGCATTTACTAAACACCATCATACACGACATTTACAAAAAACTATTTTTCAAAATTAATCCATCATCTTTTCCTAATAAAAGATAAAAACAAGGGGTTCCTTTCAAGAATGAATTTCAAAAATTCTAAGCCCATTCCAAACACCTTCACCAATTAAATCCAATCCAATCCACTTGCATTCATTCTAGGCCTATATGCATTAGAGTCCATTTTGCATTCATATTAGGTCCTTCTAAATTTGAGTCCATGCATTCATATTAGGCCCGCTAGCATTATAGTCGATCTTAGGCCCATATAAGTCTAGTTCAAGTCAAATCTAGGCCCATTTGCATCTCTCCCTAGTCTATATCAAGCCTAGTCTATTCCATTCTAAGTTTAATCCTAGTCCATTTCTAATGTGAAGCCCATGTGCATTTCTAAGTCTAACTTCAAACCACTGACTAAGTCCAAAATCAGGTCCATATAAGGCCCAACTCATTTCCTAAGTCTAATCCAGTCTATTTCCAAACCTGTATCGGACGAAGTCCAAACCATTAAGTCTAGCGAAGCTAGCATTCCCTTAAGTCCATAACGGCACCCTTTGACTTAGCTAAGCTAGTCACCCTTAAGACCATAACGGCACCCTTCGATCTAGCGAAGCTAGTCACCCTTAAGTCCATAACGACACCCTTTGACTTAGCTAAGCTAGTCATCCCGAAGACCATAAAGGCACCCTCCGAGTTTAGCGAAGCTACTCCTACCTGACATCTACATCAGTCCAAATCCTCGAGTCTAGCGAAGCTAGTCTACCCTAAGTCCATAATGGCCCAAAATCATCAAGTCTAGCGAAGCCAATTCCCCCCTAAGTCTAGCGAAGCTAGCATAGGCAACCCATCTAAGTCTACTCTACTTGCATAGTTCAGTCCAGTCCAGTCCACATTTGCATCTGCATATAATTAGGCCCATGTCGCCATCATACCCATTTCTAATCATTCCCCATTTCCACTTTCATTTTCACTTCTCATCTCTCATCTCCATTTCCATTACTCCACCCCTCATTTCCATTTCCCATTTCGAAAATCATTTCTTAAAACTTACAAGCAAGGTCCACTCGATTCTGTTCATGATCGGTCGAGACATTACAACTCAGGAGCAACTAATGGAGGAACAAAAAAAGTGAGCCTACTCTAAAGCTCATCAATCGTACTATCACCACCCAGACTTCATATAGAGTCATGAAGATTACTTTTGACCGCCTCCACAATAGAGGCGCGATCACTTCTATCGCCTTCACATTAGAGGCGTGATCACTTCTATAGGGTTACTCCAAACCCTGCACTTAAAAGAAAATTCATAGTGCAACCTATATTTCTATTGCAAATTCCAACATAAAAATGAACATCTTACACCTAGTGTTGGATCCCTTAAATGCACTGCAAAACATGGTCGATGACAATAGACTACTAATACTTGCTACAACGAGAACCAGCGTCACCAACAAACCCTTTTGCGCAGTGCATCAACAATTCAATAGGCTTAGTCTTTTATTTCTGGTTTCCTAGGATGAGTCAGGGAGTCCTTACCCTAAGCCATTTATGTCCTTTTCCATCGAGTCTATGTTACAATAGGACTTCATCTATTATAGCCTTTCCATTTTCATTTCATTTTATTTTTCTTTTCATTTTCATTGGTCTTCCATCATTTTATTTATGTTTCTAATTCAATGATGAAACTTAAATCACCTAATGAACCTGACTAATAATGATAAAAAGAGATCTGAAATAAAAATAATAATAATAATAATAATAATAATAATAATAATAATAATAATAATAAAAGGACATACTTTGGATTATGAGTTATTCCCTCTTCCTCCATCATCTTCCATCATCCATAAACCATCCTCATCCATGCAAAAAAAAAAAAAGAAATAAGATCCTGAACTACGAATGGTCTGATTCCGCAAGGATACGTAGGAATCATCATCTCGAGGTCCGACCGCTTCAATAAAATAAATTAGTCATGGTCTAATGATTTGACTTTCTAGAATTCAGGAGCATACTATTTCTAGATCCTGACATAGACTCGAGTCTGAACCTAGCCTCGTTAAAACCTTTTCCCACCTACATTCATTTGAGTCACAAATTAAAACCTTTTTTTTTAATCCAAACTCTCCTTGTCCCTGAAGGACTCTCCGATAATTCCATGGTTTCTGGCGGTATTTGACTTTGCCTATATCAACTTCCCAAATAAAATCCCCAGTGACAACTTTCAACATTCAAGTCATGTCAACTACATTTCAATCAAGGCTCATAATGCCTAATTCAAGGCAAGATCACTCAAAGTGGGGGCTTCCTATATGTGTGGTGGTTCCTCCAAATCAAACTCCCGAAGAGTTGTAATCCGCGGACCTCGTTTACGGACCCCGATTATTTACTAAAAACGATTTTCCAAAATCATTCTATCTATTTCTGATCATTCTATCATTCTACACATCTTCTAGCCTTGCCAAATCCTGAACTTGCATTGCAGCCTCGCAAAACCCTGACCTTGCATTTCATACATTCTAGTCTTGCATAACCCTGACCTTGCATGACGTGTCAACACTTAGCTTTGCATAGCCTTAATCCTTCCATAGCGTCTCATGCATCCTTAGAGAGTCTAAGTTTGTGTTGATTGCATCATTATGTGCTTATCTGAGTTGTTTGCATCTATCTGCTGACATCTTTCCCTGCAGGTAATCAGATTGCTTCTAGTTATTGTCCTGCGTACTAACTTTATTTTGCAGAGACCGACGTATATAGATCAGTTCTAAATTGCAGAGCGTTTAGAATCGTTCTCCGTCCCGACGCCGTATACTTTGACTATCGGTTTCCTGAACCTCAGTCAAAGTGGGGGCTTCAGTAGACATATAATCGTGTCACCCCATTTAAGGATCCAATGATGAAACATATGATGTGTCTATTTTATATAGAATTTTCACCCCCGTCCCTCATTGATTATTGATCTTAATTGCGCTCTTCGGAGCCATTTTTAGTACTAATGTGTTTCTTGTAGTGTGTTTGTAGTTTCAGGATGATTATTGTAGGAATTAGCATGTTTGATGCATTTCCTACTCATTTATACCACAACAAGAGATTATGCACTTTTGAGAGCTCGAGCATTTTACTTGGGTTAGATTCTACGATTCAAGAGCTTTCCAACAAGTGGTCACTTGTTTAATTCCGACAAATAACGCAAAAGTTACAACACTGTGAAGATTGGAATTTAGGCGTCAAAAACCTGAAGACCGCCCGGTCGGGCGACTTTGCCTTAGCCACATTTTGAGTTCGAAAAGAAAGGAACCAAACTCCTCGCGGGCCCAACCGGGCGACATCCGCCCGGGTTGGTCGGGCGAGGCGAGTCCACATGGGGAGAAGCAGCTGAAGGACGCCCGGTCGGGCGTGACGATCAACTGTAGCACCTGACAACCGCCCGGTCCGGCGGATTCCGCCCGGGTAGGTCGGGCGGGTCGGTTTTTAATGATTGCGAAGCGCGTGTTGCGCTGACTCTTATTTTCATATAAATACTTATCCTTTTAGGGTTGAAAAACTACGTTTTTACATTATAGTTTCAGCTTTAGTTTTTCTAAGTATATTTTAATTACTCAAGAACCCTAGTATTACTCTTTGGCATTTTTACATTGGATTTTCAATAGAAGTTTGGATTTGGCAAGATTGGTTCTACATTGGTATTTCTTCTCTTCTCTTGTTATTCTTATTCAAACTTTGATTATTAATTCACCATGTTTACTTGTTTCATCATGAGTATGTTTTCCCCAATTATGATTGAGTAGTTTATTTCTAGGGTTAAGGGGATCCATGAATATTTATGAAGGGATGTTTATAAAGTATTGATTTTTGATGATGTATGTTGATTCCTATTGAATGTATTATCACTATTCAATCCGATTTGGCCAGATTTGATTGTTATAGTATTGCAATATTAGGTTATGCGCCGAGAGGTATAAACTTGATATTAAGGCTAGTTTCAATAGGTAGAGTTGGTATTAATAAATTGCAAGAGCCTGTTAATATCATTCTATGGTTAATTTCGACTCGAAAGAGGAAATCAACCTGTTTGACTGCGTTATTCATTATTGATTGTTGTGTTTCATCCTGGAATATTGTTCATTGGTGAACCTACGCCCTAGACTCTTTATTATTGATATTCTTGATATAGTTATTGTCTAGTTTAGTATAATTACAAACAAACAATTGTTCCTTATAATCTAGATTTGATCGACAATAAGGAAAAGAACATTGTTTTCCCTGTGGATTCGACCCTACTTCCCTGACTACTATTTGTTAGAGGACTTTAGGATTACTTTTGATTAGGTGATACGACTTTAGCCTGTCAAAATTTGGCGCCGTTGCCGGGGACAACGATTTTGTTCCATTTTCTTTAATTATTTTAGAGTCGAGATTATATATTCTCGTCTCAGAGAACACTTGTTCTTTGGGACAAAAATCTCTTAATTGTTTGTTCTTTAGTTCGTCTATGCGCAGGAGTTTGAGTTCAGGTGGTTTCCCATTTGATCCTGAAATTAAAAGATCCTTTCATAGACAGAAGAACTTCTTCAGACAGTTGCGAGAAAATCCAGGGGGAGATAACCCTTGGATTCTGATTCTGATTCTGATTCTAGACGTACTGTTCCTACTACTCCAAGAGAATCAGAAATGGCTCGGAGACTTACTGACTTTTTCCAGCCCTCCTTGGCTGAACTTCCCAAGAGCAATCAAATGCCCGAAATCGAAGCTGTCAATTTTGAAATCAAGCCTGCATTGCTGAATATGATCGAAAGGAAACAATTTGGTGGTGGACCTAATGAAGACCCTAATCTACATTATCAGGACTTCTGCCAATACTGTTCTACTATTAAGCAGCAGGGAGTAACACAAGATCAAATTCGGGAGATTCTTTTCCCATTTTCACTTCGAGACAAGACAAAGATGTGGTACAATGGGATTAATCACACCACTCTTGGGATCACAGACTGGAATACCTTGGCCTTTGCTTTCTACAGGAAGTACTATCCTCCAGAGAAGACTGCTAGGGTGCGTAGTCAGATCACAAATTTCATCCAAGGTAATGACGAATCTTTATATGAGGCTTGGGAAAGATTCCAGAACCTCCAGAGAGAATGTCCCCATCATGATCTACAAAAATGGTTCCGAGTTCAGGGATTTTACAATGGTTTGGGGAACAACTCTAGACTTATTCTTGACTATGCGGCAAACGGGAGATTCATGGAACTAGAAATTGATGCCGCACATGACTTAATCGAGGAGATGGCTATCCACAACTCTCAATATGGCAACCCTCGAGGACTAGCTAACAAGGGAGGCAAGCATGAGATTGATTCTATATCCCTATTGGCTGCACAAATGAATGCCATCAATAATAAGCTGGATAATATGCAACTCTCCTCTCCCGCAAGTGTTGCTGCCTTAGGTACTACATTTGAGATCTTGTGTAAAAATTGTGGTATAGTTGGACATTGGTCACAGGTGTGTCGGAGTTCGCTTGAAGAAGTTAATGCCTTCCAATCATATTGGCAGAACAATCCATACTCCAACACATACAATCCAAGATTGAGAAATCATCCGAATCTGTCATACAAGAGCACTAATGTCCTAAATCCTCCTGCATCACAACCACAGGCACAACAAGTGAACCAGAGGTACTACCAACAACCTTCTCAACATCCTCCTGGTTTCTCTAGACCACCTTTCAATCCATCTCAACAAGCACCTCCTGCCGATCCCATGATGGCTGAGATGAGAAATATGATGTTGCAGATACAAAAAGACAGACAAACTGACAAGGCACAGATTGAGTCCATTCTAGCTCATAATAAGATGTTGGAGAACTAGTTGGCACAGTTGGCTACTTCGAACTCTACTCGACAACAAGGTGCTCTTCCGAAGACAACTGCTCACCAACGGACTCGGAAATGCCATCACTCTCCGCAAAGGGTTCTCATTATGATGGACCACCCATGCATACTGATGATACTGTGAGTGTGAGGAACGATGGGGGCCGGGTCCAAGATCACCCTGCAACTGACAAGGAGAACTCTAAGCAAGTGACTAAACATGGAGAGACGAATGAAGCCAAGAAGCCTGCTATTGAGGTTCCTCCTATCAAACTTCCTTTTCCAAATCGTCAACTTAAGAGTAAGCTAGACCAACAATTTGGTAAGTTTTTGGAGGTTGTCAAGAATCTTCAGGTAACTGTCCCTTTCACAGAATTAACTACTCAAGTGCCTGCTTATGCAAAATTCATGAAAGATATCTTGACTAGAAAAAGGGCTTTTAATGAGGTGGAGACAGTTGCATTTACTGAGGAATGTAGTGCCTTTTTACAAAATAAGTCTCCACCAAAATTAAAAGATCCTGGTAGTTTCTCTATTCCCCGTCACATTGGTAGACTATTCATTGATAAAGCGTTGTGTGACTTGGGTGCTAGTGTGAGTGTTATGCCATTATCTGTTTTCTCAAATGGGAAGTCTGAAAGTTACCAATATTACTCTGCAAATGGCTGATCGTTCTGTTAAATACCCCCTAGGTATTCTAGAATATGTGCCTGTTAGAGTAGGAAATTTTTTTATTCCCGTTGATTTTGTTGTGCTTGACATGGAGGAAGACAAGCAAATCCCAATTATTTTGGGTAGGCCATTCCTTCATACTGCAGGTGCAGTAATTGATGTGAAAAATGGTAAGCTTACACTATCTGTAGGAGATGATGAGGTCACCTTTAATCTGAGCACCGCTTTGAAAAGTCCTATGCTAGAGGAAAAATGCTATAGTATTGATGTGGTTGATGTGATTTGCCATGATAACTTGCCCCAAGCTCTCTATGGAGACCCCTTGGAGGCGGTACTTTGTCTTGATTCTTCCACAGGTGATGGCAGTATTTAGAGCAATGAGGTCGATGCTATTGAGAAGGCTCTCGCAAGTGAAGAGCTTGACCTTGGTGAATGCCAAAAGGTAAAGAGGTTAGTTCAATCTGCGTGTAATATTGAGGTAAAGAAACCCGAACTTTAACCTCTCCCCTCTCACTTGAAGTATATGTTTTTAGATGAGCATGAGTTACATCCTGTAATTGTCAATGCTGCACTTGATGACAGCCAACTCTCACAACTTCTGACTGTTTTGAAAAATCATAAGAAGGCTATCGGTTACAGTATTGACGATTTGAAGGGTATAAGCCCCGATTTTTGTATGCACAGGATACACCTTGAGGATGATCACAAGCCGTGCATTCAACCACAAAGGAGACTGAATCCAAACATGCAGGAAGTGGTTAAGAAAGAAGTGATGAAACTACTTGATGCAGGTATCATCTACCCTATTGCTGATTCTAAGTGGGTAAGTCCTGTACAAGTAGTACCAAAAAAAGGTGGTATGACTGTTGTGAAAAATGAAAAGAATGAGTTAATTCCTACTAGAACTGTGACTGGATGGCGTATGTGTATAGACTACAGGAGACTCAACATGGCCACTAAAAAAGACCACTTTCCTCTACCTTTTATTTAAAACATGCTTGAAAGGTTGGCTTGTCATATATATTTCTGTTATTTGGATGGGTATTCAGATTTCTTCCAAATTCCCATTCATCCTGATGATCAAGAAAAGACAACATTTACCTGCCCTTATGGCACTTTTGCATATCGTAGAATGCCCTTTGGTTTGTGTAATGCCCCTGCCACCTTTCAACGATGCATGATGAGTATCTTTTCTGAGTTCATAGAATCTATCATGGAAGTCTTTATGGATGATTTTAGTGTGCATGGTTCTACTTTTGATACATGCTTAGTTAATCTCACTAAAGTCATGAAACGATGTGAAGAATGTAATTTGGTCTTAAACTGGGAAAAGTGTCATTTTATGGTGACTGAATGAGTTGTTTTAGGCCATATTGTTTCTGATAGGGGCATCCAAGTGGATCGAGCTAAGGTCCAAGTGATTGAGCAATTACCCCCACCAACTAATGTTATAGGAGTACGAAGTTTCCTTGGTCATGCGGGGTTTTACCACCGCTTTATCAAGGATTTTTCCAAAATTGCTAAACCACTGACCCCCTCCTTAAGGATGCTCCATTTTATTTTACTGATGAATGCCTTGAGTCTTTTGACAGGATCAAGCAAGCTTTAATAATTGCACCTATTTATCCGAGCCCCCGATTGGGAACTCCCTTTCGAGATAATGTGCGATGCAAGTGATTACGCAGTTGGAGCCGTGCTCGGTCAACGCAAGGATAAGGTCTTGCATGCTATCTATTATGCTAGCAAGACATTGGATGAGGCTCAAGTCAACTATGCCACTACGGAAAAAGAACTTTTGGCTATTGTCTATGCTTTAGAGAAGTTCAGATCTTATATGATTGGCTCCAAAGTTGTTATATACACCGATCATGCTGTAACAGCCCGCACTTCCGAGCTGCTAGCTCATCATACTTAACATTCATAAATCTCAATTATCATTCATAAACCGCAAACTAATTTATCTTGCAGCGGAAACATAACTTATAAAATTATCCTGGACCTGGGTCAAGGCCCATAATATAACATTCCAAAATGTATATACAAAGAATTAATCTAAAACAAGTCTCCAAAATTATGTAATAATACACCATAAAAATTTTCTTAACTAAACTATATCATCTCCACTATTGCTCATCCGGAAGTCATTTCATATAACACTTACGTCCATTTTCACTATCCATCTCAAAGTTCTTATAATACCTGCAAAATCACTAGCAATGAACACTGCCCCCACCATAGGACAGGTTCCAAGAACAAAATCAGCGAAACTGAGTACACACTGTCCAACCAGAAAATATTTTTGGTGGCTTAAAGCATATTTACAGATTTAAGTTCATCATACGAGACCATTTGAAATCAAGAAATCAAGATACATAATACTCATAATGAAAGAATTATATAACAAATACTTATAGATAATTTTTAATGTCACTCGTTTTAAATAGTAATAAGAGTCTCTCACAAAATGAATAATGTACACTTACTCTTCGAGAGACCACATAAGGATTCCATAGGATCTAATACGATATTCCAAAATCCATCCTATCTGACATAACAATGTTTTCCACTTGTGTGTTTCAAAAAGAATAACCTCTAATCCAAATATGTGCAACATATCTAATTCTTTTCATAAATTCCTCACGAGTTTCTTCATAAATCATTTCCATATTCGGCACATGATTTCTATAGACTTGGGAGAGTAAAACATTACTTTGACAATAGAGTTCGAAATAACTTTTCACAAAACCATTTGCATATTCAAATACATATTCTACTTTCTTTCAGAAATCATACTATACTAGGGAAGAGAACACGAATAGAGTTGCCTTCCGGGCGAAAACTTTTACAAGGGACGTCTCCCTCTTCCGTTATGTACTACTTGCAAGACTTTTCAGGACATGTCCCCAAAATATATACAGAATCCAGAATTCACATAATACAAAATGTTGTTCATCACCGCTCCAGCGGCTTCTTCCCCTTACAACACGAGATCAAAATACATAATTCACAATTCAATATTTTTCTGAAACTCAAATTCATAATTCTTGAGTCAAATATATCAAAATCTCGTAACATAATCGATTTTAAGTACAATTCAATCCTTTACCAAATTCATTTGCTAAAACCATTCAAATACGGGCTTTTAAAAGAAATATAGTCCAAGGGTATTATAATTGAAGCTCACAACGTGGCTTAATTTTTAATATGAACTTCTCTTTTCCCCAAAACAGAATCAGAGAGCTTACTTTATAACTTACCACTTACACTAAATCTAATATCCCAAAGGATTTATGCCCAACTCTAGTAATTATCGTAAATCAATCATAGAGTTAAATCTTTCACTAGTCATAAGTTATACTATATATAGCATCTCCAAACAACAGTTTACCTTGAAATCTCAAACCTTGAACTTTTCATCATCCAAGTAATCCCAAGCACGCAAAACTCATAATAAGATACGTCCCGAAAATCTTGTATTATAGTCAGACCTTTAACTCATATTCTCAACAAGTCAAGTCCGTATTTCTCAATGTTATTGATAACCAATATATTTAAAATCGTTGTATCCTGTACATATTTTGGAATTTATATAACAACTTGAATTTGAAAACACTTGACCATTTCAATACACTTGGATTCTCAATACCATTCCATAAGTGAAATTTTTGGTACACTTATACATCTTAGAACTATATATAGACGAATTTCAACGGAGACATGATTAGTTTCTATAAGCTCATCAATTCCTTTGAACTAGAGCTCTTCACTTCTTGCAAAACATATACTAAATCACTCAATTCAGCATATCTTACTCAGAATTACATTGATAAATATATTGTGAATCCTTGTTTCAATACTTTTGACTGTATGGCTATAAACACTTCCATATATCAGAACATGTGCCCATAACACTTTATACTATCGGCTTCCAGAGACAAAATGGACTTAGTACGTCATGGATCGATATCCTTAAGTAACCATAATTTGCTCGTAATATTTATTTACCAATGATACTAAAACATAAAATCATTATTCATAAAATTTTCACAAACGTATCCGGAGATTAAAACTTAGCAAAGGAAAATATAAATACTACATCACAAGTTCGTATTTGTAGTCAAACTCTGAAATACTCAAAAACACTTTCAACAATTTCACTTTCATTATACCAATAACACAATAAACTCAATTGACATGAAACTCTTGTAGTTAAGTATATGATTCACAAAATCATATGAAACACCAAAATTTTAGTTCAAAGGTGGTGGGACAATGTGTACCTTTACATGATCCCCAAGATCATAGATACTTGATCACCAATCTCTAGCTTGAACTCCATAATTACCTTCGTAACCATTTTCCAACAATCACCACCAAACAATAACTACAATCATTAACCATCCTCACAACAATTTATATAAACAAATTGAATCACTCACACTTTCTAAGCTCTTCAATGAACTAACCATAACCCTTATATGCAACCCATTCTACTAATCCAACTCACACATAACAATCTCTAACTCTAATTAACCCCATTATGATTTTAGAGAGTATTATCAAACACCATTTTGTAGAAATCTGATTTTAAAAATTACTCGAGTAAGCTTATCACAGATTGCGAGCTTGAGTTCATCAAACAACGAGTAAAGATTTAATCTTTTAGTTTACCAAAAACTAATTTGAGAAGTTTCTTTTTGAACAAAATATAATAACGTGAGTATTATACACGTTTTAACTCATAAACTAACTAATTATGAAATCTCAAAATCATAAACAAGAAAACTTAATTGTAATACCTGATTTTGTGATTTTAAATACAGCTAAGAAGCTAAATTAAGATTTTGAACAAGTTTCATTCCACTATATGAGAAAAGTCTCAATCTTTAATCCCAATAATCTTTCCAACAATTCTAGTTTAAACTCACATCAACAAACTGATCTTGAATCAAAAGAGTAGGAGAAACATTGAACTCAAGCATGTACCTCATAAAGATCAGATTTTTGGGTTCCCTTAAAACAGAAAAGAAGCAAATTGCAAAGCAAAGAACAACAACATGAAGCCATCACCGTGCAACAACGGCAAAGGAGGCAAAGAACCACGTATTTTCGGCGATTGAAATGAATGGGGAAGCGTAAGCTCCATCGAAGCAAAGAAGAACACCAACCGAAACTCATGGCGGAAGCAGCCACGAAGCGAGAGGAGAGAGAAAATGCGGCAAGACCACCGGAAGCAAGAGGCGCAAGAACACGGTGGCGGCGTCGGCGCGAAAAGCACCGAAAAACAAGAGGCAAGACCGACATAAAGCGAAGAACAGCAACCCAAAGAAAGATAAAAAGATTTCAGCGAGAGAAAGGGGACGCAAGAGTGAGAAGAGTTTGGGCTTTTGGGGTTTCCTTAATCTCAACTCCATTTGGGGTAGTTAATCTCAAAATCTTCAAAGCAACAATTGACAACACAAAAGAATTGGGATGGTTGTCATTAGGAGATGATGACACGAATGAGGAGAAAGAATGACACAATTGTTGTTGTTTTTTTTTTTTCTCCTTTATGAATTCATAAGGGCACTTTTGTAATATCAAATCATAGATCAAAAATCTTATTTCGCTCCAAAATATAGTTAAACTTAGAAGTATATTTGTAGGTTTTTAAATAGCTAATTAAAATAATAATTACAATTATATTTTAATGAAAGCTGCTTAAAAACTGGGCTATTACAGTCTACCACCCTTACAAAGACTTTCGTCCACGAAATTCGAAGACGGAAAGCTCTTGAATATCTGAAAACGAATAAGATCACATAAAACACTTTTTAACGAAAATCAAATCAAATTACTTCGTAACTTAACTCCAATACCTCGAAAGGTCAATTGCTTCCTAAACAAATAATCACTAAACACAAATTCAAATTCTCCATAATTTCCAATCAATAAAACTCAATTTCCTCAAATCATCATTTCCCCAAAATAATTACTCAAGCTATAAGCTAAAATCTCAATACAACCTTCACTTTATCAAACTCCAATTCTCATACTCAACCTTCAATTTCTCAATTTCTATTCCTCGATTCTTAACCAACTAAAAACCAAGTCAATTTCAAACAATCCCATAAATCTTTCATGAACTCATATGCCATGATATGAAGATCACGACAACTCTAAAACAACCATGCTCTGATACCACTTGTAACAGCCCGCACTTCCGAGCTGGTAGCTCATCATACTTAACGTTCATAAATCTCAATTATCATCCATAAACCTCAAATTAACTTATCTTGCAGCGGAAACATAACTTATAAAATGATCTTAGACCTGGTCAAGGCCCACAATATAACATTCCAAATGTATATACAAAGAATTAATCTAAAACAAGTCTCCAAAACTATGTAATAATACACCATAAAAATTTTATTAACTAAACTATATCATCTCCACCATTGCTCATCCGGAAGTCATTTCATATAACACTTACGTCCATTTTCACTATCCATCTCAGAGTTCTTATAATACCTGCAAAATCACTAGCAATGAACACTGCCCCACCATAGGACAGGTTCCAAGAACAAAATCAGCGAAACTGAGTACACACTGTCCAACCAGAATATATTTTTGGTGGCTTAAAGCATATTTACAGATTTAAGTTCATCATACGAGACCATTTGAAATCAAGAAATCAAGATACAGAATACTCATAATGAAAGAATTATATAAAAAATACTTATAGATAATTTTTAATGTCACTCGTTTTAAATAGTAATAAGAGTCTTTCACAAAATGAATAATATACACTTACTCTTCGAGAGACCACATAAGGATTCCATAGGATCTAATACGATATTCCAAAATCCATCCTATCAGACATACTCTATGACATAACAATGTTTTCCACTTATGTGTTTCAAAAAGAATAACCTCTAATCCAAATATGCGCAACATATCTAATTCTTTTCATAAATTCCTCACGAGTTTCTTCATAAATCATTCCCATATTCGGCACATGATTTCTATAGACTTGGGAGAGTAAAACATTACTTTGACAATAAAGTTCGAAATAACTTTTCACGAAACCATTTGCATATTCAAATACATATTCTACTTTCTTTCAGAAATCATACTATACTGGGGAAGAGAACACGAATAGAGTTGCCTTCCGGGCGAATTCTCTAAACTTTTACAAGGGACGTCTCCCTCTTCCGTTATGTACTGCTTGCAAGAATTTTCAGGACATGTCCCCAGAATATATACAGAATACAGAATTTACAGAATACAAAATGTTGTTCATCACCGCTCCGGCGGCTTCTTCCCCTTACAACACGAGATCAAAATACATAATTCACAATTCAATATTTTTCTAACACTCAAATTCATAATTCTTGAGTCAGATATATCAAAATCTCGTAACATAATCGCTTTTAAGTACAATTCAATCCTTTACCCAATTCATTTGCTAAAACCATTCAAATACGGGCTTTTAAAAGAAATATAGTCCAAGGGTATTATAATTGAAGCTCACAACGTGGCTTAATTTTTAATATGAACTTCTCTTTTCCCCAAAACAGAATCAGAGAGCTTACTTTATAACTTACCACTTACACTAAATCTAATATCCCAAAGGATTTATGCCCAACTCCGAATAATTATCGTAAATCAATCATGGAGTTAAATCTTTCACTAGTCATAAGTTATACTATATATAGCATCTCCAAACAACAGTTTACCTTGAAATCTCAAACCTTGAACTTTTCATCATCCAAGTAATCCCAAGCACGCAAAACTCATAATAAGATACGTCCCGAAAATCTTGTATTATAGTCAGACCTTTAACTCATATCCTCAACAAGACAAGTCCGTATTTCTCAATGTTATTGATAACCAATATATTTAAAATCGTTGTATCATGTACATATTTTGGAATTTATATAACAACTTGAATTTGAAAACACTTGACCATTTCAATACACTTGGATTCTCAATACCATTCCATAAGTGAAACTTTTGGTACACTTATACATCTTAGAACTATATATAGACGAATTTCAACGGAAACATGATTAGTTTCTATAAGCTCATCAATTCCTTTGAACTAGAGCTCTTCACTTCTTGCAAAACATATACCAAATCACTCAATTCAGAATATCTTACTCAGAATTACATTGATAAATATATTGTGAACCCTTGTTTCAATACTTTTGACTGTATGGCTATAAACACTTCCATATATCAGAACATGTGCCCATAACACTTTATACTATCGGCTTCCAGAGACAAAATGGACTTAGTACGTCATGGATCGATATCCTTAAGTAACCATAATTTGCTTGTAATATTTATTTACCAATGATACTAAAACATAAAATCATTATTCATAAAATTTTCACAAACATATCCGGAGATTAAAACTTAGCAAAGGGAAATATAAATACTACATCACAAGTTCGTATTTGTAGTCTAACTCTGAAATACTCAAAACCCTTTCAACAATTTCACTTTCATTATACCAATAACACAATAAACTCAATTGACATGAAACTCTTGTAGTTAAGTATATGATTCACAAAATCATATGACACACCAAAATTTTAGTTCAAAGGTGGAGGGACAATGTGTACCTTTACATGATCCCCAAGATCATAGATACTTGATCACCAATCTCTAGCTTGAACTCCATAATTATCTTCGTAACCATTTTCCAACAATCACCACCAAACAATAACAACAATCATTAACCATCCTCAGTCCTCACAACAATTTATATAAACAAATTGAATCACTCACACTTTCTAAGCTCTTCCCTGAACTAACCATAACACCTATATGCAACCCATTCTACTAATCCAACTCACACATAACAATCTCTAACTCTAATTAACCCCATTATGATTTTAGAGAGTATTATCAAACACCATTTTGTAGAAATCTGATTTTAAAAATTACTCGAGTAAGATTATCACAGATTCCGAGCTTGAGTTCATCAAACAACGAGTAAAGATTTAATCTTTTAGTTTACCAAAAACTAATTTGAGAAGTTTCTTTTTGAACAAAATATAATAACGTGAGTATTATACACGTTTTAACTCATAAACTAATTAATTATGAAATCTCAAAACCATAAACAAGAAAACTTAATTGTAATACCTGATTTTGTGATTTTAAATACAGCTAAGAAACTAAATTAAGATTTTGAACAAGTTTCATTCCACTATATGAGAAAAGTCTCAATCTTTAATCCCAATAATCTTTCCAACAATTCTAGTTTAAACTCACATCAACAAACTGATCTTGAATCAAAAGAGTAGGAGAAACATTAAACTCAAGCATGTACCTCATAAATATCATATTTTTGGGTTCCCTTAAAATAGAAAAGAAGCAAATTGCAGCAACAACAACAACATGAAGCCATCAGCCGAGCAACAACGGCAAAGGAGGCAGCAACCACGTATTTCCGGCGATTGAAATGAATGGGGAACCGTAAGCTCCATCGAAGCAAAGCAGAACACCAACCGAAACTCGTGGCAGCAGCCACGACGGAGGGAGAGAGAAAATCCGGCAAAGACCACTGAAGCAAAGGCGCAGAACAAGCGGTGGCGGCGTCAGTGGCGAAAAAAGCATCGGAAAACAAGAGCAAGACCGACATAAAGCGAAGAACAGCAACCCAAAGAAAGATAAAAAGATTTCAGCAAGAGAAAGGGGACGCAAGAGTGAGAAGAGTTTGGGCTTTTGGGGTTTCCATAATCTCAACTCAATTTGGGGTAATTAATCTCAAAATCTTCAAAGCAACAATTGACAACACAAAAGAATTGGGATGGTTGTCATTAGGAGATGATGACACGAATGAGGAGAAAGAATGACACAATTGTTGTTGTTGTTTTTTTTTCTCCTTTATGAAATTCATAAGGGCACTTTTGTAATATCAAATCATAGATCAAAAATCTTATTTCGCTCCAAAATATAGTTAAACTTAGAAGTATATTTGTAGGTTTTTAAATAGCTAATTAAAATAATAATTACAATTATCTTTTAATGCAAGCTGCTTAAAAACTGGGCTATTACACATGCAGCACTGAAGTACCTTCTCTCTAAGAAGGAAGCTAAGCCAAGGCTCATTCGATGGATTCTCTTGCTCCAAGAGTTCGACATAGAAATTCGTGATAAGAAGGGAGCAGAGAACGTAGTTGCAGACCACTTGTCAAGGATCAGGCATGATGATGGTATGAACTCAACTCCTATAGATGATTCTTTTCCTGACGATCATCTATATGCTGTCACCTCACAGATTCCTTGGTTTGCCGATTATGCCAATTACTTGGTCGGCGGTATATTACCTCCTGATTTGTCCTACCAACAAAAGAAAAGGTTCCTCCATGATGTTAAATTCTACTTTTGGGATGATCCTTTCTTGTTTCGTGAATGCTCAGATGGTCTTTTCCGCAAATGTGTCCCTGAGTGGGAGGTGAAAGGAATTCTGAATTGATGTCATAACTCACCTTATGGAGGGCATCATGGCCCCTCGAGAACTGTGGCAAAGCTCTATGAGTCGGGTTCGTTTGGCCCACAATGTTTAAGGACGCACAATCTTTCATCATGTCATGTGACGCTTGCCAGAGGACCGACAACATTTCGAGACGGCATGAGATGCCCCAAACAGGTATTCTAGAAGTTGAAATCTTTGATGTTTGGGTTATTGATTTTATGGGACCGTTCCCATCTTCTAATGGGAACTGCTACATCTTGGTTGCGGTCGATTGTGGGTTGATGTCGTGGCATCTCCTACTAATGACTCTAAGGTAGTGATGGCTTTGTTCAAGAAAATCATATTCCCACGGTTTGGGGTCCCACGAGCCGTGATAAGTGATGGAGGCTCCCATTTTCATGAACGACATTTGGATACCCTCTTGAAGAAATATGGAGTTTACCACCGTACTGGGTTAGCGTACCATCCTCAAACGAGTGGGCAAGCAGAGGTCTCAAATCGCGAAGTTAAGTCCATTCTTGAGAAGGTAGTTGCAAGGTCTAGGAAGGATTGGAGTACGAAGTTGGATGACACACTTTGGGCCTACAGAACCGCATTCAAGACACCCATTGGTACTTCACCGTATAGGCTCGTGTATGGGAAAGCATGCCACCTCCCCGTTGAATTAGAATATAAGGCTTTTTGGGCGATCAAAGAGCTTAATATGGATCAAAAGCTTGCAGGGGAGAAACGACTTCTACAACTCAATGAACTTGATGAGTTTCGATTGTTGGCCTATGATAGGGCACGAGTATATAAGGAGAAAACGAAGAAGTCCGCAAGCACCACTTCCTTGGCAAACATCACAAACGAAAAATCTAAGGGAAAGGCTTACCGGGCACCGCCCGGCGGGTCGGGCGGCGGCGAGCGAGCACGTTTTTTTTCCCTCATTAAACCCCGAATTTTTTTTCCTCCCTCACAACTCATTCATCTTCTTCCTCTCACTCTTTCTCTCTCCTCAAAACCAAACCCCAAACCCTACCACCATTTTTTCTCTAAACTCCATCTTCACAACCCCAACTCTCAATTTTTTTCCACACATCTTCATCTTCCATTCATCTTTTTCACTTTCCCCACTCCAATTATCCTCTTCCTCCTCTAAATCTTTCACTTTCTCTCTCCATCTTTCTTGGGTTTATTGAGTAAAGGTTTGAATTTTGTGATGATTCTTGCTAGTTTTGCCTTGTAATTTGTGTTCCTACACTCAATTATGCCATATAAGAAGTTTTTAATCGGATTTTTGTTAAGTTTCTAACATTGTCCACCATTTTGTTTCTTCAAGGTTTCTCATCTTCTTCAATGGCGGCTCGTCGTGGTGCACGTGGACACGGAAATCCTGCAATTGAGGCAGACACTACATTCCCCCACATCATCTTCAAAGATGAAGAACAACGGGTAAGATTCCAAAAACTTAAACATCGCATGATTTCTCCTACTAGATTTGTTAGCCGGGATCTCTTGCATGCTTTTGGTATCACTGAAATCACCCGAACCTTGTTTGCGGGGATTGGTATTGGGGCATTTTTTACACTATATCATGGAACCTATGCCAATATCACACTTGAATTCTTAAGCTCCCTTGAAATCCGTAAACATTCATCCCATGATCACGTCATGTATTTTAGGATTGCCAATGCGGACCGTAAACTGACTCTTAGGCAATTTGCCCAACTGTTTGGGATGACTGTTAGGGGAAATAGAAAGAAACCCGAAACCATGTTTTTGGGTTCTTTTGGCAAGCTTTGATAGGAGTTAGACCCCCCAATTGCCAACATCTGCAGATTAAGCTTGTTCACAATCCGAGCATCCGATTCCTCCTAAAAACAATTGGGGGTACTATTTTTGGGAGGTGGGAACCCAATACAACCCGGACTCAGGAACTCACTGCTCTGGTGACATACCTATGGCCTGCTACCATGAAAATGCAGTTCGATCTTACCTATGCCTTTATGCACCAAATCCACAAAATTTCCACCACTTACCCCACTTTTGAGGAGGATGACAGTGTCTGGACAACTGTGCCTATAGTTATTGGGGGGCTAGTCACCCACATTGCCTGCCATTTCGGTTATGTTTAAAATCGGAACAATGTAGTTCCGGGGGCCACCTACCTTGATCTTGACCATTTTCTTTCGGCCCGATACTTTACTCCTAGTGGTCGGCAGTTTAGGTGGCTGATTGCCAATCGAAAATCTATACTCCTCCCTAATCCTGACTTGATCCAATTACCTATAGGGGATGACTACTCTGATGACGATGTACCACCCACCTACCTTCTCCCTGTAGGTGATGAGACAAACCCTCCTCGATCGCTCCAAGCACTCCGAGCCTCCTCGCACCTACCGTAGGCATGAGCCTTCCCCATCCATCCCTTCCTCTTCTTCCCACCCTCCTCCCCCTACTGCTGATTTTGAGGGTATGATGAATGTTCTGCAACGTATGGAACTGAATATGACTGCTAACACTCAGGCTATTGAGCGTCTCGACCGCCGTGTGGACACCATTTACACCGACCAGCATCTAGCTATCCTATGTATGATGAGTATTACGGGCTCTAACAATAGCTCAGGTTGGGCCACACACCCAGTTGGTACACTTGGAACCCCACCTATGGTGGTGGTCCTGGGGGGAGTGGCGCCGGTACTAGTACTCATGCTGGTGATGAGGATGATGATGATGATGATGACACTATGGACGACTGAGGTCCATGTTCCTTCTCTTCCCCTTGTTGCAATGCGGACATTGCCAAGTTCACCTTGGGGGAGGATGTCTCGTGTGTATATGGTATTTTTCTCTCACTCTTTAGGTAGTTTAATGCTTTCATAGTTTAGTTCAGCATAGCTAGTTAATTTTCTCCGTTTTTTTTAGTTATCTAAAAAAAGATCAAAAAAATACGAGTTTACTAGAAAATCAGAGTCAAGTTGAATAGTTGTTTCCCTGTGCCCCGTATAATCATATTTGTGTTTTGACTTTGGATTGTTGATGGGCATGAAACAATGATTGATCACCATAGCATGACATTTTTGTACTTTGATCTATGATAAGAATCATAATTGTGGCACTCTATATGTCCTACAAGCATGTTTGGGTTTAACTGTGAGCTTCTGTGCTTTAAAACTGCATATATTCCAGTTTTTCTTTTCATGAGTGTATGTCCACTTCTCTGAGGGATGCTAGAACTTGTATTTTCTCTCCATTGATGCATTGACTATATGATGGCTAAACAAAAATGATTATGACTCTCTTAGGAAATTGCACCATAAGACCAAATGGCCTTTCCCGCATTTATTTCCCCTAGTTAACCACTCTGAGCTGAGCCTATTTCTTTTGATAACCACGCTATGAGCTCCTCATTTTCCAAAAATACATCTCTTTACCTTTGGTTGTGAATTATTTAGGAAATGTATGTTGGTTGACATTTGATGGATGAAATTGGTTGTTGGTGTAATCGAAAAAAAAAAGAGAAAAATTTGTGTGCATGGAAAAAGGACTCCGCATTATTATTTTCGAGTCCTAAGTGTTGATTCTCCTCTATCCTTATTAGCTAGTAGCTAAAGTAGAAAACTTTTGAAGATGAGACAAGTAAAGCTTTCAAAGAAAAATACAAAAAAGAGAAAAAATTGAAAAACATCGAGTTGGAAGTCTTTGCTTGGATTATATGAAAGGAGAAAGGAGATGAAGGAAAAGCAAAATTAGTTATAGTTGTGTTGAAATTTAATATAATGTGTGGATTGTTTCATCAAAGTTGTAGTAATACTTCACTTCCTTGAGCACCACATTTCCAAATATATACCACACCTACTACCATGAGCCCCATTACAACCTTCAATGAGTCATATGATTTGTTTGCATGTATAGTTACCTAATGTGGATAGATGACACAAGCCTATGGACTAACTTGGTGAAGTTTGGCAATTGAGTGTTATTAATCATCCTTCCAACACACGAGTGTGAGAGTTGGGATGGGCACTTGGGGTTAGTTAAAAGCAGTCATTTTAATTGCTTCGAGAGTGTTCTACAAATGAGTGGAGAGTCCCCTTGTGAGATCCTTCTCATTGATTTGTAGTGCATGTCTAGTGGCCTCTTTTGATTCTTATCCCTGATTGGTGTTTATCTGTTGAGCTTTACAGATTGTGATTTGTGGTGTGCTTGGATTCGATCTATAGTCACCTAAATGTTTTTTGGAACGATTTTATGTTGGGGTGAAACGACTATTACTTCCTTGAACTCTTGATCTTCAGACAGGTTTTTGCTTAGGGACAAGCAAAAGTCTAGCTTGGGGGAGTTTGATGTGTCTATTTTATATAGAGTTTTTACCCCCGTCCCTCATTGATTATTGATCTTAATTGCGCTCTTCGGAGCCATTTTTAGTACTAATGTGTTTCTTGTAGTGTGTTTGTAGTTTCAGGATGATTATTGTAGGAATTAGCATGTTTGATGCATTTCCTACTCATTTATACCACTACAAGAGATGATGCACTTTTGAGAGCTCGAGCATTTTACTTGGGTTAGATTCTACGATATAAGAGCTTTCCAACAAGTGGTCACTTGTTTAATTCCGACAAATAACGCAAAAGTTACAACACTTTGAAGATTGGAATTTAGGTGTCAAAAACCTGAAGACCGCCCGGTCGGGCGATATTCGCCCCAGCCAGTCGAGCGACTTTGCCTTAGCCACATTTTGAGTTCGAAAAGAAAGGAAGCAAAACTCCTCGCGGGCCCGACCGGGCGACATCTGCTTGGGTTGGTCGGGCGAGGCGAGTCCACATGGGGAGAAGCAGCTGAAGGACGCCCGGTCGGGCGTGACGATCAACTGTAGCACCTGGCAACCGCCCGGTCGGGCAGATTCCGCCCGGGTAGGTCGGGCGGGTCGGTTTTTTAATGATTTCGAAGCGCGTGTTGCGCTGACTCTTATTTTCATATAAATACTTATCCTTTTAGGGTTGAAAAACAACGTTTTTACATTATAGTTTCAGCTTTAGTTTTTCTAAGCATATTTTAATTACTCAAGAACCCTAGTATTACTCTTTGGCATTTTTACATTGGATTTTCAATAGAAGTTTGGATTTGGCAAGATTGGTTCTACATTGGTATTTCTTCTCTTCTCTTGTTATTCTTATTCAACTTTGATTATTAATTCACCATGTTTACTTGTTTCATCATGAGTATGTTTTCCCCAATTATGATTGAGTAGTTTATTTCTAGGGTTAAGGGGATCCATGAATATTTATGAAGGGATGTTTATAAAGTATTGATTTTTGATGATGTATGTTGATTCCTATTGAATGTATTATCTCTATTCAATCCGATTTGGCCAGATTTAATTGTTATAGTATTGCAATATTAGGTTATGCGCCGAGAGGTATAAACTTGATATTAAGGCTAGTTTCAATAGGTAGAGTTGGTATTAATAAATTGCGAGAGTCTGTTAATATCATTCTATGGTTAATTTCGACTCGAGAGAGGAAATCAACCTGTTTGACTGCGTTATTCATTATTGATTGTTGTGTTTCATCCTGGAATATTGTTCATTGGTGAACCTACGCCCTAGACTCTTTATTATTGATATTCTTGATATAGTTATTGTCTAGTTTAGTATAATTACAAACAAACACTCGTTCCTTATAATCTAGATTTGATCGACAATTAGGAAAACAACACTGTTTTCCCTGTGGATTCGACCCTACTTCCCTGACTACTATTTGTTAGAGGATTTTAGGATTACTTTTGATTAGGTGATACGACTTTAGCCTGTCAACATACTATGGTATTAGTTGGCGCGGCCTAACGGAAGAGCAATCTAAAGAATCAATCCAAAATTGTGTTTTGAAATGATATTCTAAAGCCCAATTAATTGTTAATGATGATTAATTGTATTTAAGCCCATAAAATGTTTTAAGTCCATTTAAGACCCTAATTAAATATTTATTATTTTAATAAATATTTTTTATAAATATTTTTATTATCTTTGATAAATATGTTAAATATAAATCAGGTTTTACATCCGTAAAATTCAATCTCCGGATTTTAGGGATAGAAAATTATCTTCAAAAGACGCGTAGAATCAAAAACTAAATATGCTGGAATATGCGCCGGATGCGGCGACTGCACTCAGCGCGCCACGTGCGTCCAACGCATTGGCCAGAACGCGTCAGGCGAGCCAATGAGCGCCTGACACGTGGATTTGTGACAAACACATAGTCCTGCGTCTGACGCAAGTCCTGCGTGAGACGCAAATTTCTTTATTATCTTTTCAAAAACGCGTTTACACATGTTAAAATCGATTGGGCGACCACGCCGGCGCGCCAATCGTGCTCGACGCGTGGCTTTGCACCTGCCACGTCGGATCGCGCTTGGCGCACAAGGCGCGTGCGGCCGCACGCCCCTTTTGTCTATAAATACTGTGATTTCCCGAATTACTGACGGCTTTTCATTATTATTTTACGAACAAAAAATTCCTTACGAATACTTCCGAATACTATTACGAATCTCTAAATACTTCAATCCTTTCAAATCAATTTCAACTATTGATCATACGGCGTTCCTGGTTCCATGATTGCTCCGCCTAAAGATCGTCGCGCTCTTCAATCTAAGCTGCATAGGTATAATTCCTGATGGTCCTTGAATAAATTCCTATTTAGTGCCTTGAAGTTACTAACAATTTATTTGATGATGTAGATTTATAAGTAATAATTGTTCTACTGTATATTCTAACCCCTTTTCTATACTTTATTTTATATTCATATTATTATTATTCATGCCTTTGTATATTATATGCTTGCCTGACTATTCTATTCATATTATATGATAGTTCTGTTTTATTGCTTTTATCACCCACATGTTATTTTTGCTAATCAAGACCTAGAAGAACTGTTTTAACATTAATCGATTAATTTGGACAACCCGTTAGGTTCCCCGTAAATTGATTGCATAATAACATATCACTAATAATTAGTCTTTTTTATGTGTTTCCTAGAACCAACCTAGACTAAATATGTAACACCCCCAAATTTCTCTCTTTCTAAAAACATATTTTAATATAAAACTCTTGAGAAATTGAGAGTGTTACCGCCACGTGATAACGTTAAAGGCTTTAATACTAACTACTAACCGAACTTGAAACTAATGCAACTGAAATAACTTAAATAACTCCTCTTTATTAATATATATAAACTTTATTGTACAACTATGACGACAATAATAAAAATAAAGAAAATAAAATAACAACTCCTCGACTAGTTATGATTCCTCACTAGCTCCCCCATATGAAGTATGCATCATATCAACCTATAAATTCCCGCTCGCCAAAATAGGGTCATCACAAGGACAAAGCCATAAAACAAAACAAAATAAATTTAAAAAGCGTGTCGAAAAAAATACCGAAAGTACATGTATATGCGGAAAATTAAACACTTTATTTTATTAAACACTTTATTTAATAAAACATTCAAAACCTTTAACTTTCATAAACCTTCTTTGGATACTTCTAATACTTATATACTATAATATATATAACTTTAATAAAAATCATTTTTGCCTAGGTACCTTTCCTAAAGTGTACACACCCCCTAAGTTTAGTATTTCTTACCGAGTCTATTACGAGGGGTTACTACCTTGTCCACATGACTTATACAAAAAGTACATGGGTAAATAATATAATGGCTACCGTTCTTGCTAATAAATAACAAGTCGTTGCCCTGGGTAAATAATATAATGGCTACCGTTCTTGCTAAGATAACAAGCCGTTGCCACTTTATAATTGTGATCATAAAAGATCATAAATCTAATAAAAATCCTTCGGAAATAATCCTCCTTTAAACGTAATAGTAATACTTATAAACTTAGCCATATAAAGGCATAATAAATAACTTGTTCATAAAATAATTTTGAAAACTCTTGATAATAAACATAAAACCATATTAAAGTTGGTTTTGCCAATCACGTTGCTCATGAGTATTCTCATGCTAGTGTATGATATTAAAGTATGAAACTTTAAACAAAGTATGTGATAACGTTTGTTAAAACAATCGTACAACTAATAACATCGTCTACGCCAAGATTACTTTCGAACACATTATAAAAACATAGATATTTGACTATGTTCAACTAAAAATCATGTTGTTCATATTAAACTAAAAAAATACGCACTTCAATCTATAATATTTTTCTAAAAACATCATACTATGTTTACAAAACAACTATTAAAGATCTACACATACACGCACCTTAAAAATTAGAAGACTACTAATGGAGAAAGAGAAAGGGTAGGCTAAGAGGGAGAGAGTTTAAACTTGAGAAAAGAAATGTATTTATCAAATTTGGTGTGAAGAATATGATGGGTGGAGACCCCTTATGTATACTAGTTGGATAGGTAGAGTCGTACTAGGACTCAAAAACTAAGAGATGAATTTAAGAGAAAAGATAAACAAATCTAGCTAAGATCTAACAAATTTTTACGATCATCCAACTAAGATTCGAAAAGATAAAATTATCCCATAATACATAATTTTAGAAGCTAAAATAATTAAAAAGATAAACAAAAAGGAAAAGTAACCAAAAACTTTGCTAATAAGCATCTAACTCACTTACGTGAGTTGTTAAGCTGGAATTTTTTTTTTCTTTTCTTTTTGTTAATCTTTTAGAAATTCCTTAAAACATTTTTTTTTTGATTTTATTTTTAACAAAACTACTTGGATTTTAAATTAGTAAACTTAGGCCCAAAATCCCTTTGGACTAGAATTTATTTTAAATACTCAAAATCTTTTATAAAAGTCTCTTTTAAAAACCTTTTTAAAAAAATATAGATATTAACTTACTAAAAAATACAGATTACAGACTAACCCCTTAAAAGAAGTTTCGTCCTCGAAACTTGAAGCAAGTAAGTAAGCAATAAAGCAAGTAATTCCCATATACCAAAAAAAAAATTCCGTAAAAATAAGTTAAGCTTACTTAATAAGTCAAAATTAGGTCAAAAATAAGCATTTTAAGTTAAAAGCGCAAAACTCTATCGCATTCTACCCCTCTTAAAAGGAGTTACGCCCGTAACTCGCTAAGACTTAAAACTTAACATAAAAATTATTTACCAACTTTGTAATACAAACAATATAAGAGTCATTGCTGGAAATGGAATAACAAAATTACTAGATAGATAATACTTTCGTAAATATTTTTTTAGCTTTGAAAATTAACCTCTTTTTCAAGGTATTAATAATAGAAATATTTGCCTTCAATAATAGATCAACATAATAAAGAAAATATTTAACTAAGTCAACAAGGGTAGTTTATGACAAACTGAAAAGTTTATAAAATTTGAATAGGAAAATTTTCCAAAATTAATAAAGAACTAATATTGATACTAAAACAAGTGTTGCTGAAAAACAACTTGAGGTGAATGGTAATATATTAAAAAAATGTTATAATATAGTGAGTAAATTATAAAACCTTTCGTAAGCTTTACTTGAAAATGCCATAATCAAACATGCCTTTTCTTTTATAAAATAAAAAAAAATTGCTTTCTCCTCAAAAAGCTTCACAAAACTCATGAAGAACTCATAATGAATATCAACAAAATAACGTTGATCATACTTTATTACAAATCGAAAGAAATCATTTCATATGCTAAACTTGTTAACATAATAACAAAACACATACTTCAAGAAAAGCAGTCTTCCTTACTTAGGACCTCAAAACTAGAACTCCTCGAAAATCATCTTAAAATTTTCCTTGAAATACCATAATCAATATTCTCTCAAAATAGACAGTAGTTAACTAGGGCTTTAGACAATAAATAAACAACATTGCTTGAAATTCATATAATATTCATTTCAATAAAATTAACTCCTTCACATAAAATATACTCATTGGCAACTTTGGGGTTTAAATGGCTTGTCACTTACGCTAAAAGTGACCGTGATTCCTACGAAAATGATTAGTGTATATAGTTTCCTTTGTTCTACTTTAAGTATGTTTTTTTGGTCAATTTTGTCTTGTTATCTTCATTGTGTCATTTCTTTCCCTCTTATTTCTCTTTGCTCTTTGCTTGAGGAGTGAGATTTATCTCGCTCCTATGGTAGTATTAAGGCTACTTTACATTGTTTATTTCCAATTTTAGTTCACTTTTCCTTAATTTCACCTCTTCTATTATCTAACTCTCTCTTAGCATATATATACATGTATTTGCATCCCATCCCCCTACTCTTCCATTTGATCTTTGATGTGTAGGGAATTCAAGTTCCTACAAGCTTAGAGGGGAATAAAAAGGAAAGCAAAAAGGAAGAAGCTTGTCATGGAAGCCCAAAGCTCGCCCGAGCCCGCAGCTCCGTCCGAGCTCAAAGAAGCCCGCCCCGGTGCTTAAGCACCCAAACTTACCGCCTCGCTCCCCAGGCACTTTTTCGCAATTCTTTTACTTTTGGACATTTTTAATTGGGGGAGGTATAAAAATTCCCGTACCCTAATTTTGAAAAGAATCCAGATTTTTAGAAACCTAAGCTTAGCTACCTAGTGTAGGGGAGAGAAAACTTGGCTCAAGTGGTGTAATTTGAAGATTGAAATTCCCGTTCCTACAAACTTGGCTTAAAATTTTCCTTGAAATACCATAATCAATATTCTCTCAAAATAGACAGTAGTTAACTAGGGCTTTAGACAATAAATAAACAACATTGCTTGAAATTCATATAATATTCATTTCAATAAAATTAACTCCTTCACATAAAATATACTCAATGCTTAAATCCATAAGACAAAAAAATACAACTACTCTTTCTAAAATCAATTACCTTGATCGACTAGTTTATTCCCTTTTCTCCTTTATTAAGCTCCCGATTTTTTTTTTCCAAAAGTATATTTCTTCCACTATTAGAAACTTAGAGTCACTTAGCTCTTTTAATAATTAATACACCCAATCCTTTATAACTCGTTGTAACAAACATCAAGCAAGAGTTTAAGACTACTCCCAAAAATAATACTTCTCTGACACTTACTAATACCCCTTAGGATATATTTAGAGAGTTCTAATATCTTACTTCCACCTTTTAAAACAAAAAAAAAAAAAAGATCTAAAGGAACCTATTAAAAATTCAAATATGGTCTTTCGTACTTTCTTTGCTTAATTATAACAACGATAACTCCTTTAAATATATTTGCAATTCAAGATAGGGTAAGATTCCTTAATTAAATCAAACTTCAAATATGATCTCTCATATACCTATAAGGTCCTCATAATATCCCCTTATTTTGCCACCTTTTTAAGGTTGTAGCTATATCATTGCTATAATGGTGTTGACTTTATCCATAAACAAAATATATAACTTATCTAAATCATGATAATTTGCCCAAACGAGTATAGATCATTGATCTCCTACTTCTACTTTCCACAAATCATAAATTTTCCCTTTCTTACTCATGTCACTATATATTAAAGATCACCCAACTGAATAAAACTTCAAACTACTATTTCACGATCCTTAGCACATATAATAATGTATTTTCTTCTTCACTCCTACTAAAAAAAATTAACTGCTAAACTTCTTTCCTTCAAAGGAATAAATCAAGACACTCTTCACCTTTAATGAATCTAAAATAGTCAACTTGGCTTACTTTGAAGTCATAGGTTCTTGTAACACTTATAAATCAACAAAACAAACATATAAACTACTTTGCATGAATTAGATCACATGCATACATGTCATATAAGACGTTAAATAATCAAATTCATCTCGTAGAAAATATCCGTGCCAAAAAAAATGCCTCAAAAGATAGTAATATCACAACTTGCAAGGAGCTTCTTAATAATATGCCATGAAAGACAGAATAATAACTCAATTCTTATAAAAAAAATATAATAAACTCTTTCTTTTGCTTATGAAAAATACAAAGATTTGTCATATTAACTTGACAATAAGTCACACTTCCTTGAGATATATATATAAAAAAAAAATCATATTTCTAATATAACAATGAATAACTAAATAATTCATATAAAAAAAATTCAATACTTCATAAAAAAAAATTCATCTTTATAATTCGGAAAAATATATATAGATATATAAGTAAAATACAAATTACATGTTGACATAATAGTCAGAATAGAAATAAAATTTTAACTGTAATCTGAAATGAATAAAAAAAAATTCAAAATTCCAAAAAAAAAAAGTTCGCTTGAAATTTTTAAAAGTACGTATATAAGTATATGATTAAAAATTATTTATTTGAGTACTAGGTTCATGACAAAGAATAGTCGGGCCAATGAATTTCCCAGAAAGAGTTGGTTATACGCAACGTTGGTGAGAGCCCAAGTCTTTCCTTGCTAAAAACATTGCCAACCCAACTTATCCAAATCAATCGTTTTTCCTCAAATAATAAAATAGATTTTTATGCATATTTAATATAAATATGAAAAGAATGCGAAACTCTCTAACCTATATGCCCATCCTTAAGTCTACCCATTAATTTTAAATTCCGCTCATATCCCTAGGCTTTTAAATCGATACCACTTTGTAACACCCCCAAATTTCTCTCTTTCTAAAAACATATTTTAATATAAAATCTTGAGAAATTGAGAGTGTTACCGCCACGTGATAACGTTAAAGGCTTTAATACTAACTACTAACCGAACTTGAAACTAATGCAAAATGGGAAATAACTTAAATAACTCCTCTTTATTAATATATATAAACTTTATTGTACAACTATGACGACAATAATAAAAATAAAGAAAATAAAATAACAACGCTCGACTAGTTATGATTCCTCACTAGCTCCCCCATACGAAGTATGCATCATATCAACCTTGGTAAATTCCGCTCGCCAAAATAGGGTCATCACAGGGACAAAGCCATAAAACAAAACAAAACAAATTTAAAAGCGTGTCAAGAAAAATACGAAGTACATGTATATGCGGAAAATTAAACACTTTATTTTATTAAACACTTTATTTAATAAAACATTCAAAACCTTTAACTTTCATAAATCTTCTTTGGATACTTCTAATACTTATATAATATAAAATATATAACTTTAATAAAAATCTTTTTCCTTGCCTAGGTACCTTTCCTAAAGTGTGCACACCCCCCAATTTTAGTATTCCTTACCGAGCCTATTACGAGGGTTACTACCTTGTCCACATGACTTATACAAAAAGTACATGGGTAAAATAATATAATGGCTACCGTTCTTGCTAATAAATAACAAGTTGTTGCCCTGGGTAAATAATATAAGGGCTACCGTTCTTGCTAAGATAACAAGTCGTTGCCTCTTTATAATTGTGATCATAAAAGATCATAAATCCAATAAAAATCCTTCGAAATAATCCTCCTTTAAACAAAATAGTAATATTTATAAACTTAGTCATATAAAGGCATAATAAATAACTTGTTCATAAAATAATTTTGAAAACTCTTGATAATAAACATAAAACCATAATAAAGTTGGTTTTGCCAATCACGTTGCTCATGAGTATTCTCATGCTAGTGTATGATATTAAAGTATGAAACTTTAAACAAAGTATGTGATAACGTTTGGTAAAACAATCGTACGACTAATAACATCGTCTACGCCAAGATTACTTTCGAACACATTATAAAAACATAGATATTTGACTATGTTCAACTAAAAATCATGTTGTTCATATTAAACTAAAAAAATACGCACTTCAATCTATAATATTTTTCTAAAAACATCATACTATGTTTACAAAACAACTATTAAAGATCTACACATACACGCACCTTAAAATTAAAAGACTACTAATGGAGAAAGAGAAAGGGTAGGCTAAGAGGGAGAGAGAGGTTTAAACTTGAGAAAAGAGATGTATTTCTCAAATTTGTGTGAAGAATATGATGGGTGGAGACCCCTATTTATACTAGTTGGATAGGTAGAGTCGTACTAGGACTCAAAAATTAAAAGATGAATTTAAGAGAAAAGATAAACAAATCTAGCTAAGATCTAACAAATTTTTACGATCATCCAACTAAGATTCGAAAAAGATAAAATTATCCCATAATACATAATTCTAGAAGCTAAAATAATTAAAGATAAACAAAAAGGAAAAGTAACCAAAAACTTTGCTAATAAGCATCTAACTTCACCGACGTGAGTTGTTAAGCTGGAATTTTTTTTCTTTTCTTTTTGTTAATCTTTAAGAATTTCCTTAAAACATTTTTTTTTTTAATTTTTATTTTTAACAAAATACTTGGATTTTAAATTAGTAAACTTAGGCCCAAAATCCCTTTGGACTAGAATTTATTTTAAATACCCAAAATCTTTTATAAAAGCCTCTTTTAAAAACCTTTTTAAAAAATATAGATATTAACTTACTAAAAATACAGAGTATTCCAAAATATTTTTTAGGGTGTATAAAATATTATATGATTATTCTTTGGCATAAAATATGTAATGAATCGATATTTAGTAAAGGCCAAAGAATGGGCAAACGTGGTTCATTATGACCATATTCGTACCCTCACCCCGAACTCTATCTTTGGTTCATTTTGACCATCTATGGAGTCGGGACGGGAAATCTACATTGGATAAGTCCCTAATTTGTACCTATGGTTTCCCATATCCAATTAGGTTTATGAGTCTTCCTTTAAAGACTTGTTGGTGACTTCAAAATATTTTTCAATAAAACCTTTACAATGGGGTAGTCAAATCTAATACGCGCTCACACCGCGTAGGCGAAATAAAAACACGCCTACAATTATTGACACATGTTTTACTAATCTTGAGCATGTGTTGAAACGGTGTCAAGAAACGAATCTCGTCCCGAATTGGGAGAAGTGTCACTTATGGTCGAGGAGGGCATTTTCCTTCGACATAAAGTGTCAAAGAAGCGCATTAAGTTGATCCGAAGAAAGTTTTCGATTATTGAGAAACTTCGCCACCGAACTCCTGATGGGAGTTCGTGGCTTCCTTGGACATGCGGGATTTTAACGGCGTTTTATCAAGAATTTTTCTCAAATAGCCAAACTATTGACGAATCTACTTCAAAAAGATGTAGATTTTGAGTTTGATGAGTCGTGTATTAAAGCTTTTGAGACTTTGAAGAAAGCCCTCACTTCTACCCTTTATAGTGCAAGCTCCGGATTGGAGCTTGCCTTATGAACTAATGTGCGATGTTAGTGACTTTGCAAAGGGTGTTTTTCTTAGGTAACAAAAGGAAGGCTACATGTATGTGATAGCCTATGCAAGTAGGACCTTGGATGATGATGCTCAACGGAATTATGCAACTACTGAGAAAGAGATGTTGGTCGTAGTCTTTGCTTTTGACAAGTTTTGGTCTTACTTGACTTGCAACAAAACTATTGTGTATACGGATCACTCGCGGTCCGTTATAAGAAAGATGCAAAGCCTAGGCTCATTAGATGGGTGCTACTTCTTCAGGAGTTCAACTTTGAGATGAAGGAGAAGAAGGAACGAAAAATTTGGTAGTTGTTCATCTTTCTCGTCTCCTCTGATGAGAAGGTATATGATTCTCGCGGTCCTGTTATAAGAAAGATGTAAAGCCTAAGCTCATTAGATGGGTGCTACTTCTTCAAGAGTTCGACTTTGAGATGAAGGAGAAGAAAATTTTGGTAGTTGATCATCTTTCTCGTCTCCCTCTTGATGAGAAGGTATATGATCCCGAAGAGACCCCATTGAAAAGACTTGCTCTTTTTGCCATCATGAACAATGAGATTCCATGGTTTGCCGACTTCGCAAACTACTTAGCTTGTGGGATGGAACCTCATGGCTTCAACTCTCAACAAAGGAAGCGGTTTTTCAAGAAGGCTTCAATGTTCTATTGGGATGACCTCTATTGTTTAAGAAGTGCGTCGACGGTGTTTTTAGTTAATGTGTACCTAATCACGAGATCACCTCTGTTGAATCATTGCCATACTTTGGCTTGTGGAGGGCATGGTGGAGCAAGCAAAACAACTTGATAAGGTGCTCCAAAGTGGTAAGTTTTGGCCTTCCATGCAAAAAGATGCTCGTGAGTTTGTTTTGAGTCGTGATAGGTGTCAAAGAAGTGGTGGAATTACTAAAAGAAATGAGATACCTCAACAAAACATTCTAGAGGCCGAGCCCTTCGATGAATAGGAGTGGATTTTATAGGTCCTTTTGTTCCATCTTTGGGTAATATGTACATACTTGTGGCGGTTGAAAATGTCACTAAGTGGGTCAAGCCATCGCCTCCCCCACCAATGACCACAAAGTTATCACCAAACTTCTTAAAAATATCATCCTACCAAGGTTTGGAGTGCCCCGTGTTTTGATCGTTGATGGCGGTTCACACTTTGCCAAGAAGCAATTGGAGGCGCTTTTGAAGAAATATGGGGTGAAGAACCTAATATCAACTATCACATTTCCCCTCAATTTATATTTTCTCTCTTCTATGCCAACCCTCGTTTCTCTTTCCTATGCCCCTCTCCTCTACCAACTCTCATTTCACTCTCCTCTATCCCTCCCATTTATCTCTCCTCTACCCCTTCCATTTCTCTCCTCCTCCACACCGCCATTTCCCTCTCCTCCACCCAACTTCCATTTCTCTCTCTTGTTGTTGTATATAATCAAATCAAAACCTAAAGCCTACTTCTCTTTTTTTTTTTAAACACCAAAACCATCAATATTTGTTAGCTCAATTGTTGCTAATTTCGTGAAATTGAGCTAAAGTAGGACAAATTAGATTTGAATGCGGTCATTTTCGAACATTTGAAGCTTTCAACCGACGTCCTTTTTCGTGACTTATTCAATTTTGATGATGAGAGTTTGATGATGCTTAGTTTAGTTTCTCCTCTTAAGCGGCGACATTGTTGCATCAAAGTCAAGTAATTATTTTCTTAATTCTCAATGCTCATTGTTTCCCTCTATCAATGAGTCTAAACTCTAATGTATCTCTTATTATGAGTTATGATTTTCGTGTAGTTAGTTACAAAATTCCTAGTAATATATGTTTTGGGTAATTAGTTATAGTTTTCCGGTAATTAATTATCGCTTTCAGTAAATAGTTATGCAACTTGGGTAAATAGTTATATTTGTAAGGTTAATAGTTAGGTTTTTAGTTATTAGTAATTGTTTACACGTTATTAGTTATAGTTTTCATGTTATTAGTCATAGTTAAGGTTCGGATTAATAGTTATATTCATCGGGTTAGTAGTTATGTTTTTTAGTTATTAGTAATTATTTACACGTTATTAGTTATAGTTTTTATGTTATTAATTATACTTTTCGAGATAAAATACCCTCCGTTTTTAAGTAACATTCGACTTTTCACACTTGACGGAACTCAACCCACAATATCTCTAATTTTATAAATGTAAAAATTATAAGAAATACATATTTGGAAAGTTTATATCAAGACGAATCCAACAAGATATCACATGACTATATTTTTCTTTATATATAAATAACAATTGACGGCAAAATGACTTGAATTAAAAAACCCTAAAGCCAACAGTTACATCTAAAAAAGAACAAGGGAGTATGATTTTTGGTTGATAATAAGTAGCTAATGTTGTGCTTGTTATTTGTTATGGTTTTCGTGTTAATAGTTATCGCTTTGGATTGTCGCTTATAGGTTTAAATAAAAAGTTATTGTTTTATATTATGATTATGGTGGTTCGGTTGATGTTATGATTTTGCTTTGATAATTATAGTTTATTGGTCAATAGTTATGAGTTTTAATTTATTAGTTAATGTAATTTCATTAAAAGTTATTCTCAGAAAAGATAGTTGCACATTTTTTGCATTTTTTATAATTTAGTTAAATTACACTACTGGACCATAATCAAACGCGTGTGAATCATCACGCCTCACATTAGTCTTAACGTGAAACGGTCTTTTCGTATACTTGTTCTAAATATATATACTTTCACCAATGGATTTGAATATTTGATTAAAAGCGTCCGTAATTTTTATCACCGCCCGTATTTCAATTGAAGTAAGAGTAAGCTTCAACTAGTATAAGTTGCGCATTCTCTCTCTAATCTCCCAAACCCTAACCCTAAAACACACAACCTCGGCGCCCACCGCAGCTCGCCGCGTGGGCCGGCTAAGCGCCGCGCGCCGTTCCCTGCTGTTGCGGCGACCCGCACGCAATAGTTTCGTTTCGTCTGTCATCTTAGGTTCCCCTCCCCGTCCCCGATTTTGCGTCGGGCTTGCGTCGTCACCCTCCCCTCCCCGTGTCTCCTCCTTCGCGTCCCTCTCGTCCTTGTCTCCCTCCTTCGTATCCTTCTCCTCCGTCGCCCTCTCCCCCGCGTCTCCCTTGTTCGTCACCCATCTCCCCGCGTCTCCCCCGTTTGTGACTCCCCTTCCCCTTCCCGTTAATCCCTCGTTCGTCCCCTATTTCAGTGTCTCCCCTTCCCCGGTTTTCACTATTAGGTGTTTCATGGTCTCTCCTTCCCCTTCCCCATTTGTCCCTATTTCGGTTTGTTCGTGTCTCCCCTTCCTCGGTTTTTCCCCGTTAGGTGTTTCATGTCTCCCCTTCCCCGTTCCCGATTCTGGGTGTTAGTTGTTGTTGGTTTTTGTGGTTTGTTTTGGTTTTTGTTTTCGTGGCTTAGGTTTGGTCCGGCTCACCTAAGAAGCGCGGCCGTTGGAAGGCTTTTCGCAATTCACCGTTCGTCGAGTGAAGACTCGTAATCGAAGGTTGTTTTCGATTATGAGGATCAATCCTTCGCCTTGTTTTCGATTATGTGTTCCGGTTTAGTCTTAGTTTAATCGTATCCAAATCCAATTATCCTTGCAATGTTGGTTATGGTTGCGCAAGGTAGTTTGTAGTAGTACTAGGTGGGGAATAGAAGGATCTTAGTTTCCTATGACGAGGGATGATTTAGGAAATCCGATCTACAAGGTAGTTGCTCCTATAGTTTGCCTTTGTTTGATTCAAATAGCTTTAGGAGTTCGAGTATTGGGTAAGATGAGAGAGGCGTTCTCATTCTCGGGATAGGAATTATGTCTATTGTTGCTCGATCTTCCGGTTTCGAGATTACGGGGGCCTGGATCTTCGGATCCTGAGAATGGACGAATTCAATCAACCGAATTCGTCCCAAGTTCGTGTGATGACTATCATCACACATCAAAAATGAATCTTGCGGGATGCCCTCCAATTTGATTTTGGGCAAGTTCCGACCTCTACGTATTTTGAGTTTCAACCTTACTGGGCAAAACTCCGTACCCTCAAAGCAGGGTCGAAGTCACCAAAGCATGTGGCTTCTTTGGTAGTTTAATTAGTAGAATCCCGTAAAAGAAATTTATGCTCAAGGACCTTGGGATTTATCGTCTTGTGAACAAAGGGTTCAACAAGATGTAAATGCAAAGAATCTATCTCTAAAGATCATCCGAGTTCAACATCTCAACAGGTTCTCTCTCATTATACTAGGTATTTTTAGACAAGACATATTACCCAAACCTACCAAAAACAGCCCAAGATAAGGTTTATTTGGATCGGATCAACAATAAATTGGTTTATCTTAATAGGGTATGTAAGAGCAAATGAAGCTCGTAGTATTGCTTTGTTTGTTTGTTTGTTTGTTTGTTTTTTATGTTTCATGTTTAGTTGTAATAGTTTTAGGATGTAATTCCGTCTTCTAATTAATGCAAATTTTTGCAATGTCAAAAAAAAAAAGTTGAGGATTCCAAATGGAACATGGAATTGTCCTCTATAACTTAAAATATAGGTTACACGAGTTCACATGACAGCTAAAATAAAGTTCGGGTAAGAAACTAGGTCAAATAGATTCAAGTGACAAAAAACATACCGGAAAATCATAAAATGCACCACAAACATATAAGCCAGTGAGATACCACTCTATTGCCCACAAACACACAGCCACTGAGAGAAGTATATCATTGCTGATGGCTGCTGAATCACAAGTCGAAAGATATGGGTTGCTTGATTTTTCTCTCCCCCTCTATTGTGTGCAGCTGTTAACTCTCTCCCATGGTTTTAAATGTCAGATATGATCATGATTGCGGAAACAGTCTCAAAACCACTTCCACACAAAGTGCATGGTTTATGGTCGTTGCAGCCTTTAATCCCGGTCACAGTAAGCTCAAAAAATTTACAATGCAGTTGTGATGCTGTGTTATGACCGAGATTTAACACCATGCTCTCCGCTCTCTCTTTTATGCAGCTGTTTCGAGACTATGCTCTTCTTTTTGCTGAACACAGTTTAGAGAGTAAGAAAAGAATAAACACAGCAAGTATGGTAAAAGAGGACCATAAGTTCAACAAGACTATAATAAATACAAGACCTAGTAGTAGGAGGCTAGTAGCAAATTGAGCCAAAGGTTAAGATATATTGCCTTACGCATCCCAAAGAGTCATAAACTTCATACAGAACGTCTGAACAAGCTTGACACTGTACTGTGCAAACACAAAAGTCCCTGTTCGAAAGCTGATAATGGGTAAACTTAATCAGATTGCCCTCAAGTGTTGTGTCTATTCTCATAAACGTTATGACATTATCCACGTTACACATAAGATGAGCTATACAAATAAGAAATTGTTTCCACAATTACTCGGGCTTCCCAAAGAGCAAAGTAGCCAATATGGAAAAAGTATTGTCCCAACGAACAGGACATTACAATATCTGCAGCTTCCAAGTTCCAGCTAATAACTTTCATTCAAGAGGATAACAAGAAATAAAATAACAACCACCCAATGTGGATTCCATGCGGTCTACAGATGACAAGGTAGAATACATCTAGAACATAACTATGAGGGAATTTCTCCTTTTTCTTAGGTTAATTACACTGTGAAACATTCACTAGCTCTGTCACAGAGTGGATAGACATTAACATTAGAGATGAGAAGATAGCTCATCAAAGAAAAAGACACATCGGCCACAGCCTCATCGTTAAAACCAAGATAAGCTCAGTCATCCAAATATTATCTAACTCGTCTTTTTCCAAGCCTCCATCCTAGCTAATGCACCAAACTAAATGACTCATCACCTGTATATACTTCAAACCATAATCACCAGGACAAAACCCAAATTGAACATATTGCCACCACTCAGACACACCTAGCGTTCTAAAAGTTCATACTCCCATTGCCAATATGCACTTCAGAAGCCCACTTCAGCAAAGATTTAGACAAATATATGCTTATTTTCTCTATCATTGCCCATCTAACTATGACAAAAAGAAGTACCAAGGCGCTCTTTTTTTCACCTTTAACAATTTCAGTTCCGAGTTCAGACAAGTTCAATTAAGGGCTTTTAAGTTCAGGCCTTAAAAGTTATAAAGGGCTTTTAAGGTCAGACAAGTAATAAGCTCGGTTGTACTAGTTAATTCAGATAAGTTCACTTATCAAAATATACATTAGCCAATAAGCTCAGGGTTATGTTAGCAAATTTCTACTTTCAGCCACCAAATGCCCAAATAAAACTGCAGCAAATTAAGCAAAATATAAAGTTGTGTCTGAAATGCTTAATACTGAATCCAATATAACATGTGTATCAATTGCCTTGGTGAATACCCTACAGCCCTAAGCTTCACTAGTCAAAACCTGAATAATTGGTCCAACACAAGATTAAGCAAAACACGTACAAAAGGGGAGAGGAACGTTCAGCAACTGAATTTGGGTACAACTTCAAAGCTACTTTCCGGTGTGCAGGGAATATCTTATATCAAGTATTCGATGTACTCTTATCCAAGCTATACCTGAAAACTCTGAAGATAATACGAGGAAAACCAACAAATAGAAGTTCTAAGCTGCTTATTTCAAAGATAGGAGGCTCAAGCTCAGTCATCCTTTTCATAATATCAGGCACAAGGGAAACGAAGTCATAAGCAACAGGCAGACAGATTAGCATTTAAGCAACAAGTCTCTGTTTGTTTGAGAGAAATTGCCAGGCCTTCCAATCTCTAACACTTGTCTAGCTTACAGTAAAAATTTAAACGTTCCAAAAGAATTGACAAATATACTAGAATTTAGAAAAAAATAAAAAGAAAAAAATTTATAGCAGTGCCAATATTAGTTACCTAAGTAATTAATTTGGATTTAGGGTTTAATGGTAAGAAAATGGGGGAGGTGCTCCAAAAAAATGCTTGTGGCCATGGAGAGAAACAGAGAGTAGACAATGGGCAAAATCACCCGCAGCAAAATTCACATTTCTATCCTTTATTATACTAGAATTAAATTCCACTGAGAAGAAGGCTTTATATACATATATCTCTCTTCCCATCACCTCTGTTAACCACTTTGAGGTGTAGTATGAGTAGCGACGATTATGTCTTTAGAAAAGCTCATGATTTGTAGTGGAGAGAAGAGTAAAATCATGCATATAAAAAGGACCATTCTGCGTAACACTGCACACAAACTCCATGATCTTTTACCAGAAAACCACTTCAATGGTTTGCAGGCTCAGACAATGACAATATTCATCAACCCAAGGTGACATGAGGTTGCATGTCATAGCATTGCAAAATCCTTGGGAGAATTGATATTGGAGAGCTCCCTATTTTAAGGTCTCCTCAATCCACTAAATAAAATTCTCCCTCCAGATGATCTTCCAATTTGCCTTTTTTTGAAAGTCAAAGTAAGAGAACCGTGATGGTACGATTTCCTTTATCATGTGAGATAATAGACTCGCTTCAATATGTATGTGCAAAAATAACATTGCTGAATGCTGATGGCTGCTAAACCACTAGTGATATGGGTCGCTTGATCTCTCTCTCTCTCTCTCTCTTCATCTTTCTCACTTCCTTTATCTTGTAGAGCTGTGCACTGTCTCTCTTATGGTTTTGAATGTCAGATGTAGTCGCGCTCACGGTAACAGTCGCGAAACCACCTTCGCAGGCAATGCGGGTGGTTTGTGGCTGTCGCAGCCTTATACAGTAAGCTCAAAGACCATGGGGATGTTGTGATGTGACCAAGATTTAATACAATGCTCTCTCCTCTCTTCTATGCGGCTATTTCCATGGACACAAAGTTCTTAAACAAAAACAAAAAAGTAAATAAAGACAGTAAGTATGCAAAAGAGTCCCATAAGTTCAAAAAGACTCCAATAAATGCAAAACGTAATAGTACTAGCAAAGTGATCCAAATGTAAAGATTGATTACCTTACGCATCCCATAGTCTTAAAACTTCATACAAGACGTCTAAACAACAAGCTTGATACCATAAGTCCATACTGTGCAAACACAAAAGGCCAAGTTCAAAAGCTGATAATGGATAAACTTAGCCAGATTGACCTCAAGTGTCGTGTCTATTCTCGTCAGCATACACAATCAGTAGCTGGAAGACTGATTACTGAAGGAGGGAAAGAAGAATATAAAAAGGAACAAACCAAAACCAAAACCAAATCCAACAGATAAAAGCTCAAGTCCAAGTTACATAATGAAAGAGGCTCAGGTTTATCATCATTTTCCTGAAAAACTAATGCCAACAGCAGCAACAAACTACAGCTCGAGAGAGAGAGAGAGAGAGAGAGAGAGCGGACTCTGCTTCCACCAACTGGTGAACATTAAAAAGATTAAAGCTCAGAAGCTTTGCAGCTGCCGACTTTCATTCTAAAAAAACATCACATTCTTAAAAGAAAAAAGTGGAAAATCTTTAAATAAAAAACAAAATCTAAACAACCAGCATGGACCTGCAGCCTGCAACAGTGGGGTCTAGGGGAGACAAGGTAGAGACATTCTTTCAGACCATAGAACACAGCAGATGAGCAAAACCCAGCAAAGATACTTGCAAAAGAGGTTACCTGTGTAGACAGAAAATCAGCAGGTCTCTCATCACAGATGTTTGAAGAAAGGCAACAACTCATACATGAAATGAGAGACCAATGCCTCCACCTTGACATTGGTCTTCATCATCAATCCTCTTTGCTTTTTTGGTGCCTATGCTGTTGACATAAAAATATATATGTACTCTGTACATAAACAAACATAGGGATATCTTCTCTTTCTCTTTTACTTCTATTTATTTTAGCAATTGGCGTAGAGACAGGGTTTCAAGTGAGGATATATTTCAAATGCAGGAGCTGATTTAAAAAACCACTTGCTGCCACTTGAAAGTCTACTGGGTATGAACTGTAATGCATATAAAATGAAGAGAGACATAAAATTGATAGTTGAGATGCACATACAATACCATGGGCAATGACATTCAATTACCTAAGTGGAAGTACTTGCAAACTCCATACCATTCCATTGCTTTCTGACCTTGTACCAAATGACCATCAAAAGTTTCCAACTGTGGGCTCAGACAATGACAACTTAGATCTGCCCTAAATGGCATGGAATTGCATAGGTATAGCATTGCACAATCAAGAGGGTTAATTATACTGGAGAGCTCCCTATTCAAAGGTCTCCTCAATCCAATCAATTAACAAAAGCAGATATACTCCTTTGTCCAAAATTATACTTCGCCTGTTTGCTTTTTAGTTGCACCATTTGACATTTGGGTACTATTCATCAACCAACTTTGACAAGCTTTCTCTCACCATTATATAAGAAAAAATATAGTCAAGTGGGATCATGTTAAATTCGTCTCAATGCAAGGACTCCAAATATCAACTTTTTATAATTTTTACTTATACGCAACTAGAGATATTAACGTCCAAAGAAGCATATTGGAGTATGTGAAAAAGCATAAGGTGCAACTACAAAAATAACAGAGGAAGTATGATTTTCCTCAAGTTAACAACACCAGGTATGCAAATTTAAATGCCACTTTTAGCAAAGAATATTGTTGAAGCCTATTGTCATTTCCATCACTGCCCATCCAACTAACAAAGATCTAAAAGATCACGAATTAATTAAAGGCATATTTTGCTCATGTTGTTTTCCCCAAGCTCTTTTCTCTTCACCTACAAAAGGAGAGATAAGTTGAAATAAGTTCCAATAGGTTCAACCGACAACTACAGTAAGTTCATGTAAGTGAATTTCATGTGTAAAAAGAACACACCCTTAATCTCGAGATAAGGTAACCATACTTTCACCAGTTCTTAAAAAGATCACATCGAGTTTCGAACATATAATTTACAAAATCTACCAGTGTCAAAAATAATAATTAAAAAAAGATCCCCAGCAATACATGTCATAATTAGGTCACAAAGAATGCCAGGCAATAAGAACCCAGTATAAAGTAGGGGTGTTTGCGGTTTGGGTTGGTGCGGTTTGGGATGCAACCCAACCCAAACCGCAAATATACGGTTTGACATTTTCCCAACCCAAACCGCACCGCATTTTTGCCCAAACCAACCCAAACCAAACCACGCAAAACGGTTTGGTGCTGTTTGGTTTGCTGTTTAACCATTTTTTCCTCCGCGACATTAATTTTGTTATCTAAGAGAAAACAAAAAATTTGTTAATAAATATAAAGAGTCCAAATAAAAATATGAAGTTGACTTCATAATTAAACATAAATAATAATTTATCAAAAATGTCCAAGTTCTTTACCTCAAATTTCTTTTTCGGTTGTATACTTGTATGTCACCTTGTCAAGTGTATTTAAAAAAATCAAAATAGGTAAAAAAAAAAAAAAATTAAAATCATATAAAATTGCGGTTTACGGTGCGGTTTACAAAAATTAAAACCCGACCCAAACCGCAAACCGCGGCTTGCTTGAAATCATAACCCAAACCGCAATTTTGAAATCGCAAACCAACCCAAACCGCGCAAAAACGGTTTGGGTTGCGGTTTGGTGCGGTCCGGAACCAAGACTCACAAACGACCCTTCTATAAAGTTAGAAGAACCGACAAATACACGTACTAAACACGAGGCCCTTAAGTTCAGCAACATTCAGCTAAATGAAGAATATAGCAACGGGTAACAATAGCCAGAACAAGGTAACAGGCTGATGAGAAAAATAATATTGATAGGTTGTTCGCCCGTATTGGAACGATTTTCAGTCTTTGCGAACCGGATTTAACCGTTTCAAACGGGTGGATTTAAATAAGTTGAAATGTCGGCCGAACCAACCATGACAAGGAAATTTCGCCCACATTTCACATATTTCTCGTGTCATAACACTACTTTTCATATTTTTTTTCCAGATATTCTAACTGCTCCTTACATCTCCCTCCAATATTGACATAAATCAACAGAAAAAGATATAGATAGAGAGATGAAAGCAAACAATAATCACGAGATCTATGTTGATTACAAGGGAAAAAACAAATGCTGTATAATTTAATTTTATAATATATAGTGCAAATAGCAGTATGATAAACTAGGAGATATAAAAAAATTATTATATATTACAAATTTCAGATTTATTATTATACTATCATAATATCGGTGTATAATCATAAAAACACCTAAAAAGGACAATAATACCAAATTCGTGTGGCAAAACCACGATGTGGTCCCGCATTAAACATATCCTTTTCGTTCCCATAAAACCACAACCGTTTCCGCAACCATGACCAAAACCGTATTTTTGAACCATGACCTGAACAAGTTTGAATCTTACCAAAACATACAAAGAGCAATTAAGCACATAGTATATCCATCTCGTAGTACTAACATCTCTCCAATCTTTACTCTACAAACGCCTATATCTCCCTAAGCACAGAACTAATAAAAGGTGCTTAATTTGCTTGAAAAACTAGGTTGTCAACAGTTGCGCTTCAACTTTCATAGGAGGAGGCAGAACAGAAATAAATACTGTCAAATAAAATATCCTAATCCGTTAAGTCGCTAGATGAAGTGGTGTTTTCAATGCGGTTGAACTCAACTGAACCCCCCAAAATCTGATATGTTGACCTTACGACTGTAAATAAAAAGGAATAAATTCCGAATTCTACCTCAGATTTTTGTAAGAATGAAGTTTTCAATCTTAAGCTTATATTAATATTACTCCAAAACATACCTTCAAATTTTTGGAAGATACAAGTTTCCGATCTCACTGAAAATGCTAAATTTGCCCGTGAACCTTCTCTCATTCTTCATATTTGTTCTTCAAGAAGAAGGTAAGTCGATCATGAAAATCTGAAATTGTGTTTGACAATTCATCAACTTTTTAGATAGAAAGCAGGAATGGATGAATCTAGAGAGTAAGAGAGAGAGAGAGTTGTAGTTGTAGTCGAGGGTTAGAGAAAAAAAAAAATCAAAGACTTGATCTTCTTCTTTGTTTCTTCTCCTGCTCTCTAGCCTTGTACCAAACAACCCATCAAAAGTTCGCAACTGTGGGCTCAGATAATGATAAAGTTGGTCTGCCCAAAAGTGGCATGAATTTGCATAAGCATATCATTCCACAATCAATGGGGGCAATTATATTGGAGAGCTCCCTGTTTAAAGGTCTCCTCAATCCAATCAATTAAAGAAAAAATATATATACTCCGTCCGTCCAAAAGTTCATGATCTTCCCCCAGGTAACAATAATATGCATATTCAAATGCCACTTTTTAGCAAAGAATTTAAAGTTTGTCATCATTGCCCATCCAACTAACAAAGATCTGAAAGATCACCAATTCACAACTGAAGTCTGTCACCATTCAGTACTTGGCCCATGCTGTTTTTACTTAGACTCCGTTCTCTTCACCTACAAAGAAATAATATCAGGAGAAAATGGGTTCAGATAAGTAGCAAGAGGTTCAGATACTCATAAGGGCTAAGGGCTTCAACTCACAACTAGAATAAGTTCATATGGGTGAAATCCAATATTCCATGTGTAAAGAGCACACCCGTATACTCTGATAACTTCAGTAAAAAAATTCACAAGTTCATAAAAAAGTTCCCATTAGTTTACAGAACTACGTATAATTTGTTAAATTCCACAAGAGACAAATTATTATAATTAAAAGAAGATGCCTAGCAATAATATAGCGATAGTAGGTCACGAAGAGGAAACCGACAAAAGACAGAACAGCTGATAAATAGTCCTACTAAGCGCAGGCCCTTAAGTAGTTAAGTTCAACAACATTCAGCTAAATAAAAAACATATTAATGAGTATTACTAGCCAGAACAGGGCAAGAGGTTGATGAGGAAGAGAAAGGGCTTATAGGCATCCCATATAGGCTAAAGCTTCTAGGAAAATGCCGAAACAACTTTCCCACAATACCAAGCAAACACAGATAAAAAAAAAAAGGGATGTTTTAAAGATTAACATAAATTAGTTTTGCTATTTTCACCTAAAATCTGCCTTTTAATATCAAGGGACGGTGCACATAGTAAAGTGTAGTGTTTTCTCTCATCAAAATATACACGCAAAACACTGAAACCAGAAAACCTAGGGTCCTAGACATTGACAAGCTTTATGGAATAAGAAAAGTCAGCAAGCAGGCAGATAACAGGGAACAGTTGGAGTAAAATCTTTAAGCTTTTCAATTTGCATATAGTGTAAACAAAGTTAAATACTAACTACATATCTACAATTAATCTGACATACTGAGAAGATCTGCAAAAATAACAAAATTCATTATTTGCTGATATACAATTCATCACACTAAGTCATGTAATTCCTAATTTAAGGCAAGTCAAAACAACAAAGTTATTTTTTTTTTGAAGTATCAATTATGAACCAGAAACATTCAAAAGCTACTATTTTTCTTCCAAAAACAAAGCAATCTAGCACAGCAAACCTAATGCTGCCAGACCAGCAAGTCTCCTTTTGAACATGTTCAACTATTCGTTATATAATACGGAACCGAAGCAACCAACCATGAAAATCACACATGATGTAAGACAGCCTGATACGTCAAAAGCTGAGTAACCCTGTTATGCAACTTCGAATTCACACCATTAACAAACAAAGAGCGATTAAGCACATATTACATCCATCACGTAGTACTAATATATTTCTCCAATCTTCCTCTGCAAACGCCTCAAACAGTCTAACCACGCACCTACTAAAGGTGCTTTACTCGCTTAAAAGAACTAGATTGTCAATAGCTGCGGTTCAACTAATTATAAGGATGCAGAACAGAAATAAATGCCAAGAAAATGGGTTTGTTAAATAGAAAACACCCTAATGCGTAAAGTCACTAGATGCAGTGGTGTATCAAGGTGATCGAGTGGGTTCAAATGAACCCCAACATCTGTTATATTTGAGCTTACCAATGTAAATAAAGTAAAATTGAAAACAAATTCTAAATTCTACCCTCAAATCACCAATGTAAGATCAAAATTCTCAATCATAAAGCTTATATTAAAATTACTCCGAAGAAAACCATCAATTATTTGGAAGATCCGAGTTTCCAATCTCATCAAAAAGTTTAATTTGCCCACAATCCTTTTCTCTTATTTTCATATCTGTTCTTCAAGAACAGGTAAGGCAACTTGATGATGAAAATCCGAAATTGTGTGTAATATTTCATCAACTTTAAGATAGAGAACTGGAATGGATGAACCAAGAGAGAGAGCTGTAAATTGTAATCAAAGGTTAGAGGAAAAAAATAAGAATCAGACACTTGATCTTCTTCTTTAGTTCTTATCCTCCTCTCCCATCAAAAGTTCGCAACCATGGACTCAGAAAATGACAATATCGATCCCCCCAAGTGGCACAAATTTCCCTCAAGCGTAGCATTGACAACAATACAACAGTGACAATAAAGCCGGCGAGTCCCAAAAATGACTTGCGGTGTTCGACTAACATAGCAGATGCACATTCAAGGAGAGTAATTTAATTGGAGAGCCCTATTTATAGGTCTCCTCAATCCAATAAATCAACAAAATCGCTATAAGTATAATTTCATAAATTGCAAGCATTGCATGAATTATCGAACATTCCCCAATGTAACACTAATATGCAAATTCAAATGCCACTTTCAGCAAAGAATTTAAACTAAAATCTTTGTCATTTTCATCATTGCCCATCCAACTAGCAATAATCTGAACCAAAGAACAATCAGGAAAAAGTAAAAAATTAGGGTTTAGGGTTTGGGATAAGGGGGAGGGCCGTTAAAAACGTTTGTAATCACGGTCAACAAATCATAGTCAAAGGAGAGAAAAGAGAGGGAGAACTGGGGCAGCGCCCCCCAAAGACACCCCAGTCAAACTCCACTCTATAGATCTTCCTCTTTCTCCTTTTTTGCAGCTCATGAAGACATAGAAAAGAAGACGTTTGCTAACCCTAACCCTCTAAATTCCAATCCATACAATTTGCGTGTTTAAAGGGAAATTCCATCTCTATTTACAAATTGATTTCGTAATTTCCAGCATCAATTCAAGTTACTCTTCGAAGAAAAAAAGTATGAGAAAAGGGGTTGCTTCTGTGAAGAAGAGAAATAGAGAATCATCGGCATTGGGGCACCGTGATATAAGCGGAAAGGCTGGTGAGTCCACTGCATATGCCTAGTGGTGTCGAAACATATCTACCTTAGATTGACCCTAAAATCG